>CM050166.1:403521499-403896499 GCA_027410445.1 Discoglossus pictus | reverse complement strand
GTAAGTATTTCGTGGCATGACAACCTGGCTCCTGGCATTTGTTGAGCCCTGAAAAATGTTTTTTTTTTTTTTAAGTACAGTATTAAAAAAAAATCTGGTTGCTTGAGTTCTGGATAACTGAGAGTCTACTGTATTTATACCAAATTATCATTTACTGCAGACATCCGTTTTCTTTTGTCAGCTGATTATCTATATTATTTTTCCTCGAGAGTGAGTCCTTGCAAACTAATATGCATTCCTTTACTGTTACTGAAAGCTCTGGCAGTTATATATGCCAAGTTCACCTCACATCTCACACTCACGCTAATCAAATATTAGCAGAATCCAAAATGGTAGTTCTTCACACAAAAGGTCACATATTGCAGACTGAATTATTTTATTTTCAATTCTATAAACGTCTGTGTGGTTCTTCTTAGTATATTTGAAACAAATGACGATTACTGTATGTTCACAAGGAATTTGTATCAGCTGAGGTTAGGAACAGTCAGAGGCACTAAATATCAAAGCAAATATAACTTTACTCAAGATGTGTCTACAGCTTATACAAATCTTTAAAGTAATCATAGTGAGTGAAATCCAGATTTATATTTTACTCAGTATTATTATTATTATTGTTTATTTGTAACGTGTCGACATATTCCATAGCGCTATACATGGGTAAGTTCAAGGCAAAAAACAATAGCAGTATTAACACATTAAAAAGGATGGACGGCCCTTTGAGCTTAGAATCCAGTGTCCATGGTGCTTTCCCCAAAGCTCAATGCAAGACTGAAAGCTCGCAAACTTACTATCTTAAGGATGTTCTAATGCCATGGAGCAAGTGGTGTAACACAAACTGATGGGCTCACATGCTCATGGGCCTTCATGACATTTTGATATTTGATATTTTGCTGTAAAAACTAGATATTCTATAGGGCTTCTTAAAGCACCACTGTGATGCATTTAAAAGAATATACTGTATCTTATACATTTTGTTTTACATGTAAAATAAAAATAAATGAATGTAAGAAAATTACCAATGTTTTCTTACCTGAACACATTCTGTAGAATTGTAATCAAGGTATAATGTGCTCAGGGGAAGAGGAACTGGGGGGATGAGGGGGACAAATCCCCCCCCCCCCCCCAGATTAAATGAATAGGCGAATAGCAAAATTAAACTCAATCATGCATAACCAGATTTGGCCGCAAGGGACCAGTATGTCTTCCCAATGAAAACTTTGACCCATAATTTATCTTGTGTATATATAAATGTGTATATATATATATATATATATATATGTGATATATGTGATATATATATATATATATATATATATATATATATATATATATATATAAATATAAATATATGTAGATCCGCCCCTGCTTCTTGTACTGGGAGTAGAGTTGGATTATACCCCCTAGATTGTTTTGGGGCTCCTACACCATGAATGTGTTGCAGTCCAGACCTCCATAAGATTCACTGCCCCTTTCTTTTCTGTAACATAAAGAAGAAGAAAACAAGCCCATTATTTTTCAGTGGAATGTAATTGATATTATTTGGAAAAGGTGCAGAGGCTTGAATCAGGCAGTGATTTTGTAACTGCTTGATTATATTGTAGGACAGATAGCACAGTAGCTATCGGTTCTATAGGTCTGATCACCTATTCGGAGAGCAGCCTCTAAAAGGCTCTATATAAGTACAGAGCATATTGAACATATTCCTAAAATGAGCAGCAAAACATAGAAAGCCTTATTAAATTGTGATTCGGCCAATTGAATAGGGCTCTATATAAGCACAGAGAATATTTTTTTACAGACGTTCTTAGTTAGTGAACTTCTATCCAAAAGCAAGGTCTTCACTAACTAAAAAATTATGTAAAAAAAATATGCTCTGTGCTTATATAGAGCCTTTTAGATTTGCCTAATTGCCATTTAATAAGGCTGCTGATGATTAATTTTCAAGATTATTTAATTAAATCACTGAATGTGAATTTAATTAATGATAAACTCCTATTTAAAATATGCAGATGCAGTTAGGACAATACAGTGGTTATTTAAAGAATAATAGCAAAGGCTATTATCTGTAATCTCTCCCTATTATGAGTTAATTAATCACAGATCAGAGAGAGAAAGGGAGGGGATTTTTGAATAGACTTTCTGCCTAAAATATCAATATTGAAAGTTATTTATGTAACAACACAATTAATTGCAAATATCATTATGATAAGAATTTTTTTCTTTCATAATTGTGACCGTTGCTGCATGTCTTTAAGCTTAAACATTAATTATTGAATGGGCATTTTCTAAGTAAATACCTATTTTTTTCCAAACATTATCCAAGCTGTTGTTCCCTTAAAGGACCACTCTGTTTGTATTTTTTTTAAATATGCTATTCTGAAGAACTACACTTGAAAATAAGAAAATTAGCATAGAAATGCAAAAGATATTTTTTATTCATTACTGAACATATTGGTCCATTGTCAAGTTTAGTTTTTCAAAAGATCATACAGAATAAAATGTGATCACAATATTTGTTGTTGCTAGCTTATTTATTAAACAAATAAAAAAAAAAGTGTATTTGTTAAAAAATGTATGTTTAATATAAACCCTTGTTTTTCCTCCACAAAAGGTGCAGTACAGCCAAGGTGCAGTGTCTCAGATTCTCAATGAAATGATAAAACTTTTTAAGAAAAAAGAATCTCCTCTTAACCAGATGAATACATTTCTGATAAATGTTAAAGAAATTCAACGTATGATAACAGAATCAGTAAGTATTGATATTGTGTCTCTAAAACGTAAGCTGCTGTTTGTTCTCACGAATTGTTTAAAGGACCACTGTAGATTAGCAAATGTTTCACATGTTTGTGAATTCTGCATGAAAATAACATCAGCAGCTATATAAGCCAAAGGCATAAAAGGATTATCACAGTAAATCTTAATTTTAGCAGGCTCTAGTGCATGGAAGCCGCCATGATAGTCATAATAATAGTGTAATTTACCAACATCTGAAATAGTGTCAGTTGTTGTTCAGTCATTCAGTCATGTCCACCTCTCTGTGACCTTATGGGCCACAGCAGGCCAGGAATAAATAATACCCTTGAATTATGTATATCCAGACTGGACACTATTAGCAAGGACAACTCATATTTATGTCACGGTCATGCATTTAAAAGGGCCTGCTTTAAATATGCTTTAAATATTACAGGAGTTGAACTTTGCATGAAAATATATTAAGTAAAACGTATTTAAACTTCATCAATACTAAAAGGAGGTGTTGATTTCATTGACAGACTCATACATCTTTATAACGGCTTACTGGCTGACAGGGGCAAGCGCCCAGATCATTTAAATATTTATTTATTTTTTTCTGTTTTGAGAGCATAATTTGAAAAAAAAGAAATACACAGGTACATTATCAAATAACCTTTTTCAGATACAACAAAGAAAAAAATGTACCTTTTAATAAAAATAAGAGTTTAGTCAGTGCATACATTCCTCCCCTTCTCGATCACTACCTCGTCGCAGTGAGGGGGCTTGTGTACCTCAATGAAGCTGTGAGCTATACTATGTAGGGTCACTCAAGATGGGCATGAAGAACTGGCAACCCACTCCAGTATCTTTATCTACTCCAGTATCCAAGAAAACCACATGGATAAGCACAACCAGAAACACAGACAGATGGGCCTGGTGTGCTGCGTCCATATGGTCAACACGAGTCGGACACGACTGAAGGACTCAACAAAAAAGAAACCGTATATTCTTTCCTTTCTGACCTTGGCCATCCCTTTGGCCCATTGTACCATTTCAGCAACAAATTCAAACCTCACTTTATGCTCTCTCTATTATGTTAGGTCTGTAAATGTACTACTTATGCTTCAGAACAATGATGTACTCTTTTTATAACTATGTATGCCTTGAATAACAGTACAATATTCTAATATAAATATAATAAATATAAATGTTAAGACCTTTTTAATAAGTCTTTCTTTTTTTCCAAAGCAAACACATCCACATCCTGAAGCTCATGAACCAGTGCAGGAATGCTTTAAACACATGTCTAATTTTTTAGTGGAAAAAGTAAGTAAAAAACATTTTTCAAAAAGTTGATTAATTAGAAGATGTTCATATATTGTCCAAGAGTTTTTTGCCATGATCAAGTCCCCTACATACTATATGTATATTAATCAATACATTATTATTTACTAATAGGCCAATTCAATCTAGAAATTCTAATAAAAGAGATCATTTTTCACATAGAAATGCAAACAATGTTATATTTACTAAATTATTGTTATGTATTGCTTCTACATATGTATATTTTCCTGTACCAGACACTTAATAAATAGTTATTAATATACAAAATACATCTCAAAAAGTCATAATACCTATATTAAAATGTTATTTTTATCTTTATTTTGCAGTCTCACAGTCGTTGTGCCTGGGGAATAGTACTGCTTAGATGCGTGGAAATAATTCAGCGCATTGAAAACTGTGCCTCAAGAAGCAAATAATTCTAAAATGAAATAATTTTATCTTTTGTACATTTTTCTTATTTTTATACGCAAATTTTATTTTTTATTTCTTGTTGACACACTTTTTAACTTATTTTTTTGAGTAATGGAATAATATATACTTATTTTATAAATAAAAATGTGTCTATTGTTGAAATATGTTTATGTTGCTTTATTGATAAATGTAATCTTCTAAAGTAACTAACCTATTAAGCCATTAATTGCAACAGTTTACCAAATAAAGGCCATATTCTATTAGAAGCCTGCAAATGCCGTGTAAATTTGGCTGTGGGTGTTTTTTCTCTAAATGTTTAGATGTATTCTATTGACTCACGCTCGCAATGTACCTCCTTAAGCCTAAACACGTAAACCAGGGGTGTCCAAGTTCCGTCCTGCTGGGCCACACACAGGCCTGGATTTGAGGATAGCCCTGCTGCACCCAGGTGAGACTATCATTTCTTCAGTCATCCTAATTGACTTATATGTGCACATAAAGGAAATTCACAAATCCAGGCCTGTGTGCAGCCTAGCATGACCAAACTTGGACAACCCTAGCGTAAACCCTGCCTTTTTAAGGAAGATTTCAGGGGGCGTGGTCATATGATTTGATAATATTGAAGCAAGCCCGTAATTTACTTCTTAGACACAGACAATAGTAAATGAGTCCGTCATCATGAAGTCAATAAAACATGGAAGTTAGACGTAATCTGCAATCGGAGGCTAGAAATTAATTAGTGCAAACAAGCAATATTTGCAGATCATGCTCACAATCAAGCAATCTAGCACTCTATAAAATGCATCAGATCCTTTGTTTTAGTCCATGTGGGTTTCATTATATGTATTAACCCCTTGAGTCCCGGGATCAATATCACTCAGAAATAAAATGTAAAAATAATATTTTTTTGATTGCATATTTGTGGGTTTGAGACTGTTCTGCAATTAATTTTAATGTCTTTCTATGCATCCCCATGCTTTTAAAGTACATTATTGTGTTTTTAATTGCTGCTACATCTCTAATAAGTGCTTGAAAAAGCCCTTGTGAGTCCTGTTTAGTACTCATAATGTTTTTGACCGGAAAGTGATACTTTTTTCAGTTGCGGGTCAGACGTTATTTTTGCGAGCTAGAGCTATGGATCAAATAGAATATCAATTTTGTGTAACTTTAATTATGTAGAGCTCATCATGTTCGAGCTATGTTAAAACCAAGTTCTAAGGCCAAATTTGGTCTTTGGCTGGCCCGTAGTGATTGTGAACGGGTAACTTGTAACTTGGATTGCGAGTCGTTAATAAAATTTGTGGCAATATTAAGAGTGATTTTAAGTGTGTGCAAATTTACAAATTGGGTAATAGCATAAGGTCCAAAGTCATTAAAAAAATTAAAGTACATTTACAACAATGTGTTTCTTGCAGTCAAAATATTGGAACAAAGTTTAGAGTAACATCCGGAAATAGCAACACAACTGGGAAGGGTATATACAATTTAAGAACCACTGCATTCCTATATTTACATAGTAACATAAGTTGAAAAAAGACTGCATTGAAACACTGTCAATTGTCTCAAAGGGGGGACATTTTATTCCTGTATAATATCCCTTATGAAACCTACTAAAAGCTTCCTCACTATAGAAGTGAGGCTTACAGGTCTATAGTTCCCCGCATTTGTTCTTGCTCCATTCTTAAATAAATGTAAAACATCTGCTTTTCTCCAGTCATCGGGTATATTTGTGTATAAACAAATATAAAAACTGAACATTGGTGTGGAATATAACAATTTGGTTTAATTCCTCATACAGGATTACATTTCTGAGATTATTTCTAATCTATCACAGGGACTGCTATGGTGTAGAAAGAATTGTGGTGTCAATTTCCCCCATAGAAACTAAAACACTGTGAATCACATCTCAGCCCTGAAATGCTTAGGGCCTTATTCTAAACCTACGATTTTCAAAAAAGTAGATGTCGAGCTGTGATCCCTTGCCATTTGCTCAATCAGCGCTTACTTCCATCAAAGCCTTTGATCTTATGCCGCCGCAAGAAAGCCCAATTTGCTATTCAAATGCTACGTGAACCCTTCCGTCAAGTCCGTAAATCGGTAAAACCGAGCTGCAGCTTACTTACACCAAAGTGGTCCCGCAAGGCTCTTACTTCCAAATCGTAGCACCAATTAAGCCAAATATAAAAGCCATTGTATACCTTTATTAGAAGTAAAAGTGATTTTAAGTCTTAGAATTCATGGCACAACATTCCCCTACTCTCCAACTGGCAAAAAAAAAAGTTTATTTCATGTTAAATTTTTGTCATAAAGTCCGATGGGCTTCAACCTCCCAGCCCGTAGGACTTTTGAATCCAACCTCAGGGCCCGGAGGTTGAAGCCCGTAGGATTTCATGACGGAAATGTAACATGCAATAAAGTAGTTTTATTTCTGCCGATTTGCGAGTTTGTGAATGTTGTGCTATTAATTCTAAGACCTAACATCACTTTCTCTTTTAATAAAAGTACAGGATGGCTCTTTTATTTGCTTATGAAGTGCTACGATTTGACAGTAAGACCTACGGGCTTGAATGACCTCCAAACCCCTAACTGGTGGTTCAAGCCAGCAAGGACGTAACTCGTGTTTTCAAGGCCGCAATCTTGGAGAAATGTAAATGCAAATATAAATTCAAGACAGCACTGTAAAGCACTGTAAATGACGGGGTACAAAATGGGTGACATGAGCATTAAAGGGACAACATTCTCAGGCTGAAACATCACCACAATGCAATACTTGATTTCACGTTAAAATATTTCCAAAGTCTGATGGGCTTGAATAACCGCCAGGCCCGAAGCTTGGTATTCAAGCCCATCGAACTTTGGAAAATAAATTCAAATATTGTATTGTGGCGATGTGCCAGCTTGTAAATGTTGTGCCTTTATTCCTCATGTCACCCATTGTGTTCCCCATTATTTACAGTGCTTCACAGTGCTTTGCATTTATATTAGCATTTACATTTCTACAATGTTTGGAGCCTTGTTACAACCTTGAGGCCGCGATCGTGTTCAAGCACAGAAGTGCCTACGGTCGATTGCATGGTTTGCAATCGGCCATAAGAGAGAGCTCCTTGCGGCGCCGCACAAGTGAATACCAACGTAGACGTAGCACTACAGGAGGCCGTAAGCTCGTCGCAAGGAATCTCAGAGTTGTGACCGTTTCGCGGCTCTGATTAGAATGAGGCCCTTAGTAAATAACTTCCATTTGAATGAAGAAGAAGCTTCTATCTGCACAATGGAAAAGTTGATGTGGATACACAAGGCAGAGATAGTAGAACAAATAAACAGCTTAGTATTGAAAATGGAACTATACAATAGAGCTTCATTGCATACAAAAGTAAAACACTACAAGCTACCAGCGTTTTGAACATTATCAAGTTTATTTATTCACAATATCATATAGAACAAATGAGTTCACAGTCATTCTTTAAATTACCACTATTTTGCCCATTTTTCACTTTGGGTCCATGCCTTCCACAGATACCAGGAGGGCATTTTTATCAACAATGCATTCATTAAATTCATGTGAAATATGTTTTATATGATATATTCCATAAATATGCCCATAGCTAGATTATAAAATGTTATGGGTGACTCTGTAAATATTGACTACGTATTGGTATGTGGTGTGGTATGGTTGTGTGGCTCTTCAAATAGAAATTGTAATATGGGATTTCACTTCTTGCTGCATCTTCCCGCTGTTCAGCACTAGGGAGGTTGCTGTGTCCTGTGCTGTAGCGCAACCCTGTATGAAAGGCAAACAGAAAGCTATAAAACTCCATATGGCAGTTTATAATGCAGGTGTTAGCACAGCCATTCCAGTCCACATGCAACCATGTTAACCAAGAGCAAGAAGCTGGCTATTCTGTGTGTACTAGAAGCTGCATTATAGCGATTCACAGATGCATTGTTTTACCACTATATTATCCCTGCTTCCAAAAAGTGTCTTAAAGGGCCAGTGTATGCGATTTTCATGTTATTTTTTAGTTCACCATTAACATTACAAATACATGTGCAAAGAGCAGCAAATCAAATCTTCAGCCAGAAAATATACAGTGTCTTGCAAAAGTATTCACACTCCTTGACATTTTTCGTGTTTTGTTGCCTCACAACCTGGAATTAACATGGATTGTTTGAGGATTTGCATCATTTAATTTCCAGAACATGCCCACAACTTTGAAGATGTTTTTTGTTTTTTTCTATTGTGAAGCAAACAACAAATAGAACAAAATAACAGAAAAAGTCAATGTGCATAACTATTCACCCCCTATTCAATACTTTGTAGAGCCACCTTTTGGGGCAATCACAGCTCCAAGTTGCTTTGGATAAGTCTCTATGAGCTTGCCACATCTTACCACTGGGATTTTTGCCCATTCCTCCTTGCAAAACTGCTCCAGCTCCTTCAAGTTGGATGGTTTGCGCTTGTGAACAGCAATCTTTAAGTCTGATCACAGATTTTCTATTGGATTGAGGTCTGGGGTTTGACTAGGCCATTCCAACATATTTACATATTTCCCCTTAAACCACTCAAGTGTTGCTTTAGCAGTGTGTTTGGGGTCATTGTCGTCCTGGAAGGTGAACCTCCGTCCTAGCCTCAAATCACACACAGAGTGGTACAGGTTTTGCTCATGAATATCCCTGCATTTAACTCCATCCAGCTTTCCCTCAACTCTGACCAGTTTCCCAGTCCTGGCTGCTGAAAAACATACCAACAGCATGATGCTGCCACCACCATGTTTCACTGTGGGGATGGTGTTCTTTGGGTGATGTGATGTGTTGGGTTTTCCTCAAACATACAGCCTTATTAAATTGCGATTCAGTAAATTGAAAAGGGCTCTATTTAAGCACATAGCATATTTTTTTTACCGAAGTTTTTAGTTAGTGAACTTCTATCCAAAAGCAAGGTCTTCACTAACTAAAAACTTCTGTAAATAAAATATGCTATGTGCTTAAATAGACCCCTTTTAAATTTACCGAATCACAATTTAATAAGGCTGATAGTGTTTTCTTTGATGGCCGAAAAGTTACATTTTAGTCTCATCAGACCAGAGCACCTTCCTCCATACATTTTGGGAGTCTCCCACATGCCTTTTCACAAAATCAAAACGTGCCATTTTGTTTTTTGATGAAAGTAATGGCTTTCTTCTGGCCACTCTGCCATAAAGCCCAACTCTATGGAGCGTACGGCTTATTATCATCCTATGTACAGATACTCCAGTCTCTGCTGTGGAACACTGCAGCTCCTCCAGGTTTACCTTAGGTCGCTGTGCTGCCTCTCTGGTTAATGCCCTCCTTGCCCGGTCCATGAGTTTTGGTGAGCGTTTACTGTTGTGCCATGTTCTTTCCATTTGGTTATGATAGATTTGATGGTGCCTAACCCTAAATGGTACTTCTCAACAACATTGTCCCTTACTTGTTTGGAGAGTTCCTTGGTCTTCATGGCAGTGTTTGGTTAGTGGTGCCTCTTGCTTAGGCGTTGCAGCCTCTGGGGCCTTTCAAAAAAGGTGTGTATATGTAATGACAGATCATATGACACTTAGATTGCACACAGGCGTACATAATTTCACTAATTATGTGACTTCTGAAGGTAATTGGTTACACCAGAGCTTTTTATGGGCTTCATAACAAAGAGGGTGAATACATACGCACTTGCAATTTTTGTTTTTCCTTTTTTTTGTTTTTATATTTTTATGCATATATTTTTCTCATTTCACTTCACCAACTTAGTCTATTGTGTTTTGATCCATCACATACAATTCATATTAACAAAACATTGAACTTAAGGCTGTAATGTAACAAAATAGGTAAAAAGTCAAGGGGGTGAATACTTTTGCAAGGCACTGTAATTTTCGTCCTGGAGAGCCCCACACAGGCCTGGATTGGAGGATATCCCTGCTGCGGACAGGTGAGTCAATTACTTCTTCGATCCTCCTGATTGATACACCTGTCCACAGAAAGGATATCCTCAAATCCTGGCCTGTATAGGGCTCTCCAAGACCAAACTTGACCACCCCTGCCCTTTAGAATAACACTTGCACTCAAGCTAGAAACAGACTAGCAGTTTAAGATAGAATCAGTTATCTAAAGATTTTCTCTAAAAATGCTTTTATGTTCCTGTCTTGAATAGCAGCTATTCTTGTGATACCTACTTCACAAGCATGTGTAGATTTTATCAGTCTACAGTGGTCCTTTAATAGTGATTCAAATGCACTATTCTGATTTGTCTGCAATCCAAACTCATTTGGATTTCTTTGAATAATCATTTCCTGGTATGTTCTGCTATCATGTCTGGCCGATCCCAGTGATCGAAATGCAGTTGTTTGAATAATCATTTCTTGGAATTTCCTAATCGGCAGTGTCCCACTTAATCTAAATCAAATGTAGTACTTCGATTAATCTTTTCCCAGGATTGTCTCTGTTGTGCTTCAGGTATTTTTATAATTCAGATGCAAAAGAACAGAACTTGTAGTATATGTTTATCTAAACAGTACGTTCTTATCTTTACCTTTTTGTTTTTGTGACATGAAGCTATGATGTTTTCTGCATTGAAAAGAACACTTTGTTCTATTTTTAAAATGTACTCTTTTGAAGAAATACACCTCAAAACATGCAACATGCTTTTATATGGTAGAAAAAATACAGACCAATATATTACGTTTTATATGCAATAATGCTGCAGAGGAAATTACCATTTTGGTTTGTCAACTTCCTTTGGTAGGAGGAGAATTTGAATATAGGGGAGGCTTTTATCTGCACAACGGAAATGTGACAGTTTAAACAGAACTAATGGAAAGCCCATTAGTCTAAAACATCAACCTGCTGAAAAAGTACTGTAGTACACAGAATAAACAAAGTAAAGGAATAAAATAATTATGTATAACAACTTAAAATGTAAACATGGTGTTTATTTTTTGTAATTATGTACTTAAAGTATTTATGTTGCTTTAAAAAAAACATTTTGACCATTATCAAGGTTTGCCAACCTTATAGAGAAGGCCTATTGGTCCCACCTTTCTACTCCCATGGTGCTTTTTGCTTGGAGTAATTAACCCCTAAACTATATTTTTACCAAGGACCACAGTAGCCCCAAAAAGCCTGTACGGACTAGAGTGCACCATCACCCCATCCCCTTCTAAACCTACCTACCCATCGCTAATCCTATTTCCTCATGAGGGTCCATATAGATCTTCTCAACACTACCCCCTCATTGGGGGTCCTTAAAGACCCACATGGGAGTTCTAAGGGTCCCATAGGCTCTAACACTTACTGGGGGATCATACAGGGGAAGTGTTGAGGATAATGGAGGTCCATATGGATCCCAATGGGAGGTATTGTTGTGGTTAATGTAAATTAATATGGATCCCTAAGAGGGTTTCGGTTAAGTATCTTCCTCTAGTCCATAGGATTGATAGGGACTAATGGGGTTGGTAAGGTTTGATGTGGATGGAGGGTGATAGCCCTCCATAGCCCATATTGGCCCTCCAAAGCCCATATTGGCAACTAGGGGCTACACACATCATCTTGCCATTTTGCCCAATACTAGTGATGCTTGTGTTTGTTCAAACAGGGAATTTGTTGTTCACTGTTTGAACAAACACAAGCCTCACTAGTTTTACTACCTGTAAGTGGATGACCATACCACCAAAGAACAACAAGAACAACCTCACCAATGCTCTTATGTACCTCATATTTTTTTAGGGTATTCAAGGTGAGAGTTTAATTATTCTAGTTGCACCTATTGTGTAACCAACAGCTTACCTTTTGAACAATCGGAACTAGATAGTGGTGTGCTCTCTCCTACCCCCCCCCCCCCCTTTCTTTTTGTTTATCAGCATACATTTGTGAACAGTATCAAACAAAGGAGAGCAGCCCCAAGATATATATAGAATATACGCCGAATAATATACAACCATTGTAGTCCATCGGAACTAAGACATTGGAAGGATCTGGAAAATCTGAGCGTACTAATTGGGATCCACTAGCCCAAATACTTCTCAGTACTTAATAGGTGCTTGCTGTACATACATTTACCAAGTTATAGTTATAGTGAATAAAACTGGAATTATACCTCCCCTTTGATCAATGGAATAATGAAAATGAAGACAAAAAACTGGATAATATAGAAATAGGTTGCCCTGGTTTTGTTGTATGGTGCTAGATATACATTATATGTATTACAGAAGCATGAACCTAAACTGAAACATAAGTACAGTAAAATCCTGGTTATCCGGCACCTAACCAACCGGCACTCTCAAGCAATCGGCACCAGCATCAATTCCCCATTTTACAGAAACTCCCCCACTAAACTGGCATAAACGGCACTGCCCAGTTTAGGTGATAATGCCTTTTTAAAGGCATTTTGAGGGGTTTTGGGGGGTTTAATGGTCGTTTAGACACTTTTTTTCTGGGACTTCTGATTATCAGGCAACTACACATATCCTACAATAGGGAGTCCCCATAGGTGCCGCATAACGGGAAGTTTACTGTACTGACAAAGTTAACAAACCTAAGATTTTTAAGCAGTGACATTACACAGTTACATAGTTACATAGTAATTGAGGTTAAAAAAATACTTTTAGCCCATCAAGTTAAACCTATTAAGATCTCCTATGATCTGCAATATGTGGATTAGTTGTTAATTGACCCAGAGGAAGCCAAATAGAAGAAAAACCCAAAAAGGGAAAAAAATGAATTCCCTCCTGACCCCAGATACTGGCTACTGGATTCCTCCCTGGATCACTACTATCTCTCTAATTATCCAGGATAACCCGGAATGCCCTTTTTAATAAAAAATTAAAGTTTTAGAGTTATCCATCAAATCCGCTGTCACCACCTCGTTTGGTAGAGAATTCCACAGATTAACTACCCTTACTTTCTTTAAGGTGGAATCTTTTTATGTCTAACCTTCTGTCCTCTTGTCAGTTGAAAAACTCATGGCACAAAAAGCTCTATATATAAATTATATTGGGGGAGCATTGATAATTCAATACATTAAAAAAAGTTTTGAAGGGCCACTGCATCAATAGGGCCCCTTCAGAGCAGGACCCTGGTGCATTGCACCGGGTGCATCGGAGGTAGATCCAATCTGCTTCCTGTCTTGGCAGTAGAATTGAATTATCCCCTACAGATTATTTTGAGCTCCTACGGCCATGCCAGAGGTATTTAGCACTTGTAATCATGCCAGCAGTGCTATGGTACAGCCACAATGTTAACTTCTACTGTATGTTAGGCATGCAACTGCTGGTTTAAATAGTTATCTGACAAATGCTGTGTGAGCTCCTCTGTAAGTGCTTGGAATGAACTCTCAGATACCATCTATACATGTTTTGTGACAGCAATTAAAAGGAGCAGCATCAGCATCTGGGACACAAACATCAGCTTTCTACACTTAGTTAACACTAAAATATGTTTTCCTGCTTGGCTACCTTGCTCTGTTCTACCAGAAGACACAGGACCAGAATTATCAAAGGACGAATGCACTTAGGTGATTTGATTCAGCATATGTGAATTCATCAATAGCAAATGTATTTAAATGTATTTGTATGTAAATGTATTTGTATTTAAATGGCGTATTGTATGTTGTAATGGATGGCATATGTAATAGGTTTGCAATAAATATTGAATCTAGTACCGTATATACTCGAGTATAAGCCGAGTTTTTCAGCCCTTTTTTAAGGCTAAAAAGGGCCCCCTCGGCTTATTATCGAGTCACTCTCCCCCCCTGTGTCTCAATAACCCCCCCCTTGTCTCTCTCCCCCCGTGTCTCTCTAACCCCTCCCCTTGTGTCTCTCTACCCCCCACGTGTCTCTCTACCCAATGTGTCTCTTTAACCCCCCGTGTCTCTCTAACCCCCCGTGTCTCTTTCCCTCCCCGCTCCTCATCCTCAACCCCCCCTCATTCTAACCCCCCTCATACTACCCCTCTAAATACCCCCCCCCCCCTCCTCTCTTACCTGCTCCGGCCTCCGCTCCTTCCGGGTCTTGATGTGGCGCGCATGTGGCGTCACACGCGCCACGTCATTAGCATAAACCGGGCGCCGGGAGCCCAGTATATGCTAATGACATGGAGCGCATGTGACGTCACATGCGCGCCACATCAAGACCCGGAAGGAGCGGAGGCCGGAGCAGGTAAGTGAGGGGAGGGGGGGGTATTTAGAGGGGTAGTATAAGGGGGGGTTTAGAATGAGGAGGGGGGATTAGAATGAGGAGAAGGGGTTAGAATGAGGAGGGGGGGCTTTAGAGTGAGGGGGGGTTGTGAATGAGGAGCTAGGTTGAGGAGGGAGGTTTAGAAGGGGGTTGAGGATGGGGGGGTTGAGGTTGAGGAGGGAGGTTGAGGATGAGGAGAGGGGTTGGGGGTAGGGGGGTTGAGGTTGAGGAGGGGGATGTGGAGGTTGAGGTTGAGGAGGGAGGTTGAGGATGGGGGGGTTGAGGTTGAGGAGGGAGGTTGAGGAGGAGGTTGAGGATGAGGAGGGGGGTTGAGGTTGAGGAGGGAGGTTGAGGAGGGGGTTGAGGATCAGTAGGGGGGTTGAGGTTGAGGAGGGGGTTGAGGATGGGGGGTTGAGGATGAGGATGGGGGTTGAGGAGGGGGGGGTTGAGGATGAGGGGGTTGAGGAGGGCGGTTGAGGATGAGGAGGGATCATGAGGAGGGAGGTTGAGGATGAGGAGTGGGGTTGAGGAGGGAAGTTGAGAATGAGGAGGGGGGAAGAGACACAGGGAAGGGAGAGGGGGGAAGAGACACCAGGAAGGGAGAGGAGAGAAGAGACACGGGAGAGAGAGGGGGACACAGAAGGCACAAAAGGGACACAGGGGGCAGCACATTTCCCACCCTTGGCTTATACTCGAGTCACTAATTTTACCCAGTATTTTGTGGTAAAATAGGTGCCTCGGTTTATACTCGGGTCAGCTTATACTGGAGTATATACAGTAATACTTTTCCATAGGAGTCGTATTACATAAAATAAAAGGGCCATTTTAGGTACATATTTATATGTGAAAGCCGTTTTACAAATAAATATGTAAGTACTACTTGTCCCTCAAAAATCTTAAGACTAGGAACGCTGTACATACAGCACTCATCGCATGGCTCGCAATGAGCTCTGCTCATTGCAGGCCTTGTGAATATGAACCCATAACTTTCGTGCTCTGCAATGATCACCTTCGTCGCTCATCGCATTGCTTACAAAGAGCACCTTCGTCGCTCATTGCGAGCCTCTCCTCCCGTCTACTTTACGGGCGGGCGCTCATCACGAACCTATCAATGAATGGCTTTGTCACTAATTGCAGGCCTTGTTAATCTGCAAGTTTTGTGCTTGGGAAAGCCATGAGTCTCTTTCCAGCTTCTCCCCCCATCTCTTCCCTGTGTCTTTCTCCTCTGTGTGTCTGCTGAATCTTTGCGTGGTGCGCGCTGACTGCCGTTGGTTTTACATTCAAAGTCCCGCATGCCTGGCCACCATTTTTTTCCTCGCTTAGCCGATTTTCGATCAACGAAAAACGCCAAATATGGCTCAAATACACTTGCAACCTCAATCACAGGCTTCCTGGCTCTCCACCTGTGCTGAGTGTGAGTGTATTATCATTTTGTTTTTATTATTTGGCTTTTTGGGGGGGTCATACGAGTTACGCGCTTGCAATAAGTCGTTAAATTAGTAAACTGCGTGCATCCTGATCAGCGGCAAAGTGCTACGTTTTTCGTTGGCTATCGCGGCCATTGACATGAGCGCATTCTGTGCTCATGTCTAGGCTGTTTTAAAGTCCTGCGGACCACATCATGAGAGCCTGTGGCGCTCATTGCAACCGAACTCGCGCGGGCCTTCGGCTCTCATTGCAGACGAACTCCCGGCACCATTGCGAGGGCCGCAATTATTTAACATTGCGTGACCAACATCGCAAACGTGACCAACACTGACAACTATATATATGATAGTTATTAAATAGTCATTGAAAGTTAATAATAATAACAATAATATTAATAAAAACATGAATCCTAATAAGTATTAATAATTACAATACTAATTTAATAATAGTATAACAATATAATAATAATTTATATATATATATATATATTATTATAAGGGCAACAGTGGGTTAATCATATTCACTTGAACATTTTATTCAATAGAAAAACAACAAAAGAGTTTAAAAGGAAAGGTTAAAATCAATATGAACAATGGTTCCTTTGGTAGCTACTGTAACCTTTATTTTCACTCTTTTATTCACCATTCATGGAGTGTGGTTACATAGCAAATGATTTTGCAGAGTATAATAGGGGCACTTGCTCACTCACTTCTGAGCTATAAATTAAAGTCCCAGATACACTTATATTTGAAATGCTATTACATTTTTAACAAGTAATGCAGTCACCTATTAACAATTTCATATAGGTGAATAGGGACAGAGGACATGGGAAATAATTGGCCTTAGAAGGGGAGACTGTGTGCAGTCAAATATAGGATCAATACATGCAGCAAACCTGCCTTCCTATATGTGTAAATAAACACAGGTCTAACGCTCTAAATTCTTAGGGCCTCATTCTATTATCGGCCGTAGGTGATGCGGGGCCGCAAGGACCGGCCGCAGGCTATTTGCCTATTCTATTCCCTTCCGGCCGGGGATTCCGGCAGGCTTGAGGCCGGCGCCTTGCTATCCCTTGCGGCAGCACGCGCCGGAGGAAAGCCTTTGATCTTAAACGGCCGCAAGAGTTTCGGCCATAAGAAAATCCTGGTTGCTATTCAATTGCTCCGGGAACCCTCTCTGCAAGGCTAAAACTGAGCCGCAGCTTACTTGCAGCAAAAAGGTCCCGCAGGCACACAATTAAGCACATTTTAAAGCCATAATGAAGCCATCCTGCACTCTGAGGAGACTATAAAGTGATTGTAGGTGTTAGCATTAATAGCACAACATTCCCCTACACTCAAATCCGTAAATACATTTTATTTTAATTTATATCAAATATCCATGTAAAAAGTCCAGAGGGCTTGGAGCACCTCAGACCCGCCCACGCTGCGGCCGGAAAATAAACAGTTAATGTAATCTTGGATTTGGGCTGATGTGCAAGCTTGAGAGGGGGTTGCTATTAATCCTCATGTCCCCCATTATGATCCCTAGCATTTACAGAGCTTTACAGTGCCGTCTTGAATTTATTTTTGCATTTAAAGATTTCTGAGCTTCCGGCCGATTGCAAAATATACGGCCGGCTGTAAGGGGATATCCCCGCAAGGAATCGCAGCCTTGCGGACGATTTACAGCCAATAATAGAATGAGGCCCTAAGAATTTAGAGCGTTAGACCTGTGTTTATTTACACATATAGGAAGGCATGTTTGCTGCATATATTGATCCTATATTTGACTGCACACAGTCTCCCCTTCTAAGACCAATTATTTCCCATGCCCTCTGTCCCTATTCACCTATATGAAATTGTTAATAGGTGACTGCATTTCTTGTTAAAAATGTAATAGCATTTCAAATATAAGTGTATCTGGGACTTTAATTTATAGCTCAGAAGTGAGTGAGCAAGTGCCCCTATTATACTCTGCAAAATCGTTTGCTATGTAACCACACTCCATGAATGGTGAATCAGATTACTCACTGGATCAATAATCTCTCAGTAATTATACAGTAAAAAGCCAAAGGGCGTAAATACATACAATGAAATCCATAAGAAAATACAATTGAACTAATATTTTGAATTAATAAAACCCGGAACAACAGGAAGAACAAACTTGAAATACATACAATAAAGCTTCTAAGTACATACCATGCAAGTACTAAGTATATTCATTTATTTTGTTGAGTGCTTTGTCAAGTTTTGTGAAGGTTTTTTTTTATTTTATTTTTATTGAAGGTTTTAGTGGTTCTTCTAAAAAGAGCCCAACAGATGACTAATGTTGTCTTTGGAATGTTACCACTGTACTGTCTGTGGATATTTTTTTCTTGAAATAGCGGTCTTTTTAAAAGAGCCCAAGAGACATCAAGGGGAGTATTTGAAATGTAACCACTGTTGTATTTTCTATTGAAATAGTGATCCTCTCAAAAGAACCCAAGAGACGTAAAAGTTAGTCCTTGAGATGTAACCACTGTTCTGTATGTGTATTTTGTTTTTGGTTCTTTTTAAACAGAGTTTGTTTGTTAGACTTGTAGTTGTGGAAAATGCCACATAGAGTTGTCTATTTGCAAAACTGGTTTCTCTAAAAAAGAGCCCAACAGATGAATAATGTTGTCTTTGGGATGTAACCACTGTACTGTCCATGTAACCACTGTACTGGATTGTTTTTTCTTTCAATTGTGGTCCTCTAAAAAGAGCCCAAGAGACGTAAACGTTAGTTCTTGAGATGCAACCACTGATTATTTTATTTTTTTATTTTTTAAACACTGTTTTTTTTGTTAGGCTTGTAGTTGTTGAAAATGCCACATACAGTTGTGTATGTGAAATAGTGGTTTCTCTAAAAAGACCCCAACAGATGTAAAACGTTGCCTTTGGGATGTAACCACATATTTTTTTGTGTATTCATTTAGATTTTTTTCAGATACTCTGTTTTCTGGTTATGCATTTTTGTTTAGAATTTACAACACCTCATAATAGACAATATTTTTAGTAAATACTCATCCATCATCTAATAATTCACCCTGATTTTCTGTTTTTTTTAATGAAAACTTTAATTTATTGTTGATTTTTTCATCTGGAAAATGCCACATAGAGTTGTCCATGGGCAAATACTGGATCTTCTAAAAATATACCAACAGAGTTAAAAGTTTGTCCTTGGGATTTAATTGGGATGTAATTGTAAATGCCATGATAATGGGAAATTGTCTTCTTTGAAGTACAAAAGGCAAGCTAGTCTCACTTGGAGCCAAATCTATTCTTTGTAGGAAAACTGGTTCACATTTATGGGTACCATTCAGAATTTCGGCATGTATTAAATGGTCTCTTAAATCCTGAACAATTAATCTGGTCCCATTATAAAGTCCTTTTCTTGGGTTCACGTTTCTCAGTAATGTGACAATTGCTCCTTTTTTGAGTTGCAAAACGTGTGGTGGCATTCCAGAGGGAGTTAATGAATTTATAAATTCAGTGGTAAAATTAGATTCACTCTGTCATCGGTGAGAACAGAATCTGTACTGTAATCATTTTTTTGTGGACCATCTATTAATTTCAAGATTTCATTATTGAAATCCAAAGTGTCTTTATTTTTTGATGTTAATATTACTTTCTGAGCAAGCTCAGAAGAATGTTCTGTCATTCTATTTCGGAATATAGCTGATATGAGTGAATCTTTGCAAATCAAAATTGGATAAGTCATTGGATCTAAATTGGTACTTAAGATTAAGATATCAATAAAAGGTTGCTGTTCATTTCTTGGATATATTCTAAAATCCCTTTGGAAAGGTGGTTCCCCCTCATCATTTTGAAAGACTCTGTGGGTAAGTTATAACGTAATTTATCAGAATGGTGATATCTTCTAAGAACAATATTGACTCTAGGTATTGGCAAATGATTTTGTTGTTCATGAAGGCGTTGTTCTTCTACTTCTGACAGTATTTTATAACCTTGAAAAAACTGTGGGTAAGCATTTTGTATTTTCAGCAAGCTGCATACATTGTTCTACAGCATCGTTTGTATCAAGTACAAGTAGTTGAGCAAATTTTCTTTGCTCTCCTTACTCAGAGTGTAAATGTGAAGTATGGTGGTAAATTTGCCCATCACTTTAAAGTAGTAAGGGCCATGATGAGGGGGAACCACCTTAGGGTGACTAAACCCTAATGGTGATTCTTATAAACAAAAAAAAAACAAAGTCAGAGGTGCTCATCAGAGAACTAACCAACCTTAATAGGTTAGTTCTATGGCCATGATACCCTGAACAGGAGAAACATCAAACCCCAGACGCGTTTCCACCTTTATGGGCCTCGTCAGTGAGGTGCAGCTGAACCGGTTAGTGTACAATTGCCTGGTATTTCGAGGCTGGGTCACTCTTTTAAATTGGACCAGACTGATATACTACAGGATATTTCTCCCTGTGAAGGGCACAAGTGAGCTAAAAGAGGTTGCTCTTAGAGTGGCTTATCATGGCCATAGAACAAACCTATTAAGGTTGGTTCATTCTCTGATGAGCACCTCTGACTTAATTCGGTCACACTCTTCTTCCAGTACCCTCTTCTTAGATTCCTCTGACTGTCTCTGTCGCCATGTTTGTTTTTGGATCCTCTGCAGAAGTAGTTGAAATTACTTGCTGGTTTTGGGCTGTAAAAGTAACATTTTTGTTTAGATAGATTAGACCCAGCTTTTGGTTACAAATAGTTTTCTTTAGCTTACCTTTTCCTCAGTTTGTTTTTTTTTTTTTGCCAATTCTTTCACGCTCTTCTTTTTGTATTTTTTTCTTGGTTTCATCCGAATGTTGTTGTCTGCATCTTTGCTCTCGTTCCCTGTCCAGGCGTTGTTTGTATTACTTGCTGGTTTTGGCCTTTTCAGCCATTGTAATCTGTAATTAAAAAATGTTAATGTTTATTTTGCACCTATAGATTATGAAATAATGATTTTCTTTAGCTTACCTGAAGTTGTAATGTATTCAGATATGTAACTTTCTTTTACACAGTTGTCAATGTGTTGTTGCAATCTGTAAAATAAACATAATTTTTCATTTACTTTTTTTGTTTTATTTGTTTAGTTATTTGGGTGTAAATGATTATTCTTTTAATTACTTAAATGTGAAATTCTACAAATCTGCAATATATAGGCTGTAATGGTAATTTACAGCACACAAACCGCCACATTAATATATTTTTTACAAAATAATAATCTTTGTAGTTAGTAATTAGCTTGCTATTGTTTAAATAAATATAGTGGTATTTTTTTAGCAGACAATGCCAGTGTAGCCAACTTGTGTGTCATTGTGAAATTCACAGACAGCTGCAAAGTGTGAAATAATATCTTCAAATGTAGTATCTATTCTATTATTTTTTTCTTTATACATTTCAATTTAATATAAATTACAAACAGCTATTATCTTCACTTTTATCAAATGAAAAAGCAAAACACCAAAGAATCTATTATTACATTTGTGATGCATACATTTTTTTATTGACTATAAGGGACGGAGAAGTAGGTAGTAATTAAAAATGAATACAAAATAAGTAAATGCAATAAAATATAGCTGGCCCTTCTAGGTCTGTTAAAAAAAACATGCACTGCATCCAAAAAGTGTGTCACTGTGAAATTGACAGACACCTGTAAAATTTAAAAACATATGTGAAGAATTACTATATGTTATCCTCTTTTTTATTTTACTTTAATGTACATTTACTATCAATAAGAAACATATACAGCTTACAATCTATTAAATTACGTTAGGCTAAAATATAATATTTATCCTAAAAAAAAAAAAAAATTAATTAATTAATAAATTAATAAATCTTAATTCTTTAGCTATTATCTTGTAATCTGTTAAAAAAACTAAAAATGTAAGTTACAATGTGTAAAATTATGTCTCCATGAAATATAATATTTAGCATAATATTTTTTTTTCTTTCTTCAACTAATTAATTAATACAGCCTAAGTGCATCGCTCATCGTGAGCCCTGCACTGAACGCCTTCGGCGCTCATTGCAGCCTAAGTCCCGCGGGACTCGCAGTGGCATGTCTCAACTGATCGCCTCGCTTTGCGAAGGCCGCAAACGTGACCAACCACCCTGGCTGACCAACGTTCTTGGTCCACAATGATATATGTGACTGTGCTTTTCAGTTCTAAAGATTTCCACAAGATGGTGCTGTAGATATACAATTTAAAAGAGAAGCATGACTGTTAAAATAGTGGACAGTGAATAAATATCTATACATCTATCAATTAATTATAAACATCTGTTCAAAGATATTGAACATATTCTTAAAATGAGCAGCAAAACATAGACAGCCTTATTAAATTGTGATTCGGCCAATTGAAAAGTGCTCTATATAAGCACAGAGAATATTTTTTTTACAGAAGTTTTTCGTTAATGAACTTCTATCCAAAAGCAAGGTCTTCACTAACGAAAAACTTCTGTAAAAAAAATATTCTCTGTGCTTATATAGAGCCCTAATCAATTGACCAAATCACAATTTAATAAGGCTTAGAGTTCTTTAAATTATTGAATACATTTCATCTTTTTATTCTTCAATACTAAATATATTAAATATAACTATTTTGTCTGAACACTGATCAGTTAAGATCATTAGCATATTATTTGACCTGAGACCGTATGTATCTCAAAGACCAGAAACATCAGTTTTGAAGCCCAATTTCTAATTAATTAGAATCTTTGTAAGCATCACATTGCATGTATGATATTCATAGGTTAAGTATTTAATGGTCCTCTAGTAACAAGGAACACCTTCTCAATAGTAATTAATGTACCTCCTCACTGCCAAGTCAAACATTTTGATAGCCTTACAATATGCATCTATTCATCTCTTGTTATCTTATCAGCATATGTATAGGTATACACACACACATATATATATATATATATATATATATATATATATATATATATATATATATATATATATATATATACAGTGCCTAGCATATATACAATGCCCCTTGGTATTTTTCTTGTTTTGTTGCCTCACAACCTTGAAATAACATATCTTGTTTGAGGATTTGCATCATTTAATTTACAGAATATGCCCACAACTTTAAAGATGTTTTTATTTTTTTTTATTTTAAAAAAAACAACAAATAGAACAAAATAACAGAAAAAGTCAATGTTCATAACTATTCACCCACCTAAAGTCAATACTTTGCAGTGCCACAGTTTGATCCACAGCTCCAATTCTCTTTGCATAAGTCTCTTACCACTGGGATTTCTGACCATCTCCGTCCTAGCCTCAAATCACACACAGAGTTGTACAGGTTTTGCTAAAGATTATCCCTGTATTTAGCACCATCCATCTTTCCCTCAACTCTGACCAGTTTCCCAGTCCCGGCTGCTAAAAAAAAAATCCCACAGCATGATGCTGCCACCACCATGTGGTGTGGTGTTCTTTGGGTGATGTGATGTGTTGGGTTTGCGCCAGACATAGCGTTTTTTTCTTTGATGGCTAAAAAATTCAATTTTAGTCTCATCAGACCAGAGCACCTTCGTTCATACATTTTAGGAGTCTCCCACATGCCTTTTCGCAAATTCAAAATGTGCCATTTAGTTTTTTTGCTGAAAGTAATGGCTTTCTTCTGGCCACTCTGCCATAAAGCCCAACTCTATGGAGCTTACGGCTTATTGTCGTCCTATGTACAGATACTCCGGTCTCTGCTGTGGAATTCTGCAGCTCCTCCAGGGGTACCTTAGGTCTCTGTGTTGTCTCTCTGATTATTGCCCTCCTTGCCCAGTCTGTGAGTTTTGGCCGGTTTGCTGTTTTGCCATGTTCTTTCCATTTGGTTATGATAGATTTGATGGTGTTCCTGGAGATCATCAAATATTTGGATATTTTTTTATAACCTAACCCTGACTTGTACTTCTCAACAACATTGTCCCTTACTTGTTTGGAGAGTTCCTTGGTCTTCATGGCAGTGTTTGGTTAGTGGTGCCTCTTGCTTTGGTGTTGCAGCCTCTAGGGCCTTTCAAAAAAGGTGTGTATATGTAATGACAGATCATGTGACACATGCACACAGGTGGACATCATTTCACTAATTATGTGACTTCTGAAGGTAATTGGTTGCACCAGAATTTTTTATGGGCTTCATAACAAAGGGGGTGAATACATACGCACATGCCAATTTTCTGTTTCCTATTTATGAAAAATAGTTTTATGTATATATTTTTCTATTTTCACTTCACCAACTTAGACTATTGTGTTTTGATCCATCACATAAAATTCAGATTAACAAAACATTGAACTTAAGGCTGTAATGTAACAAAATAGGTAAAAAGTCAAGGGGGTTGAATAATTTTGCAAGGCATTGTTTATGCAGTATCTCACAAAAGTGAATACACCCCTCACATTTTTGCTGCCGGCACTGGGGAGCTACAGTTCATTGAGGGAACTATGAATTCCAAAATGTACTGTGACATACTGAAGCAGAGCATGAACCTCTCCCTTCGGAGACTGGACCGCAGGGCAGTATTCCAACATGATAACGACTACAAACACACCTCCAAGACGATCACTGCCTTGCTAAAGAAGCTGAAGATAAAGGTGATGTACTGGCCAAGCATGTCACCAGGCTCAAACCCTATTGAGCATCTGTGGGGCATCCTCAAATGGAAGGTCAGGGAGTGCAAGGTCTCTAAAATCAACCAGCTCCGTGATGTCATCATGGAGGAGTGGAAGAGGACTCCAGTGGCAACCTGTGAAGCTCGGGTGAACTCCATGCCCAGGAGGGTTAAGGCAGTGCTGAAAAATAATGGTGGCCACACAAAATATTTACACTTTGGGCCCAATTTGGACATTTTTGTTGCCAACGGAAAGACATTAATGGCTGGGTGTTGAGTTATTTTGAGGGGACAGCAAATGTACACTGTTATACAGGCTGTACACTTACTACTTTACATTGTAGCAGAGTGTCATTTCTTCAGTGTTGTCACATGAAAAGTTATAATAAAATATTTACAAAAATGTGAGGGGTGCACTCACTTTTGTGAGATACTGTATATATGTTTTATATATAATTGTTTATATATATATATATATATATATAAATAAATAAATATATATATATATATATATATATATACAGTATATATATATATAGATATCTATACAAACATCTATACACACACATATACAGATATCTATTTTCCTTGCCTGCCAGGTGAGGAAGGGCCACAGCAAGTCGTGGGGGGCACAGGGGGCCACGGGAGGCACGAATGCTATGGGAGTGGCTGCTTGAGCACTGGGCCCCTCAACGTTGCAGGGCCCCAGTGCATTGCACCGCCACTGCTTTTCAGGTAGCACGGACAACATGGGATAGGCTAATTTATCCTGCCTAAAGCTTCCAGGTCTTTAGAAAACGTTGGCGATTTACCGTAATAATGTTTCACAATGTTTTTGTTTTAATAAATTGAAGGTCCAGAAGCAAAATAATTTGTTTTGAACTTTATTGAGGACTTGTCCCTTTGTACGAATATTCTGTACTAATTTTGTGCCAGCCGCATAATACAACTGGAGAAGATATTTTTTGCCCCCAACTAAACAAGTACAAAGACACTACACATTTGACATACTGTAATTTATCTTATCATTCTTCAGAAGCGATCCAATGTGTGGTTTTCATCTCACGCAGCAACCACCTCATGGACTATTTAGGACTATTGAGGACTGGATGGTAAACTTCCATTGCTTATGGGGATCACCTTCAAGATCCAGAACATTTTTAACAGAGTGATACTGCATATGACACACTCACTGGTTTAAATAGAGTAAATGTAACTGCTAATAGCAGTGCATGTATAAAGTGTTAGGCTCTCCTTATCATGTTGGAGAACAGACAGAAAAGATCTCAGGGACTGACACTGGTTCTAGAACCGACTGTCTAGAACTACTGCTCTATGCATCCTGAGCTTTGCTTTATCGCACACACCAGCTACCTAAGAATGAGTTAGATTGGTGCAAATATAAGCATCTTGGTACCTTGTAATGCAATGTATGTTTTTGAAGTCTGTGTATAATGGAACCTTCCATGGTCCCGCAAAGGCATCCAAATTAATTTATTATTTTTAATTAAAAGCAACTGTATGTTTTTTTTTCCTGCTTATTTATGCTCTTACTTAGACGCTAAGTTTTAAAACATATATTTGTTTTTTTCATTGTGCAGTGGTCCTTTAATTTCATTTAATGAGTCAAATTTTGGGATCTTCAGAAAGGCTCAGTTTGCTTTTAATATAACACATATACCTATATAGATGCAGTAATAGTTATTTAAATGACTATCTAGCATTATTTTTTATATGGTCTAGGCTTATATTTATTCAATGGCGTTTCTGGTCAGAGACCAGTGTTAGGAATCAGCTGTGAAGTCATTGATGACTGATTCTGGCTTTTCCAGAGACTTCCCTGGAATATGATCAGAGCCTATAGAGAATATAAATTAGTATGTCTTTTTAATCCAAGCCTCCTTTCAATGCTTAAATAAGATAGGAATTTAGCTAGTCAGTCCAAATATACCAGGCTAGCGACAATAAAAGCAATGAATAAGGGATTACTTAAAAAAAGGGACTATATTATTCTCCAAATATGTTAACAGTTTGATAATTATTGCAATTTGTGGCCAGAAATCAATTCAATTTTGTAGCAATTTAAGAAATTAACCATTTTTTGAGCATATACCGTATATACGTTCAAGGCTTCAGAGAGGGCAGAGGATAGGTGCGAGTTGAGTGAGGGGTAGAGAGAAGAGAGTAAGATAGAAAGAGAGGGGGAGAGAGGAGTGAGTAGAGGGGGAGTGAACGGTAGAAAGAGAGGCTGATGAGTGGGAATGATGTCTGTGTTGGAAGGGTGTCCTGGGTGAGTGAACATGGGTTCAGTTTGTGCTGGGGCTCAGTTTGCACTATGTGGGTGTCTGGGGGCTCAGTCTAACCCTTACACCCCCTACCCTAACCCTAACCATTTCGTCCCCCTGGCCTAACCCTAACCCTTACACCCCTACCCCAATCTTAACCCTTACACCCAAAGATCCCTAACCCTAATCTAACACCTAACACTCCTAAGCCCACCTCCTGCGCCAATATGTCGGGATCGCTCAATTAACGGGCATGCTTGTGTGGGAGTGCGCATGTGTCGTCTCGCATATGTCAGCGCACATGTATGAATCGGTGAGAAGTCGTACCACCAATTTAAACACACTTAAAATAACTCTTAATATTGCCACATATTCAATGAAATGCTCACCTACAATCATTACATGCCAGCCAAACCTGCAAAACTGGCCTTAGAACTCCATTGGTTTTAGCAAAGCTCGAATATTACAAGCTCTAAATGATTAAACTTACACAAAATTGATATTCTATAAGACCCGTAGCTCTCGAAAATAAACCTGAAACTGAAAAAAGTATCACTTTTATGTAAAAAATAGTACTAAATAGGACTCGCAAGCGCTTTTTTTAAAAGCTATTTAAGCTATAACAGCAATTAAACACACAATACTGTACTTCGAAAGCATGTGAAGGCATGGAAAGACATTACAATAAATTGCACAACGGTCTCAAACCCTCAAATATGCAATTAAAAAATATTATTTTTAAATGTTATTTCTGAGTAATATCAATCCCAGGACTCTAGGGGTTAATACATATCATGAAACCCACATGGACGAAAACAGATGATCTAATGCATTTTATAAATTGCTGTATTGCTTGATTGCGAGCCCCACGGCAGATATTACTTACTGGCACTAATTAATTCATAGCCTCCGATTGCAGATTGAATCAAACTTCCATGTTTTACTGACATCATGATGATGGTTTAATTTACTATTGTCTGTGTCTAAGAAGTAAATGCTGTAAGATCATATGATCACGCCCCCCGAAATCCTACTTAAAATGGCAAGGTTTACAAGTTTAGGCTTAAGAAGGTGAATTGTGAGCTTGAGTCAATAGAATACATCTAAACATTTAGAGAAATATACACCCACAGCCAAGTTTACAAGTTTGACAGTCACTACATAAATCATTTAGTGCACAGTCCTATTATTATCCATATTATCAGCAAAGGTGTAAACTATTACATTCTACAGTGTGTGCTACAGATCTACAAATGAAATGTAAATTTCTTAATCCTTTCTAAACACTCCACCCTTTTCACCTAATTTACCTCTTTCCTGCTCCCTTACACCCAATTCCAACGCCCACCCACTGTTTTCCCAGGTAAAAAAGTACCAAAAGCAGTTATTCTTCCTGGATTACCAATTGACTTTCTATAATAGACTTTACTGTTCCCTTGTATAATATTAAAACAATGGAAGAATGTGTTTAACCTCGATATTTCAATGTTATCTATGGATTTGCATGGACCTCTTTCCTGATGTTCTTAAAAACATAATAAAGATTCTTGAGTATGTAAACTTTCTTCCTGCACTCTTTCTAAGTTGTAATTTATGTGCCACCGTACAGTCATTTACTGTATATATTAACTACTCTGTTGTGAGAGAGCGGATGTACTGTATATGCTCATATATATTATCATACATATTCTTCAAACTATATTTGTAGAAAACAAAATAACCAAATGAGTAAGTGCATGTAAAATATAGATTTTTTTTTATGTGCTTCTTTAGACGTTGGCTAGATAATGAGAAAACCTTTAAGGTAAGCCTTGAAAGTGGTGAGAGTATGGACTTGTCTAATAATTTAAAACAGTGCAATCTAGTAATTAGCAAGAAAGGTATAGACATATAAGAAGACCTTCTAAAGAATAGTGCAATAGTTGAGAAAAAGGTTATGGCATATCCAATATATATAAACAAAAAAAAAAGTTTTGACCCAAACTCTTATCCAGCAAAACATCACCAAGGGATAATCTTCTGGTCATGTAGGTATGGACACACTCTCATATTCACATCAGAGAAACTCATATAGAGGATGGTGATTAGAATTGCAAATATATTAGACATTAAAAGAGAGGAAAAGGGGCAACTAATTAGTTAGCACATACCCCTAATAAAGAGAGTATTACTTACTAAGGGCCTAATTAAAGTTACACCGATATTCAATTGAGTTCACTAGTAAATTTACGTATTTCACTCAAAATACATAAATCCATATCTTGTCAGTAACATGCAAGGTGTAGAATTATGAAGCACTCACAAAGTTACACCAAGAAACACAATATTTCTGATTGCCTGGCTAAGCCATAAGAACCAATAGAAAACATGAATGTCATTATATTGTATATATATATAAGTAAAATGAGCTGAAATAAGCACCTGCAATTTGAGTAAGCATTTTGCTAGTTTGCCGATTGGGCTAGACCTTTAATAGACAATGCATTATGGGTTTCATGATATGTATTAACCTACTGAATACTGAGTTTTATGTTAACCTGAATATTGTATAATGACATATAAAAAATCATATTTTTAAATTGCACATTTGTGTCTATGGGACTGTTAAGCATTACATTTGAATGTACTTACATGTTTTTTATGCATTTTATTACTTTATTGTGTCTTTAATTTCTGCTGCAGGTCTAAGAAAGGCTTTTCAAACCATTTGTGGGTGCTGTTCAGTGAGCATAATTATTTTTACTATTATTACGAGTTACGAGTCATACTTAATTTGCAAGTGCTCAGTAAAGTCTCAATTGAATAGCAAGTTGGTGTAAAACTCTCGTACTCGTACTTTATGGATGGTAAAAAAAATCAATGGGAAGCTTGCCGAAATTTGTGTTTCTGGCTTTGTGTTTCTGGTTTGTGTTTGTGTGTGTGCTTTTGCCACCGGGGACGTCCCCTAAGCTTGACACCTCCCTCCCATGTCACCTTTAGGGGCAGCCCCGGGTGGCAAAAGTGCACACACAGACACAAAAACTCACACAGACACTCATTCACAGACACACTCACAGACATCCACACTCACAGACTTGCAGTCACTCAGACACACACACTCACTCCCTCAGAGACACACACACACACACACTCTCAGACACACTCACACACACACACACTAACACACTCTCTCACAGACACACACAGACTTACACACACTCACAGACACACACTCACACAGACAGACACACTTACTCATTCACACTCTTACTCACAGACACTCACTTACAGACACACACTCACAGACACACACACTCACACAGACACACACACACACACACTCAGAGGCAGCATCAGCAGGAACTGACCATCTTTCTAGCTGCAGCTGGTGCCGCCACAAAAAGGTTGCTCCCAGGGCGTTCTGCCCCTGTGCCCCTCCCTTCCTATGCCAGTGGATAGTTCACTAGCAATCATGAAAAACAGGGTCAATCGAATAGCTAAATAATATTACTGAACACTTTTTAGTGGTATAACTTTATGAATTAGGGAATTGGATAGAGCCCTAAGCTTTGTCATTATTATGGTGAAGAAAGAGAATAATATTTTATATATATATCACCTTCAGCCTTAACATGTACAACTGAACACTCCACAGCTTAATAACACTCACACCCACAATCTACAGTACAACACACAGACCCCTCCACTTTACTGAACCAATTGCTTTCAATTGTATTTGTCACCCTCTTGTATCACACATAAACCCTTAGATTGTAAGTTTGCGAGTTTTCAATCTTGTGTCAGGCCTTGGAAACAAGCTCTATGTACATTTGATTTTATGCTCAAAAACAGGGCTCTCCATTCTTTACAAGGTGTTTAATTTGTTTTCTGCTATGTACTCAACCCCTGTACAGCACTACGGAATATGTTGGCGCGATATAAATAAAGATAATAATAATAATATATATATACATACATACAGCCTTATTAAATTGTGATTTGGCCAATTGAAAAGGGCTCTATATAAGAACATAGCATATTTTTTTACAGAAGTTTTTAGTTAGTGAAATCCTTGTTTTTGGATAGAAGTTCACTAACTAAAAAACTACTGTAAAAAAATATGCTCTGTGTTTATTTAGAGCCTTTTCAATTGCCCGAATCACAATTTAATAAGGCTGATAATAAGTTGGCATATAGAGCTACTCAAAATATCCACTACACAAACGAAGGAACCGGCCTCATGGTGATGAGAGGCAGGAACCTTGGAACAGCTGTACGTGGGTGAGATTTCTGGCTTGTGTATAATCCAACCCTTGCTTTGCTCAAAGCTGTTTGATACAGCAGGCATATGCTTAAGGAAAGACATGTTTGATATGGTTATGGGTTGCAAGAGCGATGCCTTTGTGGGCATATTTGCATGTCTTTGCCAAGGTTCCCAGAATGCAGTGTAATTACTGTATTTTTCAGAATTCTGGGCATGAAACAAGTTTTTTTTAACTTGTTTTAGATATTCAAATGTAACAAATGTGACAAGATATCTGAGTAATACAACTTTTTAAAACAATAATTACATATTTACAGAAAAAGTGTACATTTTGGGGCATTTAAAATACATCTTTAATATATCTTAACATGTTAGTTTAACTGCATTGGTGTTTGAATAGAAATCTTGTATGTATTGTTCAACATCATGCAAACTGGGTTATAAGTTGTATATTGCTTTACAGCTGTTTAAGCTAAGACTTACAGAATAACCTTGAAAATTCTAATACATGTTGTGAAACTTGTCCCCATCTTTGTACAATAAAAGTAACAAATCATTGCAGATAAAAATATGAAAATCCTTCATAACATGTGATCTGGAAAAAAAATTGTAAATAAATTATACTTACAATCTATTATAATTTAACCCACACATGATATGTATGTGTATAATTGCCAGTAATACTTTTTTCATTATTTTAAAGATAAATTACACCATTATACCATTATTTCATTTCTAGCATTTCAATATTGCTTGCATAAATGACTGAGGTCACCCTTTAAATGCAAATCTAAATTATTATGAATGCATCTAATAGAGGAGAATCAGTAGTGTATGGAAACATTTGCATCACAAAATATCAAAGTAAACATTAACAAAACTCACTCTGATGTTTGCTAAATCTCTTTTGTGAATTGACCCCCCTGAGAATCCCTGCTAAAATAAGGATATAATTCATAATTTGTTTTGGCCAATCACAGGCAGCTAATACATGTTAATACAATGTAACAATCAATGGGGGCAGTCTGTGCAGGAAGGAACCATGGGATGTGTAGTCTACCTGAAGAAGGAAGTGGGAGTCAAACACTGATCTGCACATCTCTGCATTGAGCTGCTGTTGGTTTAAAGGTTAGTAAAAGGGTTGAAATCTGTACCCAATTGCAGTGTTTCTATTGGTAGGTACCCTGTGCCTATGTAAGCAGCTCTGGGGTGTGTGGAAAACAAGTTTTATTTTGAAATCAATGTGATGTCTGTGTCTGATATTAGCAGCTTGTGTTAGATTATAAAAAAATTGAAAACAGGGAAATTTAGATATGTCTTTAAAGCGACATTTCAAGTGTTTTGAGTCTTTTTAACTGTAGACGTTTGAACATTAATCAGTTGATTTGAAAAACTTCAGTGTTACATTTTTTTTCTAAATGGTTTTTTGAATAATTAAACTTGATAATGTGGCAAAATGTTTTTTTATAAAGTAAAAAAAATCACTGCTTTTAAATGTTTCACTTTGATATGCAATTGTTTTTACTACTGCTTTGTGAAGCTTCTGTCTCGGAGAGTGTTTTTTTGTAAATACATGATCTTTCCAATAGTCTTAATAAAAGCCCTGACAGTTTTTGCTGCCACATTTCCAATGTCAAGATAGAAATGTCTTGGGCGTTCAAAGTCAACTTTTACTTCTAGAAGTAGATTAAAGGAAACTAAAATGGTAGATTCCACTGCAGCATATTTGCAAATGAAAGGAAATAAATTAAAGGATGTGTTATTTTTTTACATTCTAAAAACATTTTGAATATTTTCAAGTGTAGCAATTCAAAAAAGTATATTTTAGACTATAGTGTCCTTTATGTCTTTTTAATGGGAAGATGAACTAGGTCATATGTTTTACTTTCCTAAAAAACCTTTAGCAATTTTATTATTAATTTATTTATTTTTAAAAACTAGCTTGGCGGCTGTGTTATAATTTATATCTATAAAAATATAGAATTTGCCCTAATATTTTAACTTATAAAAGTGTCAGCAAATAAAATAACCAGACCTATAGGACAAACCTACTCCAGGTAGTGTCCGTTCTCAGATTGACCACTTAATTGTGTTGTTGTGTATGCAAATAAAATAAAGTCATTGAATTTTCTGAAGAATCTTAAAAAGATATACTGCAGTATGGTTATCTAATTTTTTGATGGATATAGAGCATGATACATTTCATATCATGCAGTGAAATGGAAGCTAAATAATCAAAGGAAGACATGGGCATTTCAAATTATAAGTTGCATTCAGAATAGTAAAAGCTTTATTAGCCCCATTAAAAAGTGTTATGACATGAGTTGTTCAGTTGGGTCCAGCTCTCTGTGACCCTATGGACCACAGCACAGGCATAATAGTTGTGTATCTTATGATGCTTAATCAATAGGGTTTTCTGGGCAAAGATCCTTCTCCAGTGGACAGTGATTTTTCTGACCTCTCTGCTATGACCTGTCCATCTTGGGTGACACTACATGGTATAGCTCACAGTTTCATTGAGGTACACAAGCCCCTTCACCAAAACAAGGTAGAGATCGAGGAGGGGTATGACATATTACTTTATTTTAATCTTCCCTCTGATAACTTCTAGGAGGCTGCCATGTCCACACCTCTATAGTGCAACCCTCGGAGTGTGTCATTGTGTGAGGGTGCAAGCCGCAAATTGTGAAACTCCATATTACAGTTTCTAGTGCAGGAGTCAGCACTACAAAATGCCAAGAACTGACAGATAACACAGCCCCTTCCATGTACAAAGGAGACACCAGAAAAGTTTATTTTCCTGTTATAGGTGGTATATAGGTGGTATCTTGTTATAGGTGACTCTCTTGTTATAGGTGGTTACCTCCTAGTAGCCGTTCTATGAACAGCAGTATATCATTTCTCTTATGCCAAAAAACATTTTTTTTTAAGCGGCGGTCCTCACAGGGAAGCAGCCCATGGCAGCTGCCTAGTTTGCCTAATGGGTAATCCGTCCATGGGTGTGTCTTTGTAATTTAAGGAGCTTTCCATTAGAGCTTATGAATACACTGGCAGATCTATATGATACCTTCCCATTGTGAAGATATATCTTGTTGTTTAGTTGTGCAATCATGTCTGTCACCCTATAGACCATAGCATAAAAGACACAGCTCTCAGTCACTGCCCCTCTGAGCTCCCTCAAGCTCATGTTCATTGTTTCAATGACCTCATCTATCCTCTCCACATATGCCATCCCCTTCCTTACATGCCTTCAATCTTAACTAGCGTCAGAGTCTTCTCTAGGGAATCTTGTCTTCACATGATATGGCCAAAATATTTCAGCTTTAGCCTCATGATCATACCTTCCAGTGAAAAGTATGACTTTGTTTCCTGAAATACTGATTTATTTGATCTTCTTGCAGTACAAGGGACTCTAAGCAGTTTTCTCCAACACCACAATGCAACAATGCTGTGGCACTCAAACTTCTTTATGGACCAGCTCTCACATCCATAATGCAGGAAGTAAATAACTGGAAACTAAAATGGTAGATTCCACAGCAGCATAAATACATTGCATTCTGTATTATTTTTTTACAATCTAAAAAAACATGTTGCCTGTTTTAAAGTAAATGTTTTCAAAAGGGGCTCTTTTAAATATTTTCCTACAGTTAAATGTTTAAAAATGCAACCACATCAAAGTGCACTATAATGCTCAGGGCTCATCCTGAACATTGCATGTTTATTTGCAGTCCACATGTCTTATAGAAACCACTGATTATATCAATAGAGGGTGAAGTATTGGACAACTTCTCAATTTCTGTATCATCCTATGGGACATATCTAATATAAATGTAGATCTCAAGGCGTTATCAAAAAGTTTATACTCTAATAAGTTTTGCTCAGTGTGAAATAATTGTTTATATTATGGTTAAAAAAAAAATCAATCATCTCATGGTATTAATAATTAATTAATAGTATTAATGTGAGCATTCAGTACTTCAATATATGCTCAAAATAATAAATACAGTATATGATTGATAATCAGTTTTAAAACAATAATTGCTTCCCGCACACATTTTCCATATGTTGCATCAACATTACCAACTGAGCTATCTGTTAAATCCTGAATACCTTATTACTGAAGAGAAGATTGTCTGTATACAAACAAATTGTCAGAAAAATGAGGTTAGTTCTGTTTTCCAACATTTTATATGTAGTAGAAAAGATGTGAGTAGGTCTATGAGTTCACATCATGTTGCTGCAGAGTGTTCCCTAAGATTTTTATTGAAGTCCACCTCAGTTCCATAATACAGATCACATCTAACTCATATTTTCTAAATTAAGCATGTATATATCTGTGGTTTAAATTATTGGGGCTAGGGGAACCAAGAGGTCACACCACCTTGAAGCAATGCAGGGTTGGTTCTCCAACTGGAGAAGGAGCTGGCAACCCACTCCTGTATCTCTGCCATGGATACCAAGTGGATCAGCATGGTGTGTTGCAGGTCCATGAGGTCACTGTCGGATGAATGCTGCATTGACTTTAAGGATCATCTGTTTGATGTAGGTAGCAACAGCTACCTCAAGCAGATGATACTTGCAGTTATTGCAGCTTTCTATTGCCATGTTATATTGTACAAGTGTTTACATGTAATGCAGTCAATGCCATCTTACATGATTAAATTTCTCAACTACAGTGTGGAAAATAAAGTATATGAGATATAATGTATATAAACATTTGTTTGGTGTCGTTCAGTTGTGTCTGATTCTCTGTGACCTTATGGACAGCAACAGAGATACTGGAGTGGGTTGCCAATTCCTTCTCCAGTGGGCCACAGCATACAGCTCCTGGTATTCCTAGGGGACGGTCCTGATGCTGGGTTGTTGCCCTCATACGGCCTCCTCCACATCTCCTGATGTACTGGCCTGTCTCCTGATAGCGCCTCCATGCTCTGGACACTACGCTGACAGACACAGCAAACCTTCTTGCCACAGCTCGCATTGATGTGCTATCCTGGATGAGCTGCACTACCTGAGCCACTTATGTGGGTTGTAGACTCTGTCTCATGCTACCACTAGAGTGAAAGCACCACCAGCATTAAAAAGTGACCAAAACATCAGCCAGAAAGCATAGGAACTGAGAAGTGGTCTGTGGTCACCACCTGCAGAATCACTCCTTTATTGGGGGTGTCTTGCTAATTGCCCATAATTTCCACCTGTTGTCTATCCCATTTGCACAACAGCATGTGAAATTGATTGTCACTCAGTGTTGCTTCCTAAGTGGACAGTTTGATTTTACAGAAGTGTGATTGACTTGGATTTACATTGTGTTGTTTAAGTGTTCCCTTTATTTTTTTGAGCAGTGTATATATCACATATATAGTTGTGAGCAAGTGGGTTGTTGCTAACGTTGCAGGCCCTCGCAAAGTGAGGGCTGCAGTTGCTGCCAAGGAGTGCCGAAGACGCTCCTTGCCAGCAACTGCAGACTTTAGGCCCGCAAATGTGGACCCTCGCAAAAGGTGGAGGCTCCCACGTCGACCGCAAAGTTTATGGACTTTGCATCCACAAATACGAGCCATCGGACTTTACGACATTAGCGCCCAAACCCCGTGCACATGAAAACATTAAAAACAGTATAAATACACACAATAAACACATAAAAACCCTACCCATAGCAAGGGGGCACCCTGGACCTCTGCAAGTGAAGTTACACCTCAATTTAAGTCCAAATTCAAGAGTTTAGACACACAAAAATGCCCTAAGCAAAAGAAAAAATGGATGCCGAAAGAAAAAAAAAAACAAGGCTACAGGACCCTAAGCACGCAAAACACCACCAAGCACATAAGAATTTTCCGAAAAAGCCAGACGAGGTCCAAGATACACTATTAACAAGACGCTAAATCATCCACAGACGCATACCACATACACATTAGCCGCCATTTTACAATACTAACTTACACAATGCGGAAGTACACAGCTAACCTAACGGATTTTCCTCGCGCACTCACACTATTTACACTACACACTGCACACATTGCTGACACTTACACATCAGCTCCACAACACTGAAAACCGACATTGTATGCTGCGGCAACATCAAAACAGATTGTCAGCTCTTCAACACAATGCTTCCTGCATATATTACTTAGAAATAGGTAAGTAGGTTAATTATTTCCTTAGCATACAAAAAACGACCTCCAACGCTGCTCATAGCACACAAACAACCAACAGCCTCGCAATGAGCGCCGAAGGACCTCGGAATACCAACAAAATTAATGTCTCAACCAAACACCATTACCTGCCTCAAAATCTTATTGCAGTCATTTTTTGATGGGGAAGTCGCTAGTATATATATATATATATATATATATATATATATATATATATTCAATAGCCTTTTAACATATTATTTAGCATTGTTTACTTTCACATTTTTCACAACACAGCTGTTCTTTATGGATGCAAGTGAAATTAAATATTCTAGATTTGAAGATAGAACTTTAAAGCTTTTATTTTTTCCTAAATGTTTGTAATTCTAGTAAAAAGGTATTCTGATAACATTCCCATATGAGAATATACAATGTTATCTTCCTGGTGGTCAATTATCTATTGTCTTGATCAACAAAATCATTTGTTTACAAATGACATAAGTTACCTACCAGTCAAGTCTAGTTTGATCTAACTCCGTTAAACCAAATCAATCAAGGAGGTCAGGAACTAAGTGGGTGAGGTGATTTGCCCCTTACTCTACATGGGTGTATGAAGCAAACTTCCAGACAGTTGTCAATCTAGCAAATTAGCTTAAATCAGAGGTAGTGATACTTTGTAGTGTATTAGAATTTCCTATATTCCTTATCACTTGTCATGAAATATGTGGCAGAATACCTTTCAAGACAGATATTCTGGCCACGAACAGTTAGCAGTAGGGAAAACATAACTTTTAATTCATTTATTAAATAGTCTAAAGTCAAACTTAAACAAGAAAGCAAATAAATTACACAGTGTTCATTGTATTACCTATAGTATGAAATTTGCTTGGTACTTTAGGGAAAGCACTTTGGACACTGGATTCTAAGCTCAAAGACAGGGCCCGCTATTATTTGCAGTTATTATTATTATTATTATTATCTTTATTTATATCGCGCCAACATATTCCGTAGCGCTGTACAGGTGGTTAGTTAATACTGGCATTGTTTTTTTGCCTTGAACTTAACCTATTTATAGCGCTACGGAATATGTTGGCGCATTACAAATAAACAACATTAATAATATCACCTAAACGCATGATTTTAACAGAGACTTGCTTATTGGAAACCACATTTGCATGATCTCAGAAAGTTTGTGTCATTCTATAAGGGACTTTCCATTTGCGTGTTCTAATATGCAAACACAACATATATGCAACTTTGGAGGAAATAAATGTAGTCGGACAACATGCGTGGAATTCATGGCAAACTGTCCAGCAATGAACAAAGCATTACCCTATTAAGACATCGTGGATGCCTGTGATAGTCCAAATTAATCCACAATCCTGGTTCTCCGCTCATTGTGCGATTCACAAAAGCCCTTCTGTCTCTGACAGCTAACTCAAAAAGGCTCATCACAAATAATCACAGAGTATTTAATGGGCATGTTATGGGCATATTAGGTTTAGTATTCCATAAAAATGCAATTTCTCGGAATTCACTAAATAGCCATCCTTTTAATTATTCACAATTCTGATATTCACCTAGCTGAGGATATTAGTTATTTCATTTAATTTAAAAGGTAACTTATAACCATGTAGGTTCTCAAGGACCCTCATGGCATCTATCATAAACCCCATTATATGGGGGGCCCTATGGACCCACATAGCACCTTTACTACTATAATGGGGGGCCTATCCCTCAACTTGAAACATGAACTACCTAAACAATTACAAAAAAAATAAGTAAAAGTAAAATGATTACAGAAAAAAAGAAAAATTATATTATATTATGTTTTCACACTCGTAAACTGCACATGTAGAAGAAAATCCTATGAGTACCAGATAGAACTCACAATGTAGTTAAATACCTGTTTGTAGCACTGTAAATGCAAAAGAAAAATCAATACTGCACTTTTAAAGACTGGGAAAGCGATGAGAGTCTTTAGAATTAATTGCACAACAGTCTCAAGCTCGCAAATCTACAATAAAAAAATATTTTATTTTATTTTTCAATCTAGTTTCATATCAATCTTGGGAATCAAGGAATGAATACATATCAGGCCACCCACATAGACTATAACATTTTCTTCATTCATTTTTATTATTTTGTACATTGCCGAATTGCAAATCTGATCACATATCGGACCTCTAGATGCTAATTGATTGACGTGTAACCTCCATGTTTTACTGATGTCATGATGACGGTCTCATTTACTATTGGCTGTTGCTAAATCGGTAGTTACGGCCTTGCTTAACTGTTCATGATCAAGCTCTGAAATGCTACTTACGGGTGCATGGTTTACAGTTTTGGATTTCGGGCTTATTCATCTGAATCGCTCTGTAATTGTAGCAAATTTTAAGCCTGTATAACGTAATCTTCGAGCTTGCAATGGAATAGGGGCCTAGGTGTAGTATTATTCCTAAAATAAAATACTAAATTAATATTGATCTATATATTTTTTGGGTGTTTAATATATATGTGTTGCCTACACTGTATCTTGCAATGTTTAAAAATGGTCGTTAAAGTGTTTCTTTGGATGCATCCATGCAGATGCCACTTGTCATGAGATTCTTTGTCCTGTCAAAGTTTTGTTTTTACTGTAGACACCGTAAAACAGCTGTTGTGGTGCAAAAGTCAGGTAATTGACAAATGACTCCAAGTCATCACATTTAAAATAAACCGTGTGATGAGTTTGTCCTTTAAACTCAAATACCTTTTAATATCACAACACATAAGACAGAAATATAACACATTTTCTACAATTTTCTATAATTTTTATTTGCCTTGTAAATAATTCTAACTATATTATACATTATATATTAACCATATTTTTATTTTTGGAGCCTATATATAAAAGTTATTTTGGAGCTAGTTTATAAACATTATTTCTGGTAGCCTATTTCTCAATCTTTAGCACAGTCTTTAAATAGGATCTACATAATATAATTGAAAATTGTAGCATTGAACTTAACTTAGCGCCATAAATATTATATTTTTGTATTTGCATTATAATATTATAATTTGCCGTTATTTTTTAGGATCATTGTGTCTTTGCTACTTACACAAACTACTACAAAATACATATTTGTTTTAATGTAATTTTGAACACAGTTATTATTGGACTGGATAAATATAGCAGGAAAGAAAAAGAAATGTGCTCACCATAAGTGAACTAATATAATATGTTAAAAAAAGTTAAATATACATTTTAGAAATAAAATATATGTCAAACAATTTTAATGTACAAAATTAAAGACAAGTACAAATAGCAATAATTTATTAAAACAGCACAAAATATCTAAAAAAAAGATTGATGAGACTTAAATAAGCATCATTATGCCTTTATTTTATTGTCAAATTACAAAAAAAAAAATCATTATTATAGTTGAGTTCTATTTATTTTTGTTACTGATCTTGAAATAACTCAAAGCGCTATTTAAAAATAGAAACCTTTTGCTAACCTCTAGAACGACCCCACTTGTACAGAGAAAGCTACACATAAGGGACCACACATATGATTTTCTGACTATTAATATCACCAACCAGAGAAAATACACCTGTTGTTAGAGCAACTAATAAATTACTTTGTTATTCTTTATGTTGTAACAAGTAAATTGCCCATCAGAAATGACGGTATCATTTTAATTTTTTTTCTCCCTCCCTTGTGTCTTTCCCCCCCTTTACTGTGTCTCTCCCCGCTTCCCTCCCCTGTGTCTCTTCACCCCTTCCCTCCCCTGAGTCTCTTTCTCCTTCTGCCCTCCCCTGTGTCTCTTTCTCCTTCTGCCCTCCCCTGTGTCTCTTTATTCTTCTCCTCCCCTGTGTCTCGTTCTCCCTCTTCCCTCCCCTGTATCACTTCCTCCCTTCCCTCCCCTGTGTCTCTTGCCCCTCCCCTGTATCTCTTCCCCACCTTCCCCTGTGTCTCTTCCCCTCCCTTGTGACTCTTCCCCCCTCTCCCCTCCCCTATGTCTCCTTCCTGCTCCCCCCTGTGTCTCTTCCCCCCTCCATGTCTCTTCTCCCCCTCCCCTCCATCTCTTCCCCTGTGTCTCTTACCCCCTGTGTCTTTTCCCCCACCTATCCCCTCCCCTGTGTTTATTCACCCCTCTCCTCTCCCCTGTGTCTTTCCCCCTCTCCCCTGTGTCTTTCCCACTCTCCCCTCTAATGTGTCTCTTCCCACCTCTCCTGTGTCTTTCACCCTGTGTCTTCCATCCCCTTTTTCCCTGTGTCTCTTACCCACCTCTCCCCTGTGTCTCTTCCCCCACCTATCCCCTCCCCTGTGTTTATTCCCCCCTCTCCTCTCCACTGTGTCTTTCCCCCTCTCCCCTGTGTCTTTCCCCCTCTCCCCTCCCATGTGTCTCTACCCCCCTCTCCTGTGTCTTTCACCCTGTGTCTTCCTCCCCCTTTTCCCTGTGTCTCTTACCCACCTCTCCCCTGTGTCTCTTCCCTCACCTATCCCCTCCCGTGTTTCCCCCCTCTGTCTTCCTCCCCCTCTCCCCTGTGTCTTCCCCCCTCCTCTGTGTCGTCCTCCCCCCTCCTCCTCTGTATCTCGCGACTGTGTGCTGCCGCAGCCGTGAGCTATGCACATGCTCGCAGCATCTGTACAGAGCTGTGCATGTGCTCAGCTCTTTACGGACTTAGGAAGTACTGGTGAGTATGTATGCTCCCATGGAGTGTTACACAATTACCAGAATTAATATAGTTGATGATTTACAGTGCAACCTTATTTGTATATTTGAATAATTTTAATTAAATATTTATTACTTATGATTATTATTATTGTTATTATTAAAAACTAGCGACTTGCCCGTCAAAAATGATGGCAATAAAAAGTGAAGCCTGGCAATGCTGTTTGCCAAACAATGGGAGCTTCCCCCTCTACTTTACTGGCCTTGCAATGAGCACTCATCACAGGCTTTGCAATTAGAGCCTTTGGCGCTCCTCACAGGCATCACAATGAGCGCCTTCGGTGCTCATTGTTATCCTCCCCCCCTCTACCTCTCCCACCCTCTACTTTATTGGCTTTGTGATGAGTGCCTTTGGTGCTCATCACGGGCCTCACAATGAGCGCCTTTGGCGCTTATTGTGAGTCTCTCCCCGTCTACTTCCTCCCTTGTGTCTCATTTCCCCCTTCCTCTCCCTCCCTTGTGTCTCCTTCCCCCCCTGTGTTTTTAACCCCACCTCCCTCCAATTTCCCCCTCTCCCTCCCCTGTGTTTTATCCCCCCTTCCCTGTGTATTATCCCCCCTTCCCTGTGTTTTATCCCCCCTTCCCTGTGTTTTATCCTCCCTTGTGTCCCTTCTGTCACCCCTCTGTCTCTTCCCTCCCTCCCTTGTGTCACTTCCCCCATTTCCCTCCCCTGTGTATCTCCCCCCTCCCCTCCCCCCTCCTCTCACTCCCCTGTCTCTTCCCCCTCCTTTCACTCACCTGTTTCTCTTCCCCCCTCCTCTCCCTCCTCTGTGTCTCTTTACCTCCTGTGTCTCTTCCCCACCTCTTCCTCCCCTTTGTCTGTTCCCCCCTGCCCTGTATCTGTTCCCCCCTCTCCCTCCCCTGTGTCTCTTTTCTCCTCCTCCCCTGTGTCTGTTCCCCCCTCCACTGTGTCTCTTCCCCCTCTCCCTCCTCTGTGTCTCTTCTCCCCTCCACGTGTCTCTTTCCCTCTTGTGTCTCTTCCCCACCTCTCCCTCCCCTGTCTGTTCCCCCCTCCACTGTGTCTCCTACCCCTCTCACTCCCCTGTGTCTCTTCCCCCCATCTCCTTCCCATGTGTCTCTTTCCTCCTCCCCTGTGTCTCTTCCCCCCTTCCCTGTGTCTCTCCCCCCTCCCTCCCATGTGTCTCTTTCCCCCTCCCCGTCCCTCCCTGTGTCTCTTTCCCCCTCCCCTGTGTCTCTTCCCCACTTCCTCCCCTGTGTCTCGACCCGCTCCCTCCCATGTGTCTTTTTCCCCCTCCCCCTCCCTCCCTGTGTCTCTTCCCCCCTCCCTCCTCTGTGTCTTTCCCCCTCCCCTGTCTCTTTCCTCCCTGCACCCCCGAGTCTCTTCCCCCTCCCTCGTGTCTCTCCCCCCCATTTACCTCCGATGTGTCGTTTCCCCCTCCCCTGTGTCTTTTCCCTCTTCCTCTACCTCCCCTGTATCTCTTCCCCCTCCTCTCACTCCTCTGTGTCTCTTCCCCCTTCCCTCACTCCCCTGTGTCTCTTCTCCCATCTCTCACTCCCCTGTGTCTATACCCCCTCCCCTGTGTGTCTCTACCCCCTCCTCCACTGTGTGTCTCTCCCCCTCCTCTCCTGTGTGTCTCTACCCCCTTCTCCACTGTGTGTCTCTCCCCCTCCTCCCCTGTGTGCCTCTCCCCTCCTCCCCTGTGTGTCTCTCTCAACCTCCTCTGTGTGCATCTCCCCTCCTCCACTGTGCGTCTCTTCCTCCCTTCTCTGGCTCCCTTCTTCCCCCCCTCCTCCCTCATGTCTCTTCCCCCTCCCCTGTGTCCTTTGCCTCTTCCTCTCCTTCCCCTGTATCTCTCCCCCTCCTCTCACTCCTCTGTGTCTCTTCCCCCTTCTCTCACTTCCCTATGTCTCTTCCCCCTTCCCTCACTCCCCTGTGTCTATCCCCCCTCCCCTGTGTGTCTCTCCCCCCTCCTATCCTGTGTGTGTCTCTCCCCCTCCTCCTCTGTATGTCTCTCCCCCCTCCTCCTCTGTGTGACCGTCTCCCCTCCTCCCCTGTGTGCCTCTCCCCTCCTCCCCTGTGTGTCTCTCCACTCCTTCCCTGTGTCCATCTCCCCTCCTCCACTGTGTGTCTCTTCCTCCCTTCTCGTGCTCCCTTCTCTTCCCCCTCCCTCGTGTTTCTCCCCCCCCCCATTTATCTCCCCTGTGCCTTTCCCCCTCCCCTATGCCTTTTCCCTCTTCCTCTCACTCCCCTGTGTCTCTTCCCCCTCCTCTCACTTCCCTTTGTCTCTTCCCCCTTCTCTCACTCCCCTTTGTCTCTCCCCCTCCTCCTCTGTGTATCGCTCCCCGCTTCCCCTGTCTGTCTCTCCACTCCTCCCCTGTGTGCCATTCCCCTCCTCGCCTGTGTGTCTTTTCCTGCCTTCTCTCCCCCTCCCTCGCGTCTCTTCCCCCATTTACCTCCCCTGTGCCTTTTCCCCCTTCCTCTAACTCCCCTGTGTCTCTTCCCCCTCCTCTCACTCCCCTTTGTCTCTCCCCCCTCCTCCTCTGTGTGTCTCTCCCCTCTTCCCCTGTCTGTCTCTCCCCTCTTCCCCTGTCTGTCTCTCCCCTCCTCCCCTGTGTGCCTTTCCCTTCCTCCCCTGTGTGTCTCTTCCTCCCTTTTCTTCCCCCCTCCCTCGTGTCTCTTCCCCCATTTACCTCCCCTGTGCCTTTTCCCCCTCCCCTGTGTCTTTTCCCTCTTACCCCTGTATCTCTTCCCCCTCCTCTCACTCCACTGTGCCTCTTCCCCCTTCTTCTCCCTTCTTCCCTTGTTTGTCTCTCCCATCCTCCCCTGTGTGTCTCTCCACTTCTCCCCTGTGTGCCTCTTCCTCTCTTCTCTCGCTCCCTTTTCCGTGCGCATGCGCGAGGGGCAGTGCGCATGCACTGCTGAAGCCGTGCAGTGTGCCTGCACGACAAACGCTGCGCAACTCGCATGCGCGGGGCTTTTTGCGATTGGTCGTAGTTGTGAAACTGAGATTTGTCGCAAGCGCGACGACGAATCGAAGTTTGACAACTATTATATGTGATGCATTTTAGAATATAAAATATGGTAAGCACATTGGGTGAGATGTGCGACTTCAAAATAAAGCGAAATCATTTTAAGGTGTCAGTTTCATTTGTCTGCTATTAGCAGAGTTTTAGACACCTTGACAAGTTATTAAATGGACACCTAACATATTTGTATTATCTTATGATGACACTGACGCAATACAATACAAAATGTTTAATATAAATAAATACAAACTTTAAACTTTTGTATTCAGTTTAGGTTTAATGGGAACAGGCTTATTATGAGTCTCTAGCCCTGTCTACTTCCTCCCTTGTGTCTCATTTCCCCCTTCCTCTCCCTCCCTTGTGTCTCCTTCCCCCCTGTGTTTTTAACCCCGCCTTCATCCTGTCGGTCTCTTTCCCCCTCCTCTGTGTCTCTTTCCCCCCTCTCCCTCCCCTGTGTTTTATCCCCCCTCCTCTGTGTTTTATTCCCCCTCCCCTGTGTTTTAACCCCCCTCCCCTGTGTTTTATCCCCCCTCCCCTGTGTCTCTTCCATCCCCCCTGTCTCTCCCCCCTCCCTCGTGTCTCTTCCCCCCTTTCTCTCCCATTTGTATCTTCCCCCTCCCCCCTTCTCTCACTCCCCTGTCTCATCCCCCCTCCTCTCACTCCCCTGTCTCTTCCCCCCTCCTCTCACTCCCCGGTGTCTCTTCCCCTCTCCTCTCCCTCCCCTGTGTCTCTTTCCCTCCTGTGTCTCTTCGCCACCTCTCCCTCCCTTGTGTCTGTTTCCCCCTCCCCTGTGTCTGTTCCCCCTCTCTCTCCCCTGTGTCTCTTTCCCCCTCCCCTGTGTCTCTTTCCCCCTCCTCCCCTGTGTATTTTTCCCACCTCTCCCTCCCCTGTGTCTGTTCTACCCTCTGCTGAGTCTCTTCCCCACTCTCCCTCCCCTGTGTCTCTTCCCCCCTCCTCTCCTTCCCCTGTGTCTTTTTCCCTCCTGTGTCTCTTCCCCACCTCTCCCACCCCTGTGTCTGTTCCCCCCTCCACTGTGTCTGTTCCCCCCTCCCCGTGTCTCCAACCCCTCTTCCTCCCCTGTGTCTCTTCCATCCCCTTTGTCTCCCCCCCTCCCTCGTGTCTCTTTCCCCCCATTTCTCTCCCTTGTGTATCTTCCCCCTCCCCTCCCCCTCCTCTCACTCCCCTGTCTCATCCCCCCTCCTCTCACTCCCCTGTCTCTTCCCCCCTCCTCTCACTCCCCTGTGTCTCTTCCCCTCTCCACTCCCTCCCCTGTGTCTCTTTCCCTCCTGTGTCTCTTCCCCGCCTCTCCCTCCCTTGTGTCTGTTTCCCCCTCCCCTGTGTCTGTTCCCCCTCTCCCTCCCCTGTGTCTCTTTCCCCCTCCCCTGTGTCTCTTTCCCCCTCCTCCCCTGTGTATCTTCCCCACCTCTCCCTCCCCTGTGTCTGTTCCACCCTCTGCTGAGTCTCTTCCCCACTCTCCCTCCCCTGTGTCTCTTCCCCCCTCCTCTCCCTCCCCTGTGTATTTTTCCCTCCTGTGTCTCTTCCTCACCTCTCCCACCCCTGTGTCTGTTCCCCCCTCCCCGTGTCTCCTACCCCTCTCCCTCCCATGTGTCTCTACCCCTCTCCCTCCCATGTGTCTCTTTCCTCCTCCCCTGTGTCTCTTTCCCCCTCCCATGTGTCTCTGCCCCCTCCCTCCCTGTGTCTCTTTCCCCCTCCCCTGTGTCTCTGCCCCCTCCCCTGTGTCTCTCCCCCCTCCCTTCCATGTGTCTCTTTCCCCCTCCCCGTCCCTCCCTGTGTCTCCTCCCCCTCTCCCTCCACTGTGTCTTTTCCCCCTCCCCTGTCTCTATCCTCGCTACCGACCCGTGTCTCTACCCCCTCCCTTGTGTCTCTCCCCCCTTTTACCTCCCCTGTGTCGTTTCCCCCTCCCCTGTGTCTTTTCCCTCTTCCTCTCCCTCCCCTGTATCTCGTCCCCCTCCTCTCACTCCTCTGTGTCTCTTCCCCATTCTCTCACTTCCCTATGTCTCTTCCCCCTTCTCTCACTCCCCTGTGTCTATCCCCCCTCCCCTGTGTGTCTCTCCCCCCTCCTCCCCTGTGTGTCTCTCCCCCCTCCTCCTCTGTATGTCTCTCACCCCTCCTCCTCTGTGTGTCTCTCTCCCCTCCTCCCCTGTGTGCCTCTCCCCTCCTCCCCTGTGTGTCTCTCCCCCCTCCTCTCACTCCCCTTTGTCTTATCCCCTTCTCTCACTCCCCTTTGTCTCTCCCCCTCCTCCTCTGTGTATCTCTCCCCTCTTCCCCTGTCTGTCTCTCCACTCCTCCCCTGTGTGCCATTCCCCTCCTCGCCTGTGTGTCTTTTCCTCCCTTCTCTCCCCCCTCCCTCGCGTCTCTTCCCCCATTTACCTCCCCTGTGCCTTTTCCCCCTCCCCTGTCGTAGTTGTGAAACTGAGATTTGTTGCAAGCGCGACGACGAATCAAAGTTCGACAGCTATTATATGTGATGTGTTTTAGAATATAAAATATGGTAAGCACATGGGTGAGATGTGCGACTTCAAAATAAAGCGAAATCATTTTAAGGTGTTAGTTTCATTTTTCTGCTATTAGCAGAGTTTTAGACACCTTGACAAGTTATTAAATGGACACCTAACATATTTGTATTATCTTATGATGACACTGACGCAATACAATACAAAATGTTTAATATAAATAAATACAACTTTTTAACTCTTGCATTCAGTTTAGGTTTAATGGGAAAATGCATTTTAAGAATAATAATAATAATAATACACTTATACAGAGCTTTTCTCCCAGAAGGGAGAGGGATGAAAAAAAGAGGAGAGAGAGAGTTATAACGCTTTGGAAGGCCTGGTTGAAGAGCATAGACATTTTGAAAATGTCCAATTTAGAGGCTTTCTGAATGTACATGGTAGAGAGTTCAAGAATCTTGGTGCTCCATAAATAATTTGGTGGTTTGTGAGGAGATTCTGGGGATTGTTAATAGATTTTCAGCCACAGATCTCAGAGCTTGAGTTGGATCATAAGAAGTGAGGAGCTCCTTCAGATAGCTGGGGCCTTTATCGTGTAGAGCTTTGTATGTCATCAGGCCAAGCTTAAAATGTATACAGCCTTTCACAAGGAGCATGAGTAGGGAACGGAGGATAGGTGTTATGTGGCAGGAACAAGGTTGGTTTGTTAATAACCTTGCAGCAGGATTCTGTACCAACTGTAAGTGATGTAGATCTTTATTTGACAATCATAGATAAAGGCAGTTGCAGTAGTCCAATTGTAACAACATAATATTATGAACCAAAGCAGCAAGGTCTTCTGGGGGTATCAAGTGCTTTACCCTGATTATATCCTTTAGGTGGAAAAATAAGAATTTGATGACAGCCGGCACTTGATGTTTTAGTGTCAGTCCACAATCTAGAACAACTCCAAGGATCTGCACATCTTCAGATTTTAACAGATCAGAGTCCCGAAGCAAAAGGCCAAAGGAAGCTGCTGACATTTGATGTAGACCCCTCTGTCTTTTTTAGGTTCAACCTCAGCCACATCCTATTTATCCAGTATTGGAGCTCTTCCAGACATCTATTAGGGGCAATGGTTGGATGTTCTGCATCTGGGTCAAAGGACAGATAAATCGGTGTCATCAGATAACAATGGTAATAACCCCCTTTCTCAGCCTACAGGTCAACTGCCATTCCATTATGGAAGAACTGGTGACATAAGCAGCATAAGATCTTCTCTAAAAATATTCTTATGCCCAGGACTGGATCTACCTTTTTGGAGCCCCTAGGCAGTGAAGTGGAGGAGCCCCTGTGAGTAAGTATGCAAGGTATGCACAGACCCATGTTTGCCTTTTCTGTGTGTGTAAGTTCCTTTTCAAGTTGTAACTCTCTTTTTCTAGGTGGTTAATCCCTAGTAGCCAGTCTATGAACTGCAGTATTTAATTTTTTTTTAAGCCAGGAACCATTTTTTTGTTAAACAGCTGGCACCCCTCACAGGGAAGCGCCTCTGGGTGACTGCCTAGTTAGCCTAATGGGTAATCTGACCATGCTTATGCCAATGGCTTGCATAGCTAGTTACATAGTTACATAGTTACATAGTAATTAAGGTTGAAAAAAGACTTTCAGTCCATCAAGTTCAACCTGTTAAGATCTCCTCTGATCTGCAATATGCGGAATAGTTATTAATAAAATGATTGATTGTCAGTGTTGTTAGGTTGTTACATACTTTACAGAGACTTTAAGCTTTCCCCCAGAATACTGTAGTCCTCTAAAAATAGGTTGTTTAGGATTTGTGACTGGAGGCAAAATGCATACATCTCTGCACTCCAATCAGTGCAAGTGGGCACCATACCTACAAGAGACTGAAAACATACACCTGAATTTATTGTGTATTCAAAATATTCTACAAGTTCACATAATTTTAGTATTTATTATTAATTCCATGATTTATATTATAATAGAAGCTGAGAGAAAAAATGTATTTTCCTTTCCCAAGTAGATACATAATAAAGTGAGTGAAGAGTCATAGTCGTCATCACCTCTCTGTCAATCTCTCCACTGGCTTCCCATAGCCTCCAGAATAAAATTTAAAATCCTGACCCTAATTTTCAAAGCCCTCAACAAGAACACTCCCCCATAAATTTCTGGTCTCATCTTCAAATACTCCCCCACCCGCCCTCTACGCTCTGCTAATGACCTTCTTCTTTCCACAACTCTTGTCACCTCCTCTCACTCTCGCCTTCAGGACTTTTCTCGTGCTGCCCCTATTCTCTGGAACTCCTTGCCTCGCTCCACCAGATTATCCTCCAGCCTCAAAACATTCAAAGCCTCTCTAAAAACACATCTCTTTAAAGAAGCATATCACCTTCCACCCTAACACACTCTCACCTCTCTCTCTCTCCTTTTCCTCACACACTACCTTTAGGTTATAAGTCTGCGAGTTTCAATCTCACAAGGTGCTTTAGGGAAAGCACTATGGATTTGAGGCTCAAAGACAGGGCCCTCCTTGCCTTGCTATTTGTTAATTTGTATATATCTTTGTCTTGAACGTATCTTTTGTACAGCGCTATGGAATATGTTGGCGCGTTATATATAAACCATAATAATAATAGTCATCTTTATGATTCATTGTTGACTTCATTAAACTAAAACAATTTTAGTGAATAGTGTGTAGGTGGTTGCACACAAAGAAGATTTGTCAAGAAGATTCAGGATCGGAGCTACTATTTGGAGGGTTCTGGAGCAAATTAATTTGGGTGTCCACTGTGGGTAATCAGTTTACCCGTAGTGTGATCAGATCAATTTTCTATAAAAAAAATAATTGTCTCCCCTTATAAACAAGGATTGACCCTTTAACAAAGACTGCTACCGGTATTAGCAGATCCTTACTCTGCTGTTGTCCCTGGAGCTTTGCACCAGCTGCACCAACAGTATCTCCTCCACTGCTAAGATTAATTTATCTACATCAATATAGTATTATACCCAAATAGATGTTTTTCCCAGCAATATATATATAAACAGAAAAATGTTAACAGGGTCAAGTGATTGTGATGTCACCAGACAAGACGGCCATAGTATAGTGAACTGAAGTGTGCCCACTTTCTAGTGTTGGGGAAAAATAAACAAATTTCCTTACATTTTTATTGTATATATATATATATATATATATATATATATATATATATATATATAAATATATATATATATATGTAGCAATATTTCCAGTTAGTGTGATATTTGGCTGGGATATAAGCATAAAACCAGTATTTTCCATTTGTATAAGATATAAGTTATGAAATAGTTAAGACTACATGACCCATGACTTGGCAATTTCAGTCAGAGACTAGTACACAGCTCTAGACATAGCACATATGTATTTTAAGTCATCTCCAAGTTCTAATAAGCGTTATTTACTGCACAGATGTGTATCATATAAAGTAGATGTACGCACAGATATTACCAAAGTATATGTTATATTCTTAGTGGATATTATATATAAATAAACTATAATTGGTTGTTAGTGAGTCGTACCATGTTGCTAGATGGATTATTTAATTATCTTATGTAAACAAATATAAAAGCTGTGTCTGGATATATTTCTATCAGTTGTCGTTAGTAAGTGAATCAGTGGCAGACATTTTGGGTGCATTTGCTGATCAGCCACATTTTTTCTAAATACACAGTAATAATGAGAAAATTACGAGAGTAAGAAGTGGTATGTGAGTATGATTTTCCAGGAACACCATTCATAGCTTTCTTAAGCACGGTTCTACACCTTTGCAGAGTTAATAATGTAAGATAGACAATTCTGCATTTTGGTACATACAACTACAATGATAGAATATGTAATATCATATCTTTGAAAAAAAAAAAAAATTGTATTTTAAGGGCCACTCAATTCATCAGAATTTGGACCACGCCACAGTAAAGATCTCCTAAAAGCATGTTGAAATACTTTTTGCATTTTTTAAATAAGTGCATATTTCACTGAGAAATCAATAAAGTCTGTGTTTACATGTGTCACTAACTGCCTCCTTTCAGACCCTCAGTGAGGTTAATGGCCCTTAAACCTTGCTTTGCAGTTGGCATGTTACTTCATTGCTATGTACATATTGTATTACAATATGGATACAATCTTCTTTTTTATCTCAAGTAGAGATTTTCTTTGACACAGTGTGATTATTAACCCAAGTGTGTTCTTTTCTCTTTGCATAACAAGCAGTTCTTGAGTCAGGCTGTAACCTCTTACCCTGCATAATTAAAAAGTATTGTACCATTATATTGTTGGAATTACTGGTGTCAGTCACGGCACATTCATTTTTAAATTTTAATTTTGAGTGTATTTTAATAGCGATGTTTTGATCCAGTTTTTAATTTTAATATTCAATAAAAGCTGTTTTAAAGTAGGGATAGTGTACTAATTATTTTCCCTCATGGAGTACGTTTTTTAAAAGTTGAATTAGTTTCAGCTCTATACCATAAAGAAATGTATATGAACAGAATAACTTTATCAGGACTTTAGACTGTAAATGTTTAAGCCATGTTTAAGTTTCATAGATTATGACTGCATCTGATAGAGGAGAATCAGTAGAGTATGAAAAAAGATTTTGCATGATAAAATACCACAAAAACACATTATTATACTCACCCTAAAGTTTGCTAAATCTCTTGCGTTTGCAAGCAGTTGATTTTCAAAGTTAACACCCCTTAAAATCCCTGCTAAAATTAGCATAACATTTATAATTCGTTTTAGCCAATCACATTTTTATTACGACACACTGTGAATATAGAGTACTACTGTAACAATTAGATGTATTGTAGTCGTCCTTATGCATTAACAATTCAAATTAATCGATGACTGCCATACATGCCCAGTTGCAATTATTACAGTAATAAATATTGCAGAGATCTAGCACAAGTATTCCAGACCTTATCAGAATAAAACTTTTTTTAGTAAATATCCTACCTTTCATCTCTGTAATGGTTATTATTTGTATTTTATTACATTTAGAGTTAATATGAGAGAGAGTATCTTTTCAAAATGGCTTGTAATTATTTACAATTATTATCCTTTCAGGGAATCAAGACAAACTGTTCACTGGAAATTATGATCACGAGGCTGAAGCTCAAATATTTTGACCTTATTATGAAACTAGAGGATTCCCTGCAGAAAGATCGAAGGCACATGAAGAAGGGGGAGGCAGAGAAGATGCAGTCACTGAAGCAATGATCATGAGCTTTTTGGAGTTCGGATGGGCAGTGACTGACAGACATGTTGTGGTCCATAGGGTAACGGAGAGTCAGACATGACTGAATGACAAAACAACATTATTATTTTTTTATATATTTAGTCATATGTTGCTATATTTGGAGTTTTTTGTCTTTAATACAAATTGAAATAAACATCATTTAAAAATATGCAGTGATTTATTGCAGCCCTTGATGGCCACTGTTATATGGCCTACAGTCTATTTTCAATTCAGTTGCTAGACAGATCTTTTTAGTAATAAATCCCACAGTGACAGGTTACTTGTACATACAAAGCTGGCTCTGTTGGCTGCTGACACACCTTGCTTTCACTTTAACATCAAAGACCGGGTGGAGAGGTGAATGCTTGCCTTTAAAAGTGTATTTATTGTGTCACCCATTCACATAGTATCTGGCTTGGTATCATGTTAAACCTCCCCTCTAGGGTCTTTAGCCAGTCTGGGCAGCCTCTTCTCAATGTGTAGAAGTTCTGTATTTTCTATTTGAGTGAAATCCTAGTTTACAAGCACCACACAACCCCAATACTAAAAACTTGTAAAACAGGAATTGGTTTTGTTGCTTGAAAACAATCAATCTAATTAAACTTATCGCCTACCAGATCAACAAGTTAACAGTGGTATTAGAAAGTTTCATCATCTTTCAAAGGTAAAAAATGTAAATAAAGTAATTAATTTAGTGTGGTCATCTACAAAATAATATTTATTATGATTTATTTGGAATGATGTCATGTATAAATGATTAATTATACATTTTTTATTATTATTATTATTACTTTTTTTGTAATGGGCCAACATATTCCGTAGAGCTTCACCACGCAACCACTAAAGTATATTTGGTAGTATGTATAAATATAGTATCTCTAGCCACAAGAATCTAAATCAAAGGTTCCCAAAACTCTCCTCAAGACACACCAGACAAGCCATGATTTCAGTCTAACACCGAAATCATGGCCTGTCTGGTGGGTCTTGAGGAGAGGTTTGCAGACCGTTGATCTAAATGATAACAATTCTTCTGACTATGGGATAGGTTCACTAAAACGTGTAAAGGGCTGCTATGTTACTGCCCATTGCACAGAATTTATTATAATAAGGTCTACCAAACTTACACTAACACTCTATTAAATTTTAGGAACTCCTTATCATTTGCATTCATCGTGCCTTCTGGAACCAATTAAAGACGAGTACCAAAGTACATGTAATATTAATTAATCTGCCACTTAGTTTAGAGTAACTACTTGGAAGTTTATTTAATAAGTTTAATTTTGCTTAGTTTGTTTAAAGAATCTATTTATCCATCTCATACTTGAGCTACACATTAAAGGGACAAGGAAGGTTTCAAAATAACAATCGGAATATAATATATCTATCTCTCTACTTGAGTATACTTTATGTTATCAAAAATGCTTAAAAGCTCTTGGGGGGGTTTCATCTTACAAATAGTAATTAGAGCTGTCCAATTATTTTAATAATGTAGTAATACAAGAAAAAATGTAGAATATTGCTTAAACTGACATTTTTTCTGACTTAAGTGGTCCTATTCATTTTCTTCGGAGCTAAAAACAGAACACCTGCTAAGTACTTGCTTAGTAAATATTTTATCTGGACCAATGTACTGCCTGGTTTGATAATATTTACAACAAATTATCACTGGTAAATAATTGTTTGTAAAAATGGTGCATACTGGTAAATATCCGTGACAAAAACGTACACTGAGAATAGCGTGTCTCCTTCCCATCTTAAAGTCTGTGGCCCTCATTAAATTGCAATTTGGCCAATTGAATAGGGCTCTAAATAAGCACATAACATATTTTTTTAAAGAAGTTTTTAGTTAGTAAACATCTATCCAAAAACAAGGTTTTCACTAACTAAAAACTTATTTTAAAAAAATAGGTTATGTGCTTATTTAGAGCCCTATTCAATTGGACAAATCGCAATTGAATGAGGGCCTGTGAGTCTTCCACCATTTACAATCTGTATTGTGGCAGAGGGTACAATCACTTAAGTACACGGGGGAACACAATCCAAGGGCCTCATTCAATTGCGATTTGGCCAATTGAATAGGGCTCTAAATAAGCACATAACATATTTTTTTTAAAGAGGTTTTTAGTTAGTAAAGACGTTGCTTTTGGATAGAAGTTCACTAACTAAAAACTTCTTTAAAAAATATATGCTATGTGCTTATTTAAAGCCCTATTCAATTGGCCAAATTGCAATTGAATGAGGGCCCAAGTGTATAGGTGCGCAAAAAAATAGTTATTTTCAGTGTATGTTTTCTCACAAAATATCTAAATATCTAAAATATCTATTTAAATCACAATTAATTGAAAAGTTATTATTGTTATTCCTTAAAATCTATCAAAATTGGATCAGTACCGTGACCTTTAATGGCATATAAAACACAATGCTTCAAAATAGTAAATTACTTTAAAATAAATAATGTTAAATAAGCATGCCTTCTACGCTACACTTAAGTTACGCTATTGCTTTCATTGACCAGGCGTGAATATATTTTTCATGTAGTATAATATATAACATATAAGTTGGTTGCTGTGTTACATACTATTGAGAACACCTTTGCTATCCCGTCTTGTATCAAGTGTAATACATGATTAGTACTACTTGATAATACTCTGTAATTAACAATTACTCAAAACAGTAGTTATATTGAAACTCACTTTGATCATTAAACTATGCTAATTTCTTGTAGACCATCTCTTAGCACTTAAAATAGAGTCATTAGAAGTTTGCCAAACCATGTAAGATGAGCTATCTTCTGTTGTGTGTGAAGCTAAGGCTAAGGGCATCCCATATGTGAGTTTGGTGACAAGTTAAACTCTACCTAATAAACATGGAAACTTATAGCATGCTTATTTCCATTATTATATACCACTCCACTGTAATTATCCAGATTATATCCCAATTTCCATACAGATATCCCTAGAGGATTGGATAGTGAACGTGTGTCCCAAATACTACAACAGTGAAGGTCCTAGTTAAAAGAAATGAAAAGTAAACATATAAATAAATATCATTACAAATGACTGTCATTTAAAATAAATCTGTGGTCATTTCAGAGAATAGAGGGTAATTGCTGGGTATTTTTCTTTATAATAATGAAAAAGTCCTTCCACTCTTCTAATGACTTTATATTATCGGATTAGTGGGATGTCAGAGAGATTATTTATTAATTAACAAGAACATAAACAGCTGGATACATAACATTAGCCACATAGATGCTTACGAGTTATAGTAATATCACTTTTCTAATATATATAAATTGGGCATGCTCTTGAGACTCAGCATACCCATTTAGAGGGATACTTAGTTGTCTAAGAAAAAGCCTTAGAAAAATGCAAGGAATCTTTCATGCAGTTTATGCTTTAAAAAACACAATTTCAAGCTAAATTGTTATCTAATATGTCCACTATTTTATTCGCAGTCAGTATTAATTAGACCCTATAAACATTATTTTGAGTCCGTTGGAAATATTTTAAAATCTGAGCAAAATATGCAGTCTTCCGCGTACTTTTCCAATGTTGCATGACAAATTGTTTGTAACATTTAGATCAAGCTCTTTTCTGTGGATGATAATGTACCATTCAGTTATATAGTTAAAAGACAATTAAACAGTTCTTTAAAAATGGTAATACCCTTCCCAGCACAAATATGTGCAGATGGATCAGTATGATGATGCAGACAGGCTAGGCAGAGCGTGATGGCTCCTTCACACTGGGAGGTACATACAAATACTGGTCTGCAAAATGCAGATAAGCACCTAGAAGCAGTGGCAGAGCTACTGCTGATGCAGCAGGTGCAAAGTACCGGGGCCCACCACAGTGTAGGGGCCCTCTTTTACCTGGCGTAAAGCAGGTCTCTTAATTTATTATAGGGTAATTATTTTTATGGAAATGTGATCTGATCATGCTAGGGGTGATTTGACCACCTACATATATTTATTGTCTTCTTTATTGACCCCTACAAGCATCTACCTAATATAGAGAAAATGTAAGGGGGTCCCAAAATTATTTTGCACCGTGGCTCTCCATTCACTAGCTCCACTACTGTCTAGAAGAGGACCTGTTATAAATCTGAGTGATGGTAATAGTAGTAGATGGGTGTTGCTAGCAGATGGATGCTTATTTATATATTGTCATCATGTTAAATTTATTTTGTCTCAAAGTGAAACTGATATCACTGATATATCATTATTATTGCTTTCTCTTTTGTTTCTTCTTTATTTTTTTCTTTAATAAATAACTTAATAATATATAAATCTCCCTGAGAAGGTGCAGACCACATCCCTTCTACCAGCAAATAGATTTGAGTTTTGTGGGATGATAATAATGACAATATTGTTAAACTCTCTACATGGATCCCTTATCCTCTGCTATATAATGACAACTTACTTTCTTAAAGACAAAATTAAAGTCAATTCCAAGTACTCTATGATTGAAAGGTGCATATTTACATGAAAAGTAACAGAAATACTCATTGTAGAGGCATACAGCCTTATTACATTGTGATTCAGCCAATTGAATAGGGCTCTATATAAGCACAGAGCATTTTTTTACAGAAATTATCCAAAAGCAAGGTCTTCACTAATTAAAAACTTCGGTAAAAAAATATACTCTGTTCTTATACAGAGCCCTATTCAATTGGCCAAAGCAACATTTCTTAAGGCTGTTAATCTTTATAATGTGTTCTAGAACTCGAATAAAATTGATGGCACTCTATGTAGGTGACACAGAATAATCACAGTTCTAAAAAAAATTATCCAATTATTGTTAAGTAACTCATAGTTAATAGAAGGTCTAAACAAACAGTATAGTGGATTTGTCAATGTTTTCACCACTACTTTTTGTCAAACTTCAAAGTCTTACATATTACTCTGTACTTGAAAAATGATTTGGTAAATTATTTTTCAAGGCAAATAATTTTACTGCTTGTGTGTAATAAAATCTGTTAATTTTACCATATTCATCTTAAATGTGGAACATAATTGGGAACTATATATGAGATAAATAAAAGGTAGTGGTATTGTAGCCAACCAACACATCAACAAGTCAGCATCACAGACATGTTTGTTATCTTATATTTAGATTTTCTGGTGGTTGTGAAGGTGTTCAAAATAATTTACATTGTATTTCGATTATATGCCAAGCAAAATTATTATTTAATTGAGAAATCATGTACATACAGAAAACACATTCCACAAGGTACTACTCTTTCAGCAATATCATATAACATTTGTACTAATACATATATTTAAATTTTGATTCTATGGCCCATTGGTTATAGGTATGTAGAATATAAAAAATAGTGGCTTTTGGTTCAATTCAATCAAATTTATAGTCCTCAGAATGAAGTCCTTCACCACAAGTATCCCATCTCATAAAGAAATAGGGCCTCATTCAATTGCGATTTGGCCAATTGAATAGGGCTCTATATAAGCACACAGCATATTTTTGTTACAGAAGTTTTTAGTTAGTGAAGACCTTGCTTTTGGATAGAAGTTCACTAACTAAAAACTTCTGTAAAATAAATATGCTCTGTGCTTATATAGAGCCCTATTCAATTTGCCGAATCGCAATTATATGAGGCCCATACACACTGACAAGGACGTGAAACATAGATAAAAGGATACCACTAATATTACTTATTTCAAACCAAATGGGGAATATATGGGGTGTATACTTTTTTAATATTGTCTGTTATATTATTCAAATGGAAGGGTGCTGGTATTTCTCAAAGGATGTGGAATATTTCTTATTTGAATGCTTTAAACATACAGATGATAATGATATTATCATAATAATGACATATTTATTATTATTATTATTATTGTTGTTATTATTATTATTATTATTATTATTACATACAGTATCTCACAAAAGTGAGTACACCCCACACATTTTTGTAAATATTGTATTATATCTTTTCATGTGACAACACTGAAGAAATGACACTCTGCTACAATGTAAAGTAGTAAGTGTGCAGCCTGTATAACAGTGTACATTTCCTGTCCCCTCAAAATAACTCAACACACAGCCATTAATGTCTAAACCTATGGCAACAAAAGTGGGTACACCCCAAATTGGGCCCAAAGTGTCAATATTTTGTGCGGCCACCATTATTTTCTAGCATGGAGTTCACCAGAGCTTCACAGGTTACCACTGGAGTCCTCTTCCACTCCGCCATGATGACATCACATAGCTGGTGGATGTTAGAGACCTTGCACTCTCCCACCTTCTGTTTGAGGATGCCCCACAGATGCTCAATAGGGTTTAGGTCTGGAGACATGCTTGGCCAGTCCATCACATTTACCTTCAGCTTCTTTAGCAAGGCAGCGATTGTCTTGGAGGTGTGTTTGGGGTTGTTATCATGTTGGAATACTGCCCTGCGGTCCAGTCTCCGAAGGGAGGGGATCATGCTCTGCTTCAATATGTCACAGTACATGTTGGAATTCATGGTTCCCTCAATGAACTGTAGCTCCCCAGTGACGACAGCACTCATGCAGGCCCAGACCATGACACTCCCACCACCATCTTGACTGTAGGCAAGATACACTTGTCTTTGCACTCCTCACCTGGTTGCCTCCACACATGCTTGACACCATCTGAACAAAATAAGTTTATCTTGGTCTCATTGGACCACAAGACATGGTTCCAGTAATCCATGTCCTTAGTTGGCTTGTCTTCAGCAAACTGTTTGCTGCCTTTCTTGTGCATCATCCTTAGAAGAGGCTTCCTTCTGAAACAACATGCAGACCAATTTGATGCAGTGTGCCGGGTATGGTCTGAGCACTGACAGGCTGACCCCCCACCCCTTCAACCTCTGCAGCAATGCTGGCCGCACTCATACATCTATTTCCAAAAGTCAACCTCTGAATATGACGCTGAGCACGTGCACTCAACTTGGACGACCATGACGAGGCCTGTTCTGTGTGCAACCTGTCCTGTGAAACCGCTGTATGGTCTTGCCCAATGTGCTGCAACTCAGTTTCAGGGTCTTGGCAATCTTCTTATAGCCTAGGCCATCTTTATGTAGAGCAACAATTCTTTTTTTTCAGATCCTCAGAGAGGATCTTTGCCATGAGGTGCCATGTTGAACTTCCAGTGACCAATATGAGAGAGTGTGAGAGTGATAACAACAAATCTAACACACCTGCTCCCCATTCATACCTGAGGCCTTGTAACACTAACAAGTTACATGATACCGGGGAGGGAAAATGGCAAATTGGGTCCAATTTGGACATTTCCACTTGGGGTTGTACTCACTTTTGTTACCAACGGTTTAGACATTAATGGCTGTGTGTTGAGTTATTTTGAGGGGACAGCAAATTTACACTGTTATACAGGCTGTACACTTACTACTTTACATTGTAGCAGAGTGTCATTTCTTCAGTGTTGTCACATGTAAAGATATAATAAAATATTTACAAAAATGTGAGGGGTGTACTCACTTTTGTGAGATACTGTAAGTGCTTAGAGACAAACTGTCACTTGAAGGTATGATCATTAAGCTGAAGCTCAAATATTTTGGCCATATCATAAGAAGACAGTATTCCCTAGAAAAGACTCTGATGCTGGGAAAGATTTAAGGCACACAAAGGAGGGGACAACAGAGGCGGAGATGGATAGATGAGGTCATTGAAGCAATGAACATGAGTTTGATGAAGCTCAGATGGGCAATGGCTGACAGATGTGCTTAGAAGAAAAGAGAGGGAAAAAGAGATAAAACTTATTTGAATGTCTTGGTAAAAAGAATGGTCTTCAGTTTCCTTTTGAAAATGTCCAAGCTTGGGGTATATCTGACTGTGGCAGAGAATTCCAGAATCTTGGAGCTGCTGACATAAAAGCTTGGCACCAGGAGGTTTGTTAGGAGATTTAAGGGATAATTCATATATTTTTACGTGCAGATCTCAGAGCACAGGTTGGATTATAAGGAATGAGGGGCTCATTCATGTAGCTGGGCCCATCATCATGTAGAGATTTGGATGACATCAGGCAAAGCTTGAAATATATGTGATCTTTCACAGAGCGCTAGTGTAGGGATGGGGTACAGGAGTGGTAGGAATTAGGCTGATTTTTTTAACTAATCTTTATTTGACAGACATAGATAATGGAAGTATAAATTTTATTATCTTGTCTGTGTTCTTCAGATGGAAAAATTAGGCTTTGATATTTTCTTACACTTGATTTTTTTGTGTCAGGCCACACTCTATATCAATCCTAAGGTTGCACACTTGTTCAGATTTCAGCAGCTATACAGTACATGGGTTTTGATCAAGGCAAATCAGTATTAACACGTTGCTAATGATGGAGGGCCCTGTCGTTGAGCTTAGAATCAGGTGTCATCGTGCTTGCCTGAAAGCAACTTGCAAACCTATAATCTAAAGGCCTGTTCCCAGGCTGAAGGCCCATTTCTGCCAGGTCCAGGAAAGCCTCTGTCATCTGATGGAGATTCACCAGAAGTGCTTTTATCTTGTTAAGTTTCAGCCTCAGCCATATCCTATACATCCAGTTATGGAGCTATTCTAGTTATCAATTAGTATTATCGGTTGGATGTTCTGCCCCTGAACAGATACTGTGTACTGACTTCTTCGCTACTTTTGTGAATACTGGGCCATCAGACCTTTTAGAAGACCAATTGGGCATGCATCTAAGTCTCACATGGTAGAGTGCAGCTGCTTAATTATCTGCACAGCGTGTCCCATGCCTGTTTAAGCAAATTCAGACTATAAATCCAAAGAGTCCATATTCACATGCCATTACTCCTATTGCATATCTCATAAATATGGTTGGTTGGAGCTCAAATGTTGTCAGTCTTCCCAAATCTCTTCACTTCACTGTAATCCCCAAGGGCTGTTTAGAGGCCAAAAGGTTAGGAATTGATCTAATTCACCCATCTGTGCTTAAATAACTATTGAACTCCATTATTTTCAGTAAGCTTTTTTAAAGAGTTAAATGAATAAATAGTGGGGGAACATTGTTCCGCTTATATGCAATTTTATATGCAGTCTTGGTCAGCTCCAGTGCTCTCATAACCTAATTGTGATATGTGAAGGAACCATGACAATTTAAAGTGAGGCATTTAGTTTTATTTCACACCTGTATCTGATCACTTTGAATTGTGTGACCACTGGCATATAAAATCATATGATGCATGTACAGCATGTAATATATCTACATGTACTAATTAACATTGATTTTATTATGGTTGGAAAAATCCATTAACGCCATTGCACCACTTTTTTTTTTTTTAATCCTAAACCTTGGCTACCAGTTTCAGTTGTTTTTATTGCCAGTGGAAACTCACACCTAGTAATGATTGAAATAGCTATATATGTACAGAATGATACATAAGCATTTATGGATATTAAAAACAAATAGCAGCGGCTCAAAGATGAACAAAATGATTTGTTAACTATGCCAGAATAAGTAAAATAATATTTTTATACATGCAAAAGAACTTAACTGATCAAGCAATTCTGTAATTTTTCTTTTTTTTTTTTAGAAAAGAGTTAAATTCTATTTTATATGTATTTATAAACTTAGTATTAATACTTTGGCACATTTACATCAGCATAACTCCAATGTCTGTAACCCTCTGCAAAGAATATATTATACTCTTCACGTATAGGTCTAAATCGATAGTGCAGATACATCAAGCTGTGAATCACTGTCTTATAATAAGAATGTCCTTCATCTGCCCTTGATGTCAGCTGCAGCTAATGCAATAAGTGCGCTGTGTGTGACTGCACTGTAATGAATCCAGATCTATACATGCTTTAAACTGAAGTGTTTTCATACTAGATCAATTAAAGCATTGCAAAAAATATAAAAAAAAATCTCTACAAACTGTGTCACATAACACATATTTTGTGTTAGAAATCTGTCTGTGCTGGAAACGTATTAATATAATGTATCCCCTAGATAAAATACACTATTGAAGCTGAAAGAAAAAATTAGACATATGAACCTCCAAAAATAATTGCAAGGTTTAATGTTGTGTCTGCCTAGGACAACAAGGCCAGGGATTGGGCCTAGGGTGGCACATTTTAAAGGAAGCAGATAGTGTTTGTTACTTTACCGAAATGTCTATATGCAGTTATATTTCTGTAAACATACCAACTTGACACTTACTGACATCCTGCAAATATTCATAAACACTATAAATAACTTTTTTTTTTTAACTATAGCTGTATGGAAATCTTAGGATGGACAAATAAACAAAATAGAGAATGAACTAACCTTAATGGGTTAGTTCTATGGACATGAGAGCAACCTCTTTTAGCCACTTGTGCCCTTCACAGGGAGAAATACCCTGTAGTATTTCAGTCTGGTCTCACTCAATAGGGTGATCCAGTCCTGAAATACCAGGCAATTCTACCCTGAACAGGAGAAAAAGCTAACCCCAGATGTACGTTTTGGCCTTCATTGGGCCTCATCAGTGGTGAGTAGTCGAACTCCCTGAGACACAGTGAGCAAGGAATTACACGTCTGGAGCCCTTTCACCCTTAGGGAGACTAAGCCCCAAGGGTTGTTTGAATAAACAAAAAAAGCAACCTTAATAGCTTAGGTCTGTGGACGTGATAACCCACTCTGATTGCACAGTCTTTTAGCTCACTTGTGATGTTCACAGGGAGAAATGTATTTTAGTATATCAGTCTGGTCTCACTCAATAGAGTGGTCAAGCACCAAAATACCAAACAATTCTACCCTGGACAGAGAAACAGCAAAACCAAACACCTAGAGTGTTCAGCTTCACCCCACTGATGAGGCCCAATGAAGGCCGAAAGGTATGCCTGGGATATGCTGTTTTACGTGGTCAGGGTATCTGACCCTCGGTTGGATGTGGAATAGTAAACCAAAATGGTGCAAGTACCATATGTAATATTTGCTATATAATATATTTGCCTACATATAATTTTTAAGTTATCACAAATGAGATAGTTCAATAGCAACCTGAACAAATTATTGCATTTATACAACTTAAGACGTTATGAAGATATAGAATTATTGTACATTTGCCCAACAGAAGTTTTCCCCAAGAAGTTTTTTCCCAATGGACTACTAAAAATTGCTGAAGGTTTTCACAGACCACACAAATATTACTAATGGTCTTCAAAGTCCACTTGAATATTTCTGATGGTATTAAAATCCACATGAATATTACTGATGGTCTTCAAAGTCCACTTGAGTGTTGCTGATGATCTTTAAGGATCACTTGAATGTTATTGGTGAGCTTCAAAGACAACATGAACATAGCTGATGGTCTTCAAATGACACTTGGATATAGCTAATGGCCTCCAATGTCGTGTGCTGTCCATTACTGGAATATAACATGTGCCCTTATAACAATACTGTCTATAATCAGGGAATTAATGCTTCTTGTATCGGGGAATTAACATTTCACTTGTTTATGTATTTTTTATTATAATTATTTATTTTTATTTTTATATTAATTGTATTTCTCGTATTGTCAACCACCTAAATGATACTTGTCCAAGCATAATTATATTAGGACCTCCTAAACTTAAGATTAATACCTTTTGTTAAGAAAAGGCTTGACAAGCTCAGGTGCAAGGAGTCTTTTGCTCTGTTGTTGTCTTGCACTGAAGACTATGGACCCAAAACCCAGGGGGTAATCAGTAATTATTGGTAATGATCTGTTATCAAGAGATATGAAACATTGTGGGTGGTTCATAAAGTGTGTGCGTGTTATGTTTTGTTGTATATGCTGCTTAGTGTAAGATTACGGCCTTTTTTTACAGTGACTATGCAAAACAAAAGTGAAAGTTTTCTAATCTGCAGACATGCAAAGAAGCCTGTTAACCAGAAGAGCAGAATTTATCAGCAGATAAAAACTATTTCCCGTCTTGGATCTCTACCTTGTCATGGTGAAGGGTCTTGTGTATCTCAATAAAACTGTGAACTATACCATGTAGGGTCAGCCAAGATGGGCAGAGAGGTCAGACAAATTGCAGTCCACTGGAGAAAGAACTGGCAACCCACTCTAATAGCTTTGCCATGAAAACCTTATGGATGACTGAAAAATAACAAACATAATTTGGTTCCTCTGATGTTTTTTTCTCTTCTATAGTTCTGCATGTGAGGCAAAACGTCCAATTAAAGTCACAGTGCCAAATATACATTTGAAGAAAACTGAGCATCAAGCAAACTGACAATCTAAGCAAATATATATTAACTATAGAACATTATTTGATTATTTATGTAATTTACAGATCAAATCTTAAATATACGTAATTATGTCAAAATCACTATACATATGTAAAAATATTTAAAAAGACAAGTTCTGAGTTGCTGGTTTCCAAGTCAAAGGATTCATATACTTTTAAATTCTACCAAATCCATATTTACCTTTATATATATATATATATATATCCTTTTAGATTGACGCTGGCACATCGCCACAATACAATACTTGATTTCACGTTTAATTTCCATCCAAAGTCCGACGGGCCTGAATAACGAGTTACGGGCTTTGAGGTTAATCAAGGCCGTCGGACTTTGGACGGAAATTAAACGTGAAATCAAGTATTGTATTGTGGCGATGTGCCAGCTTGAGAATGTCGTCCCTTTAATCCTCATGTCACCCATTGTGTACCCCATCATTTACAGTGCTATCTTGAATTTATATTTGCATTTACATTTCTCTGAGATTGCGGTAGTGAACCACGAGTCACGGGTTTGCGGGCTTGAACCACGAGTTACGGGTTTGGAGATCATTCAAGCCTGTAGGTCTTACTTTCAAAACGTTGAGCTTCATAAGAAAATAAAAAAAGTCATCCTGTACTTTTATTAAAAGAGAAAGTGATGTTAGGCAGAAATAACCACTTTATTGCAAGTTACATTTCTGTCCCAAAATCCTACGGGCTTCAACCTCCAAGCCCGGAGGTTGGATTCAAACGTCCTAGGGGCTTGGATGTTGAAGCCTGTCTTACCATATGACAAAAATTTTACATGAAATAAAGTATTTTTATTTGCCGATTTGAGAGTAGGGGAATGTCGCGCTATTAATTCTAAGACCTAAAGTCACTTTCACTTCTAATAAGAGTACAGGATGGCGTTTATATTTTGCTTAATTAGTGCTACGTTTTGTAAGTAAGAGCGTTGCGGGACCTCTTTGGTGTAAGTAAGCTGCGGCTCAATTTTAGCGATTTACGGGCTTGATGGAAGGGTGAGCGTAGCATTAGAATATCGATTTGGGATTTCTTGCGGCCGCAACTCTTGCAGCCGCGCAAGATCAAAGGCTTTGACGGAAGTAAGCTGCGATTGAGCTCATTGCAAGGGATCGCAGCTCGACGGCCATAAGCCACCTTGTGGCTACTTATTACAAATAAGTAGGATTAGAATGAGGCCCCTAGTATATAGTAAATATGCATGTGTGGGGTAATCTGTTTCCATTGCATAGTTTATTTGTTGTTGGTTCAGGAAAAGCTTGAGAGCCTTTAGAGGTATCTTTAAATATACCCAGCTAAACATTTCACATATTAGTGACCACACAACATTAAAGGACCACTGTTCAATGAAAATAAATTGTTTGAATAGTATGACTGATACATAATGAATTAGGAAAAAGTCATATAGACAGTTTCTTATTAGAAAAAAAAAAAACATCAGGACCATTGGCGGAAGTTGTGTGCGAGAGAGGAGTGGTCACAGTTCTAGAGAGCTGTGGTTGCATTGAATGATGCAGGTGTCTGCTTCTGCGCCAGTGAGAGGTAAGGGATGTGGTGTCAATTTCAATCTGATCCAAAAGGCTCTGGACTTCTGCCTCTTCCCTCATCCCTCACTTTTTCCTTTGCTGATAACAACAAACACACATCACCATCATTCTGGATGTGATGTAACAAACACAAAATGGATTCCTTCACTCAAAAACAAAAATTCAGATTTTCCCAAACAAAGTTTTATACTCATGGCTTACACAGCTGCTAATATTGTTTGTTTGGTACATATTTGACAAACAAGTGACATTTTTTACTGCAGTGGCTCTTTAAGGGTCGGTGGATAACATGTTCTATGGAAAAGTGACTAATACAGTTCCTAGCATTATGCATTAGATACTTTATAATATATATTAATTCATACATGTGTTATAGTTATCTCAGATGAGTTGTATACAACTTAAGGCTGCAGTTGTATAAAAAACATGAAAAATTGAATTATTGTACATTTGCCCCACAACCTTTGTTCCCAAAGAGCTTTTTTTTCTTGATGAGCCAGTTTAAAAAATGCTGAAAATCTTCATGAACCACTTAAATATTGCTGCTGGTCTTCAAAGACTAGTTCTCCAAGTACTTTATTTAGTCAACTGTTGTGCACATTGTAGTGAATTTGTATATCATAGTGTGACCATCAGTCACCTGAAGGAAGCTCAAATCTGCAGATCATCTGCTCTAACACAGCATTTCCTTAACATAAAATACTTAAGTGCACCTTTCATGACTTGTACCTTATTGTGCGTCCTTCTCCAAATACTGCAGGGGAAACGTAATTTTCCCTCTGACTTTATAATGTACAGTATGTTCTTATCCCCATAATGCATGTAGTACCAATATTAGAGGGATATTGGTTTGCAATAATATACAAGTAAGGTATTTTCTTTCCAGTATGGTGCTTAATAATTATATACGAGGACTAACCCATATAAATTAACACAGGAGTACCCATATGATTTATCATACTTTTTTACTATATAGTACCCTTGCATACCCCTTCTGGATTGCTACCTTGCTGTGGGGAAGGGCTTCTGTACCTCAGTGAAGCTGTGAGCTATACAATGTAGGGTTACCCAAGATGGGCAGGTCATAGCAGAGAGGTCAGACAAATTGTGGTCCACTGGAGAAAGAACTGGCAACCCACTCCACTATCTTTGCCATGAATCCTTATGGATGAGCACAAGTAGACACAAGATATGCCTGGAGTGATGCAGCCCATAGGGTCACGAATGGTTGGACACCACTGAACACATACTCACCCTTGCATAAGGTGCGTAGAAGATGTTCATGCCTTATGAATAGAAAGTAATCACATGTATAGTTGTCAGTAGCCGGTCTTGGCAAAATCCGTTGCTAACGCAACGGGGAAACTGGCAGCTCGCCAAAGGCGCTCCTTGCACTGGTGGAGATGAACGCCGTAAGCGCTCATCCCTACGACCCCGTAGCACTTAGGCAGGGAGCACCATAGTCGCTCATCCCTACGACCCCACAACACTTTACCATCATATCTCCGACCTGCGGGCATATACATGAACACAGCACTCAAATACACAATTCACACTGCAAGACCCTTAGCCCTTTGAAAAAAAATTTGGAAAAAAAATACGGCCCGTAACACTTACAAAAGGAAACCGCCACTTGCATAAAACAAAATACGAGCCGAAAAAAATATGAACTTAACGGCCGAACCTCGCACACCGAAAAACACGAAAACAACACTAAATACACACAAAAATCTAATATAAACATCACACACAGCAAGGGGGGACACCCAGGACGTCTGCAATTCATCTTACACGTCAATTTAACTACAAATTTCACAGTTTACACACTCGAAAATCCCCTAAGCGAGAGAAAAAATGGCCGCCGAAAAAAACAAAAACGAGGCTATAGTACCCCTAAAGCCGCAAAACACCACCAAGCACATACGACTTTTACAAAAAGCCGTACGAGCTACAACATACACTATTACCAAGGACGCTAAATCATCTAAGCCCGCGTACCACATACACAATCGCCACCATTTTACAACACTAACTTACACAATGCAGAAGTACACAGCTACACTAACGGCTTCCCGACGCGCACGCAGCATATTTACACTACACACTGCACACATTGCTGACACTTACACCTCAGCTCAACAACACTGCAAATCTACATTGAATGCTGCAGTAACATCAAAACAGATTGTCAGCTCTTCAGCACAATGCTTCCTGCATATATTACTTACAAATACGTAAAGTATATTAATTTATTATATTATTTATTTTTTAATTAATTAGCATTAAAACATACATAGATACAAAACTTTAAAAAACACAACAACACACGATCGCAATAAACTGCAAAGGCGCTCACCACGAGGCTGGCAATCCAGCGCCCCAAAAAAAAACTAAATTTGTGCGCCAAACACCATTTTTTGACTAACAATTCTATTGTCGTCATTTTTTGACTGGCAGTTCGCTAGTATTAATTATAAGAACAAGTCTTTTTTTTTTCTTTCTCTGAATCATTTCATTTGAAGTCTGTGCTGCCATGTTTTTGTGGACCAGACAGTTTTATAAAGATGCTGAGACAAATAAAACAATGTAGAGAAGCATTGGCAGGGCTACTGTCGGTGCAGCAGGTGCAAAGCCCGGAACCAACAACAAGGAAGGAGCCCCTTGCTACTGGCAGTAAAGCAGGAATCTAATTTATTAGGTTGAGTATTGCCGATAATTACTTTATTGGAAAGCGATCTGTCCCCATAGGGATCATCAGACAATCTGCATATACATTTGGCTTTGTTATTAACCCCTACAAGGTGGATGGATGGAGAGGTTACAGAAGTTTATCAGAAACTCTGTATACAGGAAACGTACATGACAAAATATATGGAGGATCTGACAAATAAAAATCCAAGAAAAAGGAGAATTAAAATTAATTAACTAATTTATACATTTTGTATAATCAAAGCAAAACATAATCTTGCAAAACTTCTCAGCCAACTAACTAATTAGTCAGAAGAGCTGAATTTATCAGCAGATAAGAACCATTTGGCATGAGATGTTATTTTTTATTGCTTAAGGTTCCGATTTTTCACTTGAACAGGAAAAACTGTTTGGAAAACAATTGATCATTTCTATTAGCAAAAGAAGCTGAAAATCTTTAAAAAAATATTATTAACTAATAATAAGTACAATTATTATGCAATTAAGTACAAGGTATAATAGTCAAATTACTGGTAGCGCGACAATAGAGCATGCGTCAAATGCGTGCAGAGGCATGCGCGCACCAACAAAAGCTTGCCCGTCTGGTAAATTACACCACGTGCACTTGCGGTTGCTCTGCCCATGTCCATGGGGGTCCTTATGGGCCCTCTATTTACTAGCTCTGCCACTGCCACCAAGCACTATAAATAATCCTACAGGACCATATTAATAAAATACACAACCTTTTCATTTTCAATTTTTATATGGAATTATTTCTTACTGAGGGGCTCCATTTTAATTTGATTCTGTGTTGCGTTCTCAGGATGGCATGCCCTTGTGAACAAATGAGCTTTCCATTAGTCCAGTTGAAGGTACTATTTAGCTGCCAAATTCCCAATGCACAGATAGAAACTTGATCATTCAAACTCTCCTGCCACCTTAAGAAATGTATCAACAGAAACTAAAATTGTAGATTACACAGAAGCATAACTGGATATAAAAGGCTGTATTTATTTTTTTCACAAGTGTAGTTTTTCGAAAGAATATATTTTCAATATTTTACTATAGTCATTTCATACAGACTAATACATGCCCTCTTACCCAAAGTGTTTTTTGGGTAAAATAGCCTTTCATCTGTTATTTCCTTGAAATTGTATATTTTTATTGAGCGGAAGTAGCTCTCATTAAATCTATGGTTGGAGACCACTGCTATAGGCTTGCCCCCATTTCTTTAATTTATTATGTTTATTCACAGATCTATTTGATTTATTTATTGTCTTTCTAGACAAAATGGCTATTTTCCCATTGACGTTTCTGCTATATGAGACAGTTTCTATATTTTATTATCTTAAATAAAATATAAAAGAAAGACACAAGAGCCCAAGATGCTATATCATGTAACACATTAGGGCCCTCATTCAATTGCAATTTGGCCAATTGAATAGGGCTCTAAATAAGCACATAACATATTTATTCAAAGAAGTTTTTAGTTAGTAAGCATCTATCCAAAAGCAAGATCTTCACGAACTAAAAACTTCTTTAAAAAAAATATGCTATGTGCTTATTTAGAGCCCTATTCAACTGGCCAAATCGCAATTGAATGAGGCTCCTGGTATACTAAATAATTTACATGATTTTACCCAGGCTTCGTTGCCTCTTTACTGTGAACCTGTTGCTTTTAGTCTTATGAGAGTATAATCAAATTTGAATCCATTACCCAGTGACATTAATTTAGTTTTGACAGCACCATATACTATTAATTAAATGTACAAAACAATATTGCAGTATATAGTGGTTTTTATCTGGCAAACACTCCATTTAAAGTCAAAAGCAATACAGATTACATTTTATAATTATTAACTTGTAAAAATATATAGCATTTTGTCTTGAAAAAGACAGTCCGATCCTTCATAAGCTTGTCATTATAAACTGAATGGTTGTCCAATAACAAAATTAGTATTTTTAATTATGCACGTGTGTCACTGGGCATATAACAGCTATTCCAGTCTTCATAGACATATGTAGTGGTGGGTGAAAGCCCCCAGGGTCTAATTGTACTTTGAACTTGGTGCTGAATAGAAGTTGGTTTTGGTCAATGGTTTGGTGCAAATATGCACCAGTTCAAGGGCCTCATTCAAGTGCAATTTGGTCAATTGAATAGGGCTCTAAATAAGCACATAACATATTTTTTTAAAGAAGTTTTTAGTTAGTAAACATCTATCCAAAAACAAGGTTTTCACCAACTAAAAACTTCTTTAAAAAAAATATGCTATGTGCTTATTTAGAGCCCTATTCAATTGGCCAAATCGCAATTGAATACAGCCCCAATACTGTAGTGGGTATTTTCTCTGCATATCAACAGCCTTATTAAATTGTGATTTGGCCAATTGAATAGGGCTCTATATAAGCACATAACATATTTTTTTTAAATAAGTTTTAAGCTAGTAAACATCTATCCAAAAGCAAGGTTTTCACTAACTAAAAACGTATTTAAAAAAAATATGCTATGTGCTTATATAGAGCCCTATTCAATTGGCCAAATCCCAATTGAATGAGGCCCATAGCAGGTTTTAGTTAGTGAACTTCTATCCAAAAGCAAGGTCTTCACTAACTAAAAACTTCTGTAAAAAAAAATATGCTCTGTGCTTATATAGAGCCCTATTCAATTGGCCTAATCGCAATTTAATAAGGCTGCTATGCATCACAGTATTTACTATGCACTAATGCCTATGTGGAAAAAGATGCCATCACTACCCCTCACATCTCATCTCAGCCACTTGTGATGCTTAGTAAATTTCCCCAGTAACTCTATTTATTACTTTACTGATATAACAAAACTATACATAGGGAAATGTGTAACATAGAGACCAAATACTAGTGAAAAGATCATCTCAACCACTTAAGATGCTTAGTAATATCAATCCCTATACCATGGGGTCCCCCAAAAGTGCCTTGATTCCTAACAGTAACCTGGGATGAATTGAAGGAAACATGGATTCAGAGAAGATATCTATTAAAATCTCAACATACACAAATAAAAAAGTAAGGCCTAGCAGAATAACCTCCCCACTCAAGCTACATGCAGACTAGTGGTCTACAATCCTCCATGACACAAATAGAGTCAACAAAATGTAAGATTTTCTTTAAAAGTGTGTCTATGTTACATGCTTCACAAACATGTGAATTTGTTTCCAAACTACTATGGACCTTTAATACATGAATGGATGGATTTGCCTGGACTGAGAGCAATTACACTTACACCACACATTGTATTCAGCAAAACATGAGCGATCTGTCATAGTATAGACACTGTATTTATATTTTGATTATTGATCTAATAGACAAGGTGGACAATTATTTTTCACAAAATTCATTAAGGTCCAAATATGTTTATAAGAATAAATTCATGGTCCGAGATTTATATTTTTGTATGGACACATACAGACATATCACTAATATAATTTCCGTAGTGTGTAACGCTGGCCAGCGCATGCGCACTACAGAAACTATATTTAGCAATACGGAAACTATAATCAGTGCTAGCTGTGCATGCGCAGTGCGCTGCACTAGCCACACACATGCAATACGCACTGGGGGGAGGAGGGGAAAAAAGACACAGGGGATGGAGGAGGTGAGAGAGACACAGGAAAGGGAGGGAGGAAAGAGACGCAGGGGAGGGAGGGAGGACCGGGGAAAGAGACAAAGGGGAGGGGGGGAAGAAACACAGGGGAGGGAGGAGGGGGGAAAGAGACACAAGGGAGGGAGGAGGGGGGAAAGAGACACATGGGAGGCGGGAAAAGAGACATAGGAGAGGGGGGAAATAGACACAGGGGAGGGGGAAAGAGACACATGAGAGGCGTGGAAAAGAGACACAGGGGAAGGGGGAAAGATACACAGGGGAGGGGGTGAAAGACTCAGGGGGAGGGGGGTCATTTTTGACGGGCAAACAATTAGTTTTATAATTATGTTGTTAAGAAGAGCACAGGATAGAGGTTTACTCCATATATCTAATAGCTTATCTAAGCATATATGGGATATATGATACATTTAATAATGCAGTAGAGGTCTGGAAGAAAGGAGTTGAAGATCCTGTTTCAGACCCAAGTCCACCTGTTGAGTATCCTTGGACTATAGTATGGTCTGGGCAACGTATTCTGGCGTGCAATCACCTGAAACAGATGAGACCCATGCAATGCATAGTAGGTGCATCTGTTGACCTACAAGAGGATCAAATGAAGCCTCAATGAGATGTTTTACATGATATAGTAGTATAATAATCTACTGACTGATCTTTTCACACAATAGTGTGTTTATACCAGAGCAAAAACCAGATTGTATGAAATGAAACTTGTCCTTACCTGGATGATTGTCTTTACTTTCCCATATAACCTGTCAGTATGTACCAGTAGTGACTGGTTATATCATTCTTACAGGTGGTAATTAGAAGTTTTTGTTTTGAACATGTTTGTTTCCCTACCCTTTTCAGCATGGACAGTAAATATTCTGTAAACACAAACAAATAGGTGCAACTACCAAAGAGCAAAATCAACAAATAGTGTAAAGAGACTGTGTAACCCACTACCCACTGTAAACAGTATAAATGGGTGTGACCCAAAGCACCAAGTCATGGGAACCCATCAGATAGTCTGTCTGCTTCCCTTTATTTGTAATGAGACGCCCCATTGCACAGGGTGCCAAATACAATGGAAATATACAAAAGATAATAATACTGTAAAATTTACTTTTTCAATGTATATTATATATCCTGGTTTAATAATTGTGTTTGTTATAGCATTTCACATTTTCCTGGCTGTCCTGGCTTCCCTACTGTCTTTCCTGGGTCAAATTTGTTAGATGGAAGGCATGCATTTATTTTATTTTCTATTTTTTGGGAATATTTAATTGTTCTTTAAATTCCTTACACTTTCCTATCCAATAAACTGAGCTGAGTTCTCAAATTTACTTTCTGAATTAGAGAAACTGTATTTGTATTACTAAAATAATGTAATAATCACTATGGGCCTCATTCTATTAACGGCCGTAGGAGATGCGTGGCCGCAAGGACCGACCGCAGGCTATTTGAATATTCTATTCCCTTGCAACCGAGGGCTCCGGCAGGCTTGCGGCCGGCGCCCTGTTATCCCTTGCGGCCGCACGCGCCGCAGGAAAGCCTTTGATCTTACACGGCCGCAAGAGTTTCGGCCGCAAGAAAGCCCCGGTTGCTATTCAATTGCTATGTAAACCCTCTCGTCATGGCCGTAATTATCTAAAACCGAGCCGCAGTTTACTTGCACCAAAAAGGTCCCGCTAGCACCCAATTAAGCACATAATAAAGCCATCCTGCACTTTGATGAGACGATAAAGTGATTTGAGGTGTTAGCATTCATAGCACAACATTCCCCTACACTCAAATCTGAAAACAATTTTTAGTTTAATTCTTGTCAAATATCCGTGGACAAAGTCCCGAGGGCTTGGAGCACCTCAGACCCGCAAAGGCTGCGGGATTAGCCTCCGTCAAGACCGTAAATGGGTAAAATAGACCCACGGGTCATAAAGTGCTTACTTACAAGTCGTAGCATAGAAAAGCCATCCTGTACTTTTATTAAAAGTGAAAGTGATGTTTGGTTTTAGAATTAATAGCTCAATATTCCCCTACTCTCAAATCCGCAAATAAAGATATTTAACTTCATGTTCAATCTTCGTGTTTTATCTATCATGCAAGCCTGCACGGGTTTGAATAAGGAGCTACGGGCTTGAATAAATGAGCTACGGGCTTGATCATTGAAGTCCGTGGGACTTGGACGGATTTTAAAATCAAAGTACAATTTGGTGATGTGCAAGCTTGAGAATGTTTTGCTATTAATCCTCATGCCCCCCCGCCATTATGTTCCCTATCATTTACAGAGCTTTGCAGTGCTGTATTGAATATATATTGGCTTCTACAATGCTTTGTTTGCGGCCCTCAACCTCCGAACCCGTATGGGTTTTAACAAGGACGAGCCCGCGGGACTACGGGACGGAAAATACACCGTAAATGATATATCGGATTTGGGCGATGTGCAAGCTTGAGAGGGTGTTGCTATTAATCCTCATGTCCCCCATTATGATGCCTAGCATTTACGGAGCTTTACAGTGCCATCTTGAATTTATATTTGCATTTACAGTTTTCTGACTTTGCTGCCGGAAAACAAGATTTACGGGCGCAGGAAAAACGCTTGCAGCCGTTTGCATGATGTTCGGCCGGCCGTAAGGGGTATATCCTTGTGGCGCCGTCCATTTGAATAGCAAGGTAGCAGTAGCTCTACACGGGGCCACAAGGAATCGCAGCTTTGCGGCCATTTTACGGCCGTTAATAGAATGAGGCCCAATGTCTGTGCCAAACACCATTCCTTGACTTACAATTCTATTGCCGTCATTTTTTTACGGGCAATTCGCTAGTTAATTAATATATATATATATATATATATATATATATATATATATATATATATATAATTTTATGGGGAAATGTAAAAAACATCTTCTTACCTGCAATGAGGTGAGAAGGGCGGTAGTTTTAGTTTTTGTAGCAAAGCCTTTTAAGTTACTGGGGAATTTATTAGTATCTGAGATGTGCATCCCTTGATCTACTATGCACTATTTCCTATGGGGGAATTAAGATCACAGCCTTTCTCTCCTATTCTCAGCCACTTCAGATGCTGGTAAATTCATATTATGAGTCCCAATTGTCTTATGTATTATAGATTTTTAGTTTTACAAAAGTGAGATTAAGATTTGGATGAACTTGGAACTAGCCTCACATAAATGTAGTGACCTTGATTTTAACAGCAGATATTTTAAACCATCTATAAAAAAAATAATACACTCGATATATGATGGTATTGTAACCACAGGTAGGGAGTGGATTTGAATTAATGATTTCTAACTACTGCATTTAAAAACCACATTCTCCTGCCGGAATTAATGTAATAAAAAATGGCGGAATTTATAAATGAATCACTTGTTATGCCAATTTTAAGACATAAGAGATGTGTACTTTCTCCAAGATTATCATTTTAGATTTAGATAAATTAAGATTTGTTTTCCTCCTTTGCCCCCCCAAAAAAATCTCAGTCACTGACAATACTTTAATTTGATAGGCATGATATAAAAACTCTTATTTATTTTATTTAAACAAGATTTCTAGAAAGATAAATGTATATATCAATGGGAGACAGGTTTGGTCAGAAATGTATTGGTTAGGTATATGGAATCAGGCTTCATATCCACAACAATGAAAGTACATCACAAGCATACAGGCCTGGAATATCTGGTATTACATGCCTGACAGGTTAGCTCGGGTGGATCAGAGATTAACAGTAATTGGAAAGATAGGGGATAAAAGACTGTGAAGCAGTCCCTCCATGCAAATCTCGGGGTAATGACTATTTATTAATAGATATGATTATGGATCCTAACATGCATAGAGCCAGATGTACTAATAATTTAAGTTTTGCAGAATTTTCCCATTCTTGTGTTTTCATATGGGGTAAATGTACTATTTAATTGCCTTGATTATTTGTAAAGTGGCAAATGCATATTGTAGCGCTATACAGGGGTACAGTAAATACAGGGGACTATTGCACATCTCCAAGATTCACTCTTTACAACAGGGGTAGTCAGAACGGGATCCAAATCAGGGCCTGTTGCATTTCTTTCAACCCTCCATTCTTTTGCAATGTGTTAAAACTGTCTTGATTTGTGATTAATTTCGGCGCATTACAAATAAAGGATAATCACTATAATAGTTGTCAGTATATGTAATGTTTGCGATGTTGGTCAAGCAGTTGCATCACACAGCGAGGGACGCCTTGCAAAGAGAGGTGAGCAGTCGACTGCGAGCCTCGTGAAATGAGGCGAGCCGTTGATGCACGCACGACTTAGGCTGCAATGAGCGCCGAAGGCACCGAAGTCACTGAAGGCACCCAAGGCGTTTATTGCACTGCGAGCCTCACGAAGTGAGGCGAGCAGTTGAGTCACAAGGGATTTAGGCTGCAATGAGACGACTTAGGCTGCAATGAGCACCGAAGGCGCTCATTGCACTGCAAGCCTTGCAAAGCACTGCGAGCAGTTGAGGCATGCGAAACGTAGGCTGCAATGTGCACCGAGGCGAGCAGTTGAGGCACGCAGGACACGCAGTTGGCTCAAATGCGTAACTCAAAACACCAAAAAAACAGCAAAATAATTACAAAACAATAATAATAACACACACACACAGCACAGGTGGAGATCCAGGAAGCCTGGGAGTGAAGTTGCAAATGAATTGGAACCATATTTGGCGTCTTTCATCGCTCGAAAATTGGCTAAGCGAGGGGGAAAAAGATGTCTGAAAAACGTAAAAATTATGCAACAGGATGAAAACGAGGCTCAGCAAGGCCAGGCACGCAGAACTTAGAAAATACACAATGCCGAACACATTAACGATTAGACGAACAACGCCAGGCATGCGTCACTCTGAAAATACATGACCGCGAAGACAGTGACACTTACACCACCAACGCTAGGCATGCAGGACTTTGAAAATAAAACCAACGGCAGTCAGCGCACGCTATGCAAATGGTGCTCAGAGGAGCAAAAGCCTCACATTGTGTGGCAAACAGCATTGCCACCCTTACAATTTTATTCCTGTTATTTTTGACGGGCAATTTCCTAGTAATAATAATAATAAGCCTCTGCTAGCTCATTAAATTTAGCATTTATCCAACTTGAAGATTCAAAATACCAAAATAACTAAATAATAATAATTACTAATTACCGTAATTAAATACTACACTTTCATTGGATCTCACTCACTATACAAACATCCTTCCTGCACTTTTTTATTGCTTAAAGATTTTAGTACGTATCCATTTAAAAATAAAGATTGCGTTCCTTGATGTCATTTTCATTGATATATTTGGTCCTTGGGTAATTCTGTAAAGTGGTATGTTGTCATTTATAGCCAAATTTAATAAATTTGCAAATTACAAAATTAAAATTAAATTGCGTGTAAAACATGCATGAGGGAGAGTGATAGGTTAGAATGTAGACTATGTCTTCTTAAGGAAGTAAGGGAAGATTACGGTTACTTTAAGACAAAAAACAATTAGTTTTCTATCTAAATATGGAGTATGGCTGGTACATTCTTCTCCGAGTATCCCTTGGCAGCAGCTTTTACATTTTAGGATGTTTGCATCAGCTGTGATAACAAACAGTATAATTCTCATTCCAGTCTATGGGGGTTTCCTACTGTCTTCCAAGAAATTAGCCCTGGGTCTCTGAGGCTTCTGTGCACACACCTTATAATGTCCATTCACTGATTAGGAAAATGTTAATGGGCATCTTAGCACAAATACCCCTAAATATCTTCTTAGGAAAAAAAAGATAAGGTGTTAGGTAGAATTACTAATATTAATTATAATTAAGAGTCTCTATCTGCATTTTAGAGAAACAAATTCTAAGTCACAATGATACTGCAGAACAAGCCCACTCTGGGCCCACTCTCTGGCCCTCATTCAATTGCAATTTGGCCAATTGAATAGGGCTCTAAATAAGCACGTAACATATATTTTTTAAATAAGTTTTTAGTTAGTAAGCATCTATCCAAAAGCAAGGTTTTCACTAACTAAAAACTTCTTTTAAAAAAATATGCTGTGTGCTTATTTAGAGCCCTATTCAATTGGCCAAATCGCAATTGAATGAGGCCCTCTGTGTCTTGGAGTTTTACAAAAAGAACAAGAAGAACAGCTGAAAGAAATAGGGACATGATCCTGGCTGCAAGAGAGAGATGTGTCCTTATATGGGACTTGCCTTCAAAAGAGTGACATTTAGAGGACTGAGAGGGACAGGGGGGTTTAGCGTTCCTCAAAAAAGGAGCATATAAGGGGTATGAGAGTTTCAAGGAGGGGGGATTCACTGGGTTATCTCAGGGAGTGCAAACCCACCTTCAAAACAGCCTCTATTCTTTATATTTCTTTGGGTACAAATGGCTCAGGCGATACATATATTGTTTCCGTTCATTTGTGTCCAACTCTCTGTGACAATATGGACCACAGCACACCAGGCACATCTTGGCAAATATACTGGAATGGGTTGCCAGTTCCTTCTCCAGTGGACCCTGCTGGTATAGCTCACAGCTTCACTGAGGTACACAAGCCTCCACACCATGAAAAGTTTGCGATCCAGATATATTTACATATGAGTACTTTATTACATATATGTGAATGTTCATCCATCCACACATATAATAGCATAAATGTGATTTGTTGGTAACGCTATGTTAAAAGTTACAGGCTTGCACATGTGCATTGAGAGCCTAAGGTCCGTAAGGTAGAGGGGATGCAATGAGCGCCGAAGTTGCTTATTGCGGGGCTTGCTATGAGCCCCCGAAGGCGCTCATCGTGAGGCTTGCAAAAGCGGCTCCGACCAGGTTCCGAGTTACGGGCTTGAAAAAAAAAAGACTCAATTTTTTTTAAAGCCCGTAACTCTGAAGCCGTTAGGACGGGCAAGTCGCTAGTACATATATAATATTTATATACTTTTCTTAATCACCTGAACATCAACTGCTCCCTGGGATCAATAAGCTCTGTGGGGACTGAATACTGAACAGGTACATAAGAAAGTATTTGTGGGGGGTATTTACTAAGCATCTCAAGTAGGTGAGATGTGCATCACTGTATTTGCTATGCACTATTTCCTGTGGCACCTTCTGGATCGCTACCTTGTTGTGGTGAAGGGGCTTGTGTATGTCAATGAAGCTGTGAGCTATACCATGTAGGGTCGCGCAAGATGGGCAGGTCAGATAAATCGCGTTCCCCTGAAGGAGGAACTGGTAACCCACTGTAGTATCTTTGCCAAGGAAACCTTGTGGATAAGCACACCCAGAAACATATGTGCCTGGTATGCTGTGGTCCATAGGGTCACAGAGAGTCTGACATGACTGAATGAATGAGCAACAATTTCCAATGGACAAACATTGAGATCACAGCCTTCTCATTCCATCTCAGCCACTTGGGCTCCTGGGTAAATTTGTCCCAATGGCTGATAACTCATAGGATTTTTGTTGCCTCAGTTTAAAATAATACTAATAATGCCATTGAAGACAAAAGTCATTTCGGAACAGCAAATATAATATTAACCACAAATATACTCATCATATTTTAACATAAAGGTCGAAGTTTATTCTTTACTTTCTAAGCACAACTAGGTAATACCACCTTAATAAACAAAACAAGGGGGCGTGACTTGGAGCTATACGCACTAACACAGGAATACAGATTCGGAGGTGAAATCAGTTACTGTAACCGCCCACATTTCTCAGCAGCCAATCAACTTCAGCCTTCCTGTTTGCACGTCTCTGAAATGCCTAGAGCTGCACTCAAAGGGGCGTGGTATCGTGCTGATGGGCGGGGTCTCACACAGTGGGCAGGGTTGGGTGTCTCCTTTTTGAGCTCGGTTGCTCAGCAGCAGAGCTGTCACAGACGAAGTAGAGGAGGACCGAGAGGAGAAGAGGAAAAGGAGGAGAGCGCCCGGCAGCCGCCCCTCCGCCAGCATTATAGAAGATTGTATTTATTTTAGGGATAATTATATTATTTTCTTAATGTATTAGAGATTTTATTGATATAAATATATATATTTACAAGAGAAAGATAAAGGAAGAAACTACGCTATATAAACATATATACCACATACTATATATGAGAGTCTAATAGTGTTATTTAGTGGATCTAGTGCAATCATGGCCCAGCCGGATAAGAAGTTCATTGAGAACCTGTCAGGAACTGGAAAAGCCATCGGGGTCCTGACCAGTGGAGGAGATGCCCAAGGTAAGGTCACCATCAGTAGGCACCATCAGTGGTGACCATCACTAGTCATCATGAGAGATCACCATCAGTGGTCACCAACAGTGGTCACCAACAGTGGTGACCATCACTAGTCATCATGAGAGGTCACCATCAGTAGGCACCATCAGTGGTGACCATCACTAGTCATCATGAGAGATCACCATCAGTGGTCACCAACAGTGGTGACCATCACTAGTCATCATGAGAGGTCACCATCAGTAGTCACCATCAGTAGGCACCATCAGTGGTCACCATCAGTGATGACCATCAATAGTCATCATGAGAGGTCACCATCAGTGGTCAGCATCAGTAGTTACCATGAGAGGTCAGCATCAGTAGGCACCAACAGTGGTGACCATCACTAGTCATCATGAGAGATCGACATCAGTAGGCACCATCAGTAGGCACCATCAGTAGGCACCAACAGTGGTGACCATCACTAGTCATCATGAGAGGTCACCATCAGTAGGCACCATCAGTGGTCACTTTTGTAGTCACCACCAGTTGGCACCGTCAGTGGTCACCAACAGTGGTGACCATCACTAGTCAACATGAGAGGTCACCATCAGTGGTCACCATCACTGGTCACTATTGTAGTCACCATCAGTAGGCACCATCAGTAGTCACCACCCTTGTGTCCTGTGTATATCCACCATGTATGGCCGTGTTTGCAGCTCATCATTATATTATATTGGGATTATTTGCAATTGTGACCTTTCCAAGTTATGTCAGTGACTTGTTGCAGATAACCTACGTCCAGTGGTTTTGTACATATTGTGATTTCTGAGATTTATCTGCACAGCAAGATGAGGGATGTTCCATTGCTCATATTTGTCTTATCTGTACATAATTTAATATATCATTGTAGATGTTCAGGCAATGTCTCATTCCAACTTTCCAGTACCCACATAGTGATATAATTTATGTACTGTCCAGTACCACATAGTGATATAATTTATGTACTGTCCAGTACCACATAGACATGGACATTTATTTACTTCCAGTACCACATAGTGATATAATTTGTGTACTACATAGTAATGTTATTCATACACTATTCATCATCCACATAGCCATGCCATTTATGCACCGTCCAGCACCCACATAGTGATATCATGTATTCACTGCCCAGCACCCAAATAATGATGCCATTTATGCATTCTCCCATACCAACTCTCCCCCCATTCACATACACCGCCAGCTGTCCAGCGCCAACGGGTTTATCCAGAATTCCACTGGCCCAGGCAAATACATACTTACACTGTGCATGCAACATATATGGCCTAGGCAAATACTCAACCCTGTATATTAGTATGTACACATACTTATTCTCTGTAACTAACCATTTACTTGGTGGTCCATCCCAAGTACTCAAGTACTGTGATGTCAGTGTCTTGTGCCCATGATCCTCTATTCCTATTGGCATCTGATGTAATTCCTCTTCCTAATGACCTTGGCACATACCTCCTCCCTTGCTCTATCTTATATCTCTCCTCCTCTGTGTGGCTTTACTATAGATGCTCTTGCCATGTATTTTTGCATTTTAGAGATCTTTTACCACCTGACTGCTTTCCTCTTATATTTTTATCCCCACCCCTCTGCAATTACCGTATGTGCATTAAAACCACCTCCTGCACATTGCTCCGTCACAGTGACAACATTTTCCTTATAAAGTCCCACTGATTTGAAGCCATTTTACTGGTGCAACAAATCTAACAGCAGCGGGTCCCTTTTATGTAATGGCATTAAAAGCTTAAATCCATTTTCCATGATACCTTAATACAATATTAATTATGTGTATGCAATGCTCTGCTGGGCTGGCGCAGCCTTCTAGTGACACCTATGACAAGGAGGCGGATCTGGGCTCTGGGACTTGATGCTGCTGCATTGCAGGGTTTTTCATGTTATGAGTAATACAGACTCACATCCTCTTGTATTTCTATTCCTTCAAGAGAGTGAATCTAAATCTTCCTTAGAAACAAGCAAGCTAATAGAATTTACTGCATTAAGATACACTATAGTGATTATTAAATTATAGGGCAGCTAATTTGATCAGATAGTTTGCTTCTGGCAGTAGGGCTGTGGTATATTAACACGTTGATCTTGAATTATTTGTCAATGGGCTGAAGTGGATTTCAATATAAAGCATCAGAAAAAAATACATTTTATTGTATAACTGCTTCACCTTGTCATATATATATATATATATATATATATATATATATATATATATATAGATCTATCCTGTTATGTGCATGCATGGCACAGGAAGCCTCCTGGTGCCGGGCTCACTCGCATCCCGATGTACTCCCTAAGTCCTAACCCCCTACACCCCTTGCCGGCCCTAACCCTAACCCCATTTACTGGCCCTAAACCTAACCCCCTAATCCTAACCCCCTACACCCCTTGGCCTCCCTAACCCCCTATACCACTTACCGGCCCTAAACCTAAGCTCCTAACCCCCAACACCCCTTGCCGGCACTAACCTCCTTACCCTCTTAGCCTAACCCTAACCCCCTAAAAGTAACTTCCTAAGCCCCTAACCCTAATTCCCTACACCACTTACCGGCCCTAACCCTAACCCCCCTAACCCTCTAAACCTAACCCGAAAAACCCTAACCACTTACCGGCCACTTAGAGACAGTTACATCGGAACGTAGCCGGCGTGCTTCCCATGCGTGCATATAACAGGATAGGTCTATATATATATATATATATATATATATATATAAGATTGATTGCGAGATGGATATACTAGTGAAATTAAAAGATTTAAGATTTATCATTAAAGTGACCCAGGGAAGATCCCATTTATTGAAGAAGTGAAAAGCGTTTGTAAAAAAAATATATATACCGTAATTGTAAATTGTTATAATTAAGTGAAAGTGCTCTAAAATTGATATTGAAGTTACATTTATTTTAGGTATAAATTAATTAAAAGATCCAGGCCCTGAGACGATGGTTCTATCATCACCAATTAGTTAAGATTATGGTGGTGGGAATAAGAATTTCCATGTAAATCTTAAGGCAATTCTACTTAATACAACCAGTTGTAATTCTATGTTTATATTATATTTGTTTATTGTAGATTTATACTTTTCATTTCTGCAATAGCTGATATATTTTCTGTTTTGCTTTAGAGTAATAATAAATACAATTTTGGTGATAGAAGTTGGGGTTTAATCTATTTTAATAGCTTATTTTTTTCCTTCCTCTCCTCCTCCTAAACCCATCGTACTTACCTTCTTACTGACGTCACCTCTGACCTCCTGACTAGTTCTGTCCCAAAGTTATATTGATGCTGAATCATCTCACCATTTAACACCTTCTCTTATTGCAGCATTATTTCCTACCCGTGCGGTTTATTATTATCATTATTATTATTATTAATAATAATAATAACAACAATAATATTGTTATTAATACTCATTATATATAAATTCCAGGATTTTCCATGAGGCTATTTACAAAGTAGAATAAAGTACAGTGGGTACAATTAGTAAGGTATAGAACAATTCTAAGTACAGGAACAGTACATTACAATACAATACAAATGGGTCAGCTAGAGTCGAGGTCCCTATTCCAAAGAGCTTGCAGTTTATCTATCATTTTTCCTGATATAATATCCCTCCAGTGCTATTCTGAGCCCTTATCATTTCAGCTGCATTCTCCCCACGAGACCCTCCCCACTCTGTGTACGTGCTGCTCGGTCACTTCTTGCAGGGTTTCCTATGAGTCACACATTCTGGGAGGAAGCATCAGTTATAGCATCATGTCTCCCCCCACCCTCACTGTGCTGAGAGGAGAAACCGGCCAGGCGCATTACAGTAAATGCAAACCCAACATGATCCGTCACAACTACCTGAGCCAATACTAACAGGCACCACTGTGTATACACACTCACAGGCCTCCTCTGTACGCTCTAGGCTCCAATGCATAGTTTTACATGGAATTTGGCAAACCGCAGAGCAAAACCTATTAAAAGAAAATGGTGCATTTCCTTGCTCCAAAAAAAAAATTTGTTTATAATGAAAGCAACCTAAAAAAGTAGCAAATCATCTTTAAAACAAGCTGGATATATAATTATTATATCTTAATTAATTAACTTTAATTAAATAAGCACATGCATAATATTTAAAATGTTTATAATTTTGCAAATTGTGTATTTTGTTTTGTCATAATGTCCAATATGAACACATGAAGATGTATATATAAACTAGGGGGTGAATACTAAATTAACACCAGAATCATTATATTGATTGAGGATCTGTTTTTTGCAACTTTTATAGTTTTATTTTCTAACCACAAGTGACTTCCTCTGTTCTTTTTATAGATTGTGTCAATTGTAATGTATAATTATGTATTTGGTGAGAAGTATTTTCCATTTGCTCCCTATATATCTCAATGAATGGGCCCCTTCCTTGGCTATAAATATATATCTATATCTTTAACAGTAATAACTCAGGCCTTAATGTAGACATTGAATTCTTATCTCATTATCAAAATTTCTTATAACCTCCAACATTCATGCTTGTAAATATATATGTGTGTTTATTGATTTTTTTTTAATTTTTTAATTTTTTGTTCTCTGCCCTCATCCTGAGTTTGGTTACAGCCCTATGGTTCCTTAGATGTAAAACTATTTACGACCCCAATTTACTTACTCTGGTCTGCACCCCCACACACTTGATCGGCTGGCTGATCAGAACATTATTTGTTACTCCTGGAATTTTTTGCTGTATTTGTGAATCTATAATTAGTATTGACTCTGACTCGACAAAGAGAGGAATGCTCTCGAAAGCTTGTCATGAAACCTATGAATATGTCCAATAAAAAAGGTATCACTATATACTGCAATACTCTGATTATTCATCTATATATATATATATGTATATATATATATATATATATATATATATATATAGAGAGAGAGAGATAGATTATGAAGAATAGGGTAGCCATGAATGTCCAGTAATCTAGATCAATATTGCAGGATATATTGATCTATTGGTTTGGAGAGCTGCATCTCTCGCTATTAAATATTACTTCTGACTTGATAAAGAAAGGTGCAACTCTCGAAACCTTGTAGCCCTACATGTATATATATATATATATATATATATATATATATATATATATATATATATATGTATTAATAATGAGTATTGCAATATATTGTGATACCTTTTATAATGGACAAATACCTTATTTATATTGACAAGCTTTTGAGGGCTCCATCTCATGTCAGTATTGCTTCAGACTTGATAAAGAGAGGTCAGACCTCTCGACAGCTCGTCAATATAAATAAAGCGTTTGTCCAATACAAAAGGTATCACAATATACGGCAATACATTACTAATTTCTAAATTGCTATATATCTATATATATATCATTAAACCCGTTTGGAAGAGAGTAGATTATTTTATGAAATATGATGATTTCTATAAGGATATAGTGCAATGTAATGTTATTTACCTCTATGTGTATATAGCTTCAGGGCATTGTCTCTAAAAATGCGATCACAAAAGAATGGAAAATGTTCTTGTTTTGGTACAGACGATCCCAGGCATGTCTTAATGACCACAGGGAGATAATTTGGGCCCAGGAGGTTGAATACTTTCCAATAATTAGTGTATTGAGCTGTGAAGACAAAATACATTCACATGAGACGTTACAAGCACCGGGACTTGGTATGCAGTAGTTGGAAGACGCTAGAGTCTCACTGGAGACGAGGGGCCATTATAATAATGACGTCAGCCATGGATCGGCATCAGGTGCATCTCCTGGGTAACCTTGCAAGGTCATTCGAGCCACACAATGTGCTTGGTCATATATAGAAGACAGATTGCCTTGCGGGGGTGGTGGGTTTTCAGTGAAGTAAATCAGCAGCCACTTGTTTAAAAATAGCCCCTTTTAGCTTTTAGCAAAGGGAATATTGTTTTTTTGTCCTTCAGACACTTAAAATGGTATCACAGCACTCAGGGCTGATGTCTCCTTGGGCATTATTGGCTGCCATTCCAGTTTTTAACCAAATCCATTCCAGATATAACCTTGGCAAGTACAAGTATGGATTAGAGCAGCATATTTAGAATGGCGTACTCATGTAAATATGACTTTATTCTCCAGAGTACATATCAAATTGCTGCAGTGACACAACAATGAAAAATACTTATGCAATTCTATAATTATTTCTTATAATGGATAAAAAAGCACAAATATATTGTACTTAAAATACATTGATTTAAAAAGCATTACACATTACAAAAAAAATTTACGCAAAACTTGTTTAAACTTCATTGAAACTAACAGGAAATGCAAAGATCATACCTTAGGGCCTCATTCAATTGCAATTTGGCCAATCGGAATGGGCTTCATATAAGCACATAGCATATTTTTTTTTTACAGAATTCTGGATAGACGTTCACTAACGAAAAACTTATGTAAATATAGAGCCTTATTCAATTGGCCAAATCGCAATTGAATGAGGCCCTTATTCTGTAGATTTCATTGAGAGACAAGCTCCCATGAGTAGTTAAACACCTGAATACATTTTTGTGCTCTGAAACTTGCATTTGAAGAAAGAAAACACACTGTGACACATTATCAGATACGCAATCTCTGATGTAACAAAGCAAAAAAAAAAAAATCTTCCCGTGTCCTCAAATATGTCATCATTTGGGAAACAATATATATCTTATAATAAGCTGTGACTTTTATTTACTAATTAAATGTAAATACAGTAATGAAGCAATTAATAGTTTTACATTTATTTAAAGGATTCTGAAGTTTCCTGGATTTTGCTAAGCATATAATATACCTGTGTATCTATTTACATTATTATACTTATATTATTTTATTAAGAAGTGCTTATAAACTCTATTTTTACTGCCTAAAATCCAATAAATGGTCCCTGCATGGGTTTGTCCACTGCAGCGCATGCAGACACATGCTCTGTAGGACTGGGTGTGCAGTGTAGTATCTTAATCTGTCAGGGACAACGTCTCAGCAGCATGTTGCAGTATTACAGAGTCTGGCCCTCATTCAATTGCAATTTGGCCAATTGAATAGGCCTCTAAATAAGCACATAACATATTTTTTTAAAGAAGTTTTTAGTTAGGAAGCCTCTATCCAAAAGCAAGGTTTTCACTAACTAAAAACATCTTTAAAAAAAATATGCTATGTGCTTATTTAGAGCCCTATTCAATTGGCCAAATCGCAATTGAATGAGGGCCTCTGTGTCTGCATATGCTGCAATGGGCAGACTAATAAAGGGGCTATTTGTTTTATTTTAAGCAGTAAAAACGGAGGTGTTAAGCACTTCTTAATAAAACAAAGAACATAAAAGTAAATAGATACACAGGTATATTATATACCTAGTAAAACCCACAAACCTTCCATATCCCTTAAAGAAATTGAAGCATACAAATTAGTTTGCAGACAAGATTAGTTATTCACAAATCAGAAACAATTGCTGTTTATTAGCACATTACTTATTCGTATTAAGACTAGATACATTGGGCCATATTCAATTAGCTACTTGCAAATGCCTTGAACTCATACATTTGGCTTTGGGTGTTTTTGTATAATTGTTTATATGCATTCTATTGACTTAAGAATTCATTAGTGCCAATAAGTAATATTTGCCAGATATATAGCAATATTAAGAGTGATTTTAAGTGTGTATAAATTTACTAATTGGGCAAATGAATCGACCCCATAGAGTGTGCCAACACACAAGCGCTAATAGGCCCATCTAGTTTGTCCTTTCTATCTACCTAAACCCTTTGCTTAATTAACAAGACAGTTTAATGCATGTTTGAATTATTTTATATATTTATACCTACCACTTCCACTCACCCTCCACATTTTTTTGTAAAATACTACTTTTGAACAATACCCTTAAATATTCTACCCTCTAATTTTAAAGATATCGCCCTCCTGAACCTATGTATCTGCTCCATTGAAAGCTTAGAAACATATTAACTAATTTGCTTCAGCAGAAAATGATTTGCAGTGAAGCCTGGTGGGAGGAAGGATGTATTTGTGTTTGTTTAAATTGTTTCCAATAGACACCATGATAATAATTAACTAAATACAATAACTCTTTGTAAAAGAATGTAACAACATGACATGTTATCCATCCATTGGTCACATATCCCTTGTATTCCATTCCTGCACAAACTGCCATCACTGATTTATACAATGTATTAGCTACCAGTGATTGGCCAAAACACTTTATGAATTTTATGCAAATTTTAGCACAGATTTCATAGGGGTATTAACTCTGAAAATAAAGTGCTTGCAAATTTAAGAGATTTAGCAAACTTTACGGTAAGGTTAATAATGTTTATTTTGTATTTTTTTCATGGGAACATATTCTCCTCCTTTAGATGCATTCATTATCCAGGAAGCTTAAATATGCATTTAACAGTAGCCAGTGGACCACGTCTAATGCTGGTGACGGACTTTTTTTGGTTATAAAATATATTAGTCTAATGCGTATTAGTCTAATGAGAATATTTTGTTTGCTGACCCATTTCTCTGTGAAAGCTTTGCAAGGCCAGCAATGTTCAGGGACAACATATGTGACCCATTACCACTCAAAAGCAGCGTGCAGTACCATTAACCCCTATGGTTATGTTGCTATGTGTAAGCAAAAAAAATATGCATGGAAAGAATGAAAAACATACAAATTGTGGGAAGAGATAAGATGAGAAAATGTGTGTGTCGGAAATATGTTTGGACATTGATGGAAGAAAGAAGGTGGATGAGACAGAGCTTTTATAGTAGGGGAAATGAGGGTGGGAGATGAAGAGCAAGAATAGATATAGGAAGAAGGAAAGTGGAGGTGAATAAAAGGCTAAATATGTGTGAATGTGGTTGGGAAGCACAGATGGGTGTAATATAGAAGGAGACGTAGGTTGGAAACGTGTGTAGAGGAGCAGGTGGGGGCTGTATCTTTTGGACACGTGACCCCAGCCTGCAGTAATGGCACCGGCACCTTTTCACTCCCCCTTCCGTCAGCTGTTTCCTGTTGACACTGAACAGGTGACCATACAAGGCCTCTAAATATATTGTCTTCAGAAATAAAGCTCCTAATTTTCACACAATTTCCTCTAGTGCAAATGTATTTGTCAAAGTCCAAAAAGCAGTTTTTGATGTGATGGGCACACATATATTTTATTATATACTAGCGAATTGCCCGTCAAAAAATGACGGCAATGAAATTGTAAGTGAGCTAAGGGTGTTTCGTGCGAGTTTTTCGTAATATTAGTTTTCTATGTCGTGCAAGTTTTTCGTAATATCCATAGCTGTTTGGTGGGCGTTTTCGGAATATCCGTAGCTCCTTTGGTGGTGTTTTGCGTGTTTAGGGACCTTTAGCCTCGTTTTCGTTTTGTTCGGCGGCCATATTTTCTCTCGTTTAGGTGATTTTCGGGTCTCTAAACTCCAAAATTTGTGGTTAAATGGAGGTGTAACTTCACTTGCAGAGGTCCTCAGTGCCCCCCCCTGCTGTGAGTAACCTTTTTATGCATTTGTTGTGTTTGTAATGTTTTCGGTGTTGCACGGGTTGCGTCCTTGTTTTCTCTTAGTTTTTCGGCAAATACGTAGGTGTTTGGTGGTGTTTTGCGTCTTTAAACTGCTGTAGCCTCGTTTTCATTTTTTTCGGCGGCCATTTTTTCTCTCGCTTAGAGAATATTGTAGTGTCTAAACTGCTTTAATTTGAGTTAAATTGAGGTGTAACTTAAGTTTTCAAGGTCCTGGATGCTCCCTCTTGCTGTGGTTAGCTTTTTATGTATTTGTTGTTTGTATTTGTTGGATTTTTGATGTTTTGATGTGCGCGTGTTGCGGCCGTTGTTTGCGAGGTCGTAATGCGTAGTAACGTGTCTCGTATTTTGTTTGCGTTACGAAGTAAAATTTGCGAGGGTCGCAGTTGCTGGCAAGGAGCGCCTTCGGCATTGCCTCTCGAGGGCCGCGGCTCGCTGCGCAAGCCCGCAAGCATTAGCAACAACTTGTATGCTCACAACTATATGTGTTTATGTGATTGTGGGAGATGAAGAATAGAGACTCTGTTTAGCTAAAATGTTACTTGAAGACTTCTCCTGGACCTCTGCTACTTCATTACATTTACTACTTAAGATGAAGTAGAAGAGGTCCTGGAGAACGGATCCAATGGGCCGGATTTGGATCCAGGTCTTAATATTGACTATTCCTGCTGTAGGCAATTTAGTGGGACCTGAGGAGAGTGATATATATATTGTCACAACATATTATAGTACCTGCTGGTATATAGCAGGAACAAGACCATCTCTAAATATAAGTTTATTTTTATTTATTTTACATTATAGAGCTCCTTAACTAAATACATTGTGAAATCCACAGCTCTTGTATTGAAAATAATAAGCCTTCAAAGGCTATCTGAATACCAAGAGCGTTCACATTGTAACAAAAAAACACTATTAATAATAAATGACTGTCTGTTACCAGGAAATAAAAACATTTTAATAAAATATGATCTTCGGGCAATTCTATAATTCTTTATCTTTGGTTAGATCTGTACCAGCTATGAATAATTAAGACAGTGGAAAATTGTGCAACAGCATTCATTTTATTTTCACTAGTGTTATATACAGTACATAAATTAAGATTGTTATCAAGGTACTACTGTGGTAATATAATCATTCTGAGGTTTTGAAAAAGGACACATGTATGGGAGAAAATTGTATGGGAGGGTGCGAGTTAATCTGCTATCTATCTATCTATCTATCTATCTATCTGTCTGTCTGTCTGTCTGTCTGTCTGTCTATTTGTCTATCTATCTATCTGTCTGTCTATCTATCTATCTATCTATCTATCTATCTATCTATCTATCTATCTATCTATCTATCTATCTGTCTGTCTGTCTGTCTATCTATCTATCTACCTATCTATATGTCTGTCTATCTCTCTATCTGTCTATCTATCTATCTATCTATCTGTCTGTCTGTCTGTCTATTTGTCTATCTATCTATCTATCTATCTATCTATCTATCTATCTATCTATCTATCTATCTATCTATTTGTCTATCTATTTATCTATCTATCTATCTATCTATTTATCTATCTATCTATCTATCTATCTATCTATCTGTCTGTCTGTCTGTCTGTCTGTCTGTCTGTCTGTCTGTCTGTCTATCTATCTGTCTGTCTGTCTGTCTGTCTGTCTGTCTGTCTATCTATCTGTCTATCTATCTACCTATCTATATGTCTGTCTATCTATCTATCTACCTATCTATATGTCTATCTATCTATCTATCTATCTATCTATCTATCTATCTATCTATCTATCTATCTATCTATCTGTTTCAGTAAGGTCTCCTATAAATAAATACATCTGTTGACAATGTAATAATACAATTCAAGAATAAAAAGTAAAATAGCAAGAAGAAGATTCACTTTAAAATACAGCCATGTGATACACCAAGATTTGTATCAAATGTGGTAGTTGGAGGCATCCATTTTTTTTCTACCAATTTAACATTACAAAAAGAAACAATTTCTGTGTAATATTTCTCATGTATGACCATGTTTCTAATTCTAATGGCTAAACTTTTGAAACTGCTATAACTTATTTTTAAGAAGTCTGAAAAACTCCTGTCCTATTTCTAATATACTATTTTGAAGAACTTGACTTGACAATGCACAAATTATTTTTACATAATTTAATCACGAGTTACATTTTGTATTTGTTCCTAAAAGGAACAGAAACCTCCGAGGGTTGGGAGGAACTGTGCATTAAGATAAGGTAAAATGGCTTCTCCAATTAGCACACTTGACAAAAGAAATCGGTGGCACATTAATGCCCCAATAAGCCTCCCCCTCAAGCTACATACAGACTTATAGTCTAAGATGCAATTGCCCACTGATACAATCAGATTCATATAGTTAGAACATTGTTTAAGAATGAATATTATTTTGATTAATTGATTAATATGTTTTTTTCCCCCCCAAGGTATGAATGCTGCTGTCCGTGCAGTGGTACGCATGGGAATCTATGTAGGAGCCAAAGTGTACTTCGTTTATGAGGTTAGTTTGATCAATACTGTTTGTTTGCATGTTCTGTGCTCATTTCAATGCAATATAATCATAAAATATTTATTGTTGGGAACAAAGTTCAGCTGTCCTGAATTTACCTGGTAATTGTTTAAAGGGAAACTATAATGCATATTTAATTAAAGGGGCACAACAGAGGTTCCAAACATAGGCCCCCATTTAATTCCAAGCCCGTATTTACCTGCTCCAGGTTAGAAATTTGCTACAGTTACAGATGTATTTAATTCCTCAAGCCCGCAAGCACAGGCTCACAGTCCCAACACGCAAACCATGAACTCGTACGTAGCATTTCAGGGCATGATCATGATCAATTAAGCAAGCCCGTAAGTTACAATTTATGTCCATGTGGGTGGCCTTCTATGTATTAACTCCTTGATTCCTGGGATCAATATAACACGGAAATACAACGTAAAAAAATTGATTTTTGATTACAGATTTGTGAGTTTGAGACTGTTGTGCAATTAATTCTAATGTCATCACTTTCCAGTATTTTAAAGTACATTACTGCGTGCTTATATTGGTTTTTGCAGTGTTATGAACAGGTGTTTAACCCACTTACAGTTCCTATCTTGTACTAGTATAATTTTTTATACATTTACGGGTTCTGAAGGCAATTGCGTTCTTGATGAATTGTGGTAATTAAATATGTATTTTGCGTCTTTAGCACTGGTAACATTTACGGCCTTGAAATATCAAAGGATGAGATAGGACGGAGTTACGTTTTTGACAACCACAGTGATTTTGAGCCTGTAACTCGCAATTGGAATGCAAGTAGCTAAAAGTAGCCAATTGAATATCATAACATTTATGGGCTACATTACAGGCTCATGTAATTACGATTAAATAGGGGTCATAGTATTTATCCAGAACTCCATGGGGAAATTAGCAAATTATTGACAGTGAATTTCCATTAGCAAGATATGTCACTTCTTGCTTGGTGGGTGGCTGATTGACGTATACAAAATACAAATATTAATGTAAATGTACTGTAAGAAAATGCAATTATTTAAATAACTTTCAACTAATAATGTACTGTTATTACTTATAATTGTAAATAGTACTACATGTGAAACCTCAATTTCACATCATTAAATAATTTCATATTTAGATATTTAAAATTCAGGACTTATTATCCCAACAGTGGAGTACGTACAACCCATCGCCTCCTCCATAGCAATCGAATAATAGTGAGTCCTCCACCTTTGACATCCTCAAAATAGTCAACTGTGTCTGTCACTCCAACAGTATTAGTATGTGTATATATATATATATATATATATATATATATATATAAATATATATATATATATATATATATATATATATATATATATATATTGTTTTCAGCTATTTTATTTCCCCTTCATTCAGTTGCTACATAATTATTTTGAGGGGTTGTAGTGTTAGTTAAACCACATCCTACACCCTACAATCTAATTATCTAAATTGATCTATAAACCATCAAGCCTGTTTTCAATAACAAAGCTTTTAAGTGCACTACACTAACGCCCATATTAAATTCCCAGCCCCTAGCGGCACCAGTACACCTGCAAAGCCTGCAGGCTTGAAATTCAGCAGAGTTACAGAGCTATTAAATAAGCAAAGCCCGCAACAGATATGGCCAATCCAAACCCGTAAACCATTTGTGCGCACGTTGCATGTGCTGCCGTGAACCTGATAATTTAGTCAAACACGTAGTTACAAATTTGGACGGAGCCAATAGTAAAAGAGATCTTCATAATTACATCACAGAAAAATGGAAGTTAGATTTCATTCCCTACCCACATACCAGAAATAATTCAATATTAATAAATCAGTAAATAGATATTCTAGTCCATACTATTAATTTTGAATACCTAACATAATTTTCCCTTTAATTTTAAGTACAGTAGTGTGTTGATATTTGCATTTACAGTGCTACGGATAGGACTTTAACCCCCTATTGGGTCCTCTCTAGTATCCGTAGGCTTTTTGGCTCCATTTGCGGGTTATAGGTTTAAATGCCAGTGGATTTGTAGCAATTTAATAGAGATTTGCGAACATAACAGTTACGGGCTTGACAGATCAAAGGATTTGCGGCCGCGGAATTCCAATTTCGACAGCCCATAGGGTTTTTCCGCATGTAACCCGCAGATCGTTTGCAGGTAGCTGTAAGAGGCCAATTTAATAGCCGCAAGTCTAGCGGGCTCCGTTACGGGCTACAGGTTTTCACGTTGGGGGAATTTATTAGGGCTGAAAAGCTGCAATATTACGTCTTCTAGATCTTTTTCTCTTCTTATCGTATACACAATTAGTTCCTGTAAATATTATATATATGTAGGCTTGTAGTCTCTACACATATAGTATGAATGAGCTTTCCTTTTTTTCCTTGGTAGGGATGCAAAGAATTTCTGAAAATAGACTCTAGTTGTGTCACTGCTTCTATTTAAGAGTTGTGACCTTTAAATTCATAGTAATTTTTACCTCTAGATTAATATTTGTGTTTGTTTTTGTATATAAAAGTGTAGTTTTCTTTTTTTGTAAATGTATATTTATTGTAAAGTTACAAAAACAGTACAAACAATCACTGTATAAATAGGTAAATTAGGAGTGTTGATAAAAGGCATAGCGTGAAGTGTGATTTGTTGCTAGGATGTTGCAACAGTGGTGGGCATATAGATTATACATTATATTTGCTATTATTCAATACAATGCAATGCAATTTCATAAAAATAGTACCACTATTTGCATTATATTAAAAACGCTTAAGTGTTTACGCTTTATACCACAAAAACAAAACCTATCTGCAAATTGCAATTTTAATTTAGCATATCCCTTCATTCAGTATGTCAGGGGTTGACAAATTCATATCAGACTTAGGAGTCTGCCCACTTACTGAGGAGCCAGTGAAGCTGTTTGCATATGTAGATTAACCAAAAACGTTAGGAGCCAGAAGCACAATTGTAGTAGCCATGGCTCCCTGGCTCACGGGATTTGTAAGTGGCTTAGCAGAAGGACCTAAGAACTGGAAATTTCCATTGCTCGGCGAATCAATCCCACAGAATGCTTCGTTAATCAATCCCGCAGAAATATTGACTTGAACCAATTGGATCATCTAGTCTTACCTTACACACTTGGTTTAGTAAACCATTAGAACAGCCTTTTATGTCTCCCAAATGTAATAATTACATTAAAGCAATATTTGCTACTGTAGATGAACGGATCCTAAATAATATAAGACCTCATGTTATAAATACATTCAGACAACAGCAGGATGACATGACCTTGCAAAGAAGCGTGCCTGCGTGCACGGACTGGTGATCTCTGTGCCCTTCACTCTGCTTGACCTGCGTCAGTCCAAGTCAAGAGGTTTACATAGCGATCTAAACATGGCGAAGGGCGTAGGGTTCACCGGAGAGAGCATGTTGGCACAACACAGCTGCATGGCCCACTAAGGATTTTTAACTGATTCAGCAAGAAATAATTATTTGTGATCCGACTTCAGAAAAGATTGTTCGTTCTGTTGCATTTTTTCAACACTCAAGTAATTAGACCGTAATTCCTTTTGTTTAAGTGTGTAACTAGAAATAACTGCGCCTTGGGTTAGTCATGGCAGGAATCCTTTAATAAAGACCAATGTAGCCTGAGAAAAGCCTCACATGTTTGTGAAGTATGTATTAAACTAGCAGCTGTGTAAGCCTAGGGCATAAAAGCTTCTTTTACCAAAAAGTCTTCAATTTAGAAGAACCTGCTTGTGTCATAGACGACACCATCTTGTCTAGCTTGTGTGTCCGTTGCATAAGGGAGAAGATTATACTACTGACACTTGCTTTGTATGGATTCTTATTGCCAAGTGCTACTTTGCATTGGTGAGTTTTCGGCATAAATTAATAGTAAAGCAGCGTGAATGTCCAGTAATCTAGATATATATATATAGATTAATTATTACTAAATTACTAGCATAAATGAATAGAGATCTTACCTGAATGCACAGTGCCTTTCAATCCTTCCTTTATAAATAAAGGCAAAATGCATGACACATTTAAAACAAAATCTAATATAAAAAAATAAAATATATTTTGTTTATTATCAGTTCAAAATGATCATGCGAGTATATGATAGATTAATATCAGAAGGTATATTCACATATCCATATCCATATCTTACTATTGTATTAACAGTTAAGCATCACTATTTTTGCACCAGGAGGAACCAGACCTAAAATAAACATTTACTTTTTAGGATTTATGGTACAACATATAGCCTCTAATAGGCTTGGCCGGCTACAACGTTAAATGTCACCCTGCCCTTTACATTTATTTCATTCATCAGTTTACAGTGAGAATGTCAGTTCATACGTGAGCAACAGAACGGCAGCCAGAATAGATCTGTCTTTGGTTGCAGACTATCCACTCCCCATCGTATTGCAAGACTCTTAAAGGACCACTGAAGGGTCATATTTATAATATGATATTATGAAGAACTTGACATGGCAATGGAAGCATATTTTTAAGAAGTTTCAAATAAATTAATACAGGCTTTGATATAGGCCTTAACTATTGTACTTAGTTTTTCTTCAATAGCAGTACACATTTGTTTTGCATTAGCATTAGAAACATGAGAGGCATGGAACATCTCTATTCAGTTTTTATTAAAGTCTGACACATTGAATGGCCACTTTACAATAGAACTAAATAGTAGAACAACACCCAGTGGGATACGTCTCCCCCCTCAGGCTAGTAGTCCAAGATAGAAGTACCCACAACACAAGTATTACATTTCTCTTAAATTATATGGTCATTGCATACATTGTTGCTTAAGTTATTAGTTTGTTAACTGCTTTGCGAATATATATATATATATATATATATATATATATTTTTTTTTTTTTTGGGTTCTTTAGGGACTTTTGCACTTGCTCAGTTCCTAAAAACTAAAGACATATACTTAAAAGAACAATTGATATAATAATTAACAAACAGTGGTTGAGCTAATGAATGGAGGGCCCTGGTGCAAAATAATATGGGGGGCCCCTTTGCATTTACTATGTATAAGGTATATACGGGTCATTAAAGAAGACAAATATACATTTAGATGGTTGAATCACCTCTAGGGGGATTAGGTCACTTTTCTATAAAAAATAATTAACCAAATAAATTAAGAGACCTGCTACAGAAGGCTCCTACACTGTCTTGTGCCCCAGTGCTTTGCACCTGCTGCACCAGCAGTAGCTCCCCCACTGTTACCACATAGTCTCTCCTTTCCTCAGCTGGCCAGTCTATGCCCCATACAGGAGTAGCGGCCATAGTGGTGGGATGAAGCCTACTAGGCTAGAGACAGAATATTGTTATGCCTGTTTGGCCTTGTGAAGCCATCCAAGTTATACCCATCCTTCATGTTAATCTTGGCAGGAGTCTACACTTAGCATTTAGTTGTTATTTCTATCAGAATGGCCTGAGGTAACAGTGGTTCAAAGAGCCATTATTCATCATAAGGCTCCTTCACCAGGTGTTCTCTCTTTCCTGCATACTTAAGGAGCCAGAAGTATGCTTTGTATTGGGCCTTATGTTGGCACAAAGCTTGCTTCTTATATTGTTGAAGGAAATATAACCACTTGGCCAATACCTCTTCCCATGTATTGCAAAAAACTTACAAAAAACGAAGCTATATTTATAGCAAATTAGAGTTTGCAAAAGATATTCAAAACCAATGTCATATTGTTGGATAATTTTTTTTATTTGAGAAGATAAATTAGACTGTTGCTAAATATATGTTCACTGTAAACAAACGGCTATTCATTTATAGGTTCCAAAATGTTTCAGAGAAATCTATATATTATTCAGTTCAATTACAACCAAACATTAAGCAACCAATTTTATATATATATATATATATATATATATATATATACATGAAAACTTAGAGTTTTAACTGATAAGTTATATAGGATCAAAATGAATCTCTTCTCCTAAATATGATAGAATAAAGAAGCCTTTGTGTCTTGGTTGTGCTTGAAAAAGGCTGTAAAATAAACATAAATAAAAGCATCACAAGTTAAATGCATTACCAACCCCATCCAGTTCTCATTTACAACAATGAGAATCCCATACTGACATCTCAGCCAATCACTGATCGTATTCTGGGGTGTATCCATGTGAATTCTGTTTTAAAATAACCACTGGTAGGGGATGTAGAAATCATGATTTTATTTCTTCCTAATAGATTTTTTTGGTTGTTTGCAATGAATAATAGAAGACTGAAAAATAAAATGCGCAAGTTCAGTTCACTTAAGGTGAAAGCACACTCAGAATGCAGAGTTCGCTGATTGAGCTGAAAATGTCAAAGCAGATTAGATTAAAGATAACCATGGAGGAATAAAATAGGCCATTTAAAATTAGAAATCTGTCTTTCAACTTTACAGTAAATTCAGCACAAAACATCCTTGGGCTGAGATTCTAGGACAGCGCTGCTAATCCTCATAAAATAAAATATTCATTATCTTGTATTAGATGAGCATGTTCTTAGTGTTCTTAGCACAATCGTGTATGCCCTTAGGTGTATCACTAAGTGTACAGCAATGAGTGTAAGTAAAGTCATTTCAGTTATCATAGTCATTTGAGGGATTTAGGAACATAGAGCCAAATAATGTTGGTCTCAATATATACCCTTCAATAAACATTCCTTTAAAGGCATATTTAAGTGACCTGGATTATGAGTGCATCTGATAGAGGAGAATTAGTAGTGTATGAAAACATTGTTTTGCATGAAAAATCCCCAAATAAATATTTAAAAACTTACATTGACGTCAGCAAAATCTCTTGTAATTTCTGACAGTTGCAAATTAGGGTTAACACCCTCCAAACCCAGGCTAAATTAGCATCAAATTTAAAATGATTTTTTTGGGCCAAACAGGTTAGCTGAAACATTTGAATTAACTATGGGTTCCTGTTTATGCTGAAAAGCAGCCTGGGATATGTAGTGTATCACTGATGTGTGCTATGTATTGCTGCTGACATACAGACAGGAAGCTGCAACAGCAGGTAAATAGTGGGTTAATATTGCTCCCCCGAGCTGCTGGTAGCTTAAAGGTTAATAAAGGGTTAAGATCCATATTTGAATGCAGTGTTTCTATTGGTAGGTATCAGGTGCCTGTAGAAGCAGCTCTGGGGGTGTGGAAAATAAGTTTTAATTTTAAATAAAACAAATCTGTATGTGTATAGAATGACTCAGCGTAATGTGTGTTTCTGATATAAGCAGCATGTGTTAGATTAGATGAAGGTAAAAACAGGGAAACTTAGATATGCATTTAAGTACCTTAATTGTCTTCTTATAGGGGATGACATTTTTATGGGACACTTAAAATAGCATATATTTACTTATTCTTTGTTGGTGACAGCTATTGTATTGTTTTGAGTTGCTTGACTGAGCTGAAAATCACTGAGGAGCCTTTATTTATATTTCCATTACTTCTACTGAATATACTGACTGCAAGGAATGCCCACAATGCATCTGAGATAGCTAAATGCTTTTCTGCATTCATGATCCCCTCCCAATAAAACAAAATAGTGGTCCCCACTACTGTATGATAGAATATAATAATTAATAAACTAACCATCTTTATTTATTTTTTGCTTTATAAAATATTTTTGCTTTTATGCGTTCAAGATCCCATAATTGTAAAAGCAGATAAACAGAAACAAAATGGTGGCTCCAACTGTAGAACAATTGAATATAATAATACAATGACGACTGCGGTTATTATTTTTTTTATTTTCTACATGTTTGGATAAACACTTTTTCATGTTTATTTTATTTGTTTAAAACATGTAGAAATGTTTAATTTTTTAGAAGTATATAGACTAAAATTTTAAAAAATGAAAGAAAACAAGACACTTTAATTATTTGTGTGAAGACGCACTTCTTTGAAACCTGAAAAGTTGGTTTATTACAATGGTTTTGACGGTGTCTGCTAATAGTCGTCATAAGATGAGATACTCCTCATCATCAAGGGAGGAATGTGTGGCTTTCATGTCTGACCTAGCAGCCCAATGAGGAGGTATTTGGAGCACAGTTATATCATACAGTGTGTACATGTCCCAGCAGAGCTTTACTTATCCTCAAGGGCTGCATTCCAAGAAAGTAAAACTAACCCGTCTACTTCACAAAGCTCATTAATAAGATCTGTGTTGGGCTGCCCAGCAACACATGAGCAGCTATGCAACGTATTCCTGGTGTATTGTGGGTATTACGTAAGAACATTGCATTCAAAGTGTTTGTATAGGTTATCTGACATTACTAGAAAGGTGCGATTTAAAAAACAATTATAGTTACATTGAGACAACAGCATGGCAGCACAATTATTATATTATCACGGGCATATGTACAAATCAGATTTAAAACACTTTGTAGTCGTGAAGTGATTTCTTTCGCAACAAATGTTATACTGAAAAATTAGTGCTGTAGCAAAAATATTTGAATCCATGGGCAATCTGGAATTTGGAATAGTCAGGACAACCTCCTCAATGTTTTTCGTCTGTGTCAAATTAAGCCATTGGAGGGTGTAGTTGGTTTTTCCATTGGGTTCCATAACTCAGCTGATGCGATTCTCCAACACACCCTAGTTAGAGTCAGTCAGGAGGTGGTCCCAGCTTTGTTTCAAAATATTTTGAGCATTTGCTTTTCATGCAAAGACTTTTTGGAATGGTTACATCTTTTAAATGGATGTTTTTGACCTTGTTGGACATTTAATATAAATTATCTTTAAACCATCAGATATAAATACTAATGAGTAGAGGATGTTTTTGCACACTTATATATGGAATCATCAATGAGAAACATGTTCAGCATAATTTAGATAACTTTTGCCTGCAAAATCCTATCTAAATATTATGTTGCTGCATATTTAATTATCCAAGTGGGCTGTCCAAGCTGGAAAAATAATGGCAAAAACTGAGTTAGCTAAATCATTTCAATTGCATTTTCAATAATTGATACATAATTTAAGCTTGTAAAAAAACATACATACGGTAATCATTTATGGGTGTTTTTAGGTGGATGAAGAATGTTTTTAATTATATTTCACATATTAACTAAAATATTCATAAAGATAAAGAAGAAAATTGCTCTTCATAGTAAAGACAGCCCAAGGGGAAGTGAGAACAGATTCAATAGATAACTTTAATAAGGGGTTGGATATATTTTTGAATAAAAAGGGTATTCATGCTTATCCTGGATACTAGAGAAAGAGGGGTATTGATCCAGGGAGGAATCTGTTTTGGGGGTCAGGAAGGTTTTCTTTCCTTTTATGAGACAACTGACAATGTTTCAATGGGGTTTTTGTTTGCCTTTCTCTTGATCAATTAACAATTCACTAATTTCAACAATTAGAAGAGATTTAACAAGCTTGAACTTGATGAACTAAAATTCTATTTTCAATCTCAATTATCAAGTTACTATGCTGGTATAAAAATACATAAAAACCGGACTCCATTGCATAATTTTTTAAACCTGCATAATTTATATTTATATCATTAGTTAATGACGTCTACTTAATCAGTGTCCTTGATGTTTCATAATTTTTAAATTCTTGTCTCAAAATTAGTTCTGGAAGCTATATCAGCCTACAAGAAAATGACAGATATTTTCTTAGTTTACCAACAGAGGGACATTATTCACTAATGAGAAAGTAGAAGCAAACAAATTAAAAAGATACATATTTTAAAAACTAATTATTTTTTTAAATAATGCTCAGTCTAATGGAACAGCCACTGGTATTGTTAATTGCATTTTGTCTAAACAAACATTACAGTGAACAATACAGTCAGTGTTTTCATTTTCAGAGGTGGAGAGTTTCCAAAGAAACCTCAACACAGTGACGAAAACCAGAAAAACTGGTTCTAAGGAAGATGAATATAATCTAGTTCACAGTTAGAGCTTGTTGTATCTCATGTGTTTTTTTAAGCCCGTAATTAATTAAGTTTGCAAACTTGGTAATCTGGCTGTAATTATCAGGGATCGATCCTATCCCTGGGCTTAAATAAGAATTAGTTAATGTAAAGCCCCTTTTAGTATACCTTCCTTAATGTTGACGTTATAAGATAATAAAAAGCTCTGAGTGCCCAACACTTCCTATATCTGAGTTTTTTGGCATTCATTTTGTTGTTGCTTCGTTCAGTCGTATCTGACTCTCCATGACCTCATGAACCGCAACACCTTTATGTCCATGGTGATGCTGATCCACTTGGGTTTCATGGCAGAGATACTGGAGTGGGTTGCCATTTCTTTCTCCAGTGGGCCACAACATACAAGTAATGACCAGGCCCAGCCCCAGCTTCAGGGTGGTGTGACCTCTTGGTTCCCTGACTGCATTCGAACCCAAGTTGCAGTGGGAAAAACACTGAATCCTAACCACTGGAGCACCTGGGAACCCTTAACGTCTAATATGATACCTCGAAACTGAACTCACACAGAAAATGGGTGCATATTCATTAGATCAAATTGTGTAAAGGGACATGGAAATAATTATTTTCTTTGTGGCATCTGAAGGTATTTGATAATGTGTGACGGTGTGTTTTCTTTTTTCAAATGTATATATGTAAAATAAGAGCTTTCATTACTATGAGGTGCAAACATATTAATGCATAGAAGCATATCACTCCCACATATCCGTAATAAGGTGTCATTTCATCAACTTATATGTCAGCTAAGTAGACTGCCGGAGATTGTTCAGATAAAAGCATTTATAGTTCCCAGGAAAAAACGGATGGCAATAAATAGAGAAACCCACGCCTGAAATGTCCCAGTCACAAGGAAACTGCAAAGAATTATCTGGAAATGCATATTTATATTATCACAAGACATACACATAGTAAAATAATTCATCTTGTCTATTTTTTATTGATCTATACCATCTATAAAATCTGTTATTTCCTACATAGGAGTACAATATGTCTTAGAGAGACGTTATTACATCCATTTAGCTTAATGCATCTTCATTTGTAATAACTTTAAAAGCTTATCATATGAAGCCAATTGATATGATCTATGTCATCAGTTCCTGTTATTGCTTTATTTATCATTTTCATTTCCCGAGACAGAGAACAAGTAATATCAGAAAAAAAGAAAAGTCTGAGATACAGAAGGGCTGTGATACTTGTTCTCTTATAATGGAGTAGATTCACTGCACTTTTGCAGGGCTGAGATGGGCGACCATGGTAATTTCCCCCATATTGCACCTTGCAACTGCAACGCTTAGTGAAAGCTGTAGTTGTAATATGCAATATGTCTATTTCCAATGGGGGAAAAAATGACCATATTGAAATGTATTTAATCCCTACATGCTGGAGATTTTATTCTTCAGAGTGCAATGTTATCTCTCTTTTTAGGCAAATTATTGGGAGAGAGGTTGGGGATGGGGGGGGGTTGAGGAGGGAGGATGAGGAGGGAGGTTGAGGATGAGGAGGGGGGTTGAGGATGAGGAGGGGGGTTGAGGTTGAGGAGGGGGTTGAGGAGGGAGGATGAGGAGGGAGGTTGAGGATGAGGAGGGGGGTTGAGGAGGGGGTTGAGGATGAGGAGTCGGGTTGAGGTTGAGGTGGGGGTTAAGGAGGGAGGTTGAGGATGAGGAGGGAGGTTGAGAATAAGGAGGGGGTTGAGGAGGGTGATAACAAAGTGGGGAAGAGACACAGGGAAGGGAGAGGGGAGAAGAGACACAGGGAAGGGAGAGGGGAGAAGAGACACGGGAGAGAGAGGGGGGACACAGAGGGCACAAGAGGGACACAGGGGGCAGCACATTTCCCACCCTCATCTTATACTCGAGTCACTTATTTTACCCAGTATTTTATGGTAAAATAGGTGCCTCGGCTTATACTCAAGTATATACGGTACATTCTTTTTGATGCGATAAAAAAAAAACTTTCATGTCCCTTTAAATTTGCAAAAACATTTTTTCATATAAAAGCGATATATATTTGCCAGTATTGTATAATATTCAGTGGACAATAATTAGATATAATCAGTAAAAATGATATAAATTGGTTACTGAATATAAAACTGTGACTGTAGCTATGTCATTGTTAGAACATAGTCGGGTCACATTGTTTACTATCAAGTATCTGAAAGCCAGACATATGCCAAATATATTTAACACGATATGTAAATATAACATTACTGTGGTTGCCAAGAGTCGGTGCCATGTTTGTTTAGCCAAGCAAACCTCCAGTAATGACATCAGAGGGCGATTGTTGTGTTTTTTGTGCCTAAATCCTTACAAGTTTAGAGTAATTGTTCAAGATACTTTGGATTCTTTTGATCTATCTGTATTCTTCAAGTGTACACAACTGACTCTTAAAGAATGTGTTTAGGATTGTTCTACTGTATACTAATACAACATAGTTTCTGTTCTGAAGCTGTAAATAAAACAGTATTCACTACTCTAGAAAAACATTATTTAATAATGTGCAAAAATGGTTTTATACCAGTTTAATATAAATAAATATAGATTTTCATTTTTAACTATTATATTCAGTTTTGCTTTAAAGATTTCCAACATTTTGTTCTGCAAAGTATAAGAGACCAGAAAGGAGTGGGAAAAACAGTAGATTCAGATCGCCATTTTATATAACTCTTTAACAATAGAACTTAACCGTAGAGTAATCCCCGGTAGCACAACATTTGGGCGCACGAGACATGCGCGACGTCTTGTGCGCACCCACAAAGGCTGACAAATGTTCGCACCCACACCAGCGCGAGTTGCACTCACCCTCTCCTCCCCTCCTTTTCCAGTTCAACCTCTGTCCCCCGGTACTCTTCCTCTCTCCCCAGCTCTCTCTCTCCCCACTACTCTCTCTGTCTCTCCCCCTAGTACCCACCCTCTAACCCCAGTACTCACTCTCTCTCCACGCTGGTGTGGGAGCGCGCCTCTGTTGGTGTCCCTGAGTAGAGCATTGGGCTTTCTGGCACGGCAACATAATTTGTATATGTATGAACTAGTTTTACCAGAATAGTCTTATTGTCTACAAGTTCTAGAAAATTGTAACAGAAATATTGGATTATGTCTTAATATGTGTCATTGTAATTTTTTTTTATTTAATATACATCCTAAATGTTTATATTTTTATTTACTGTTTACTAATGACTTATTTATTATTGTTTTAGGGATATCAAGGAATGGTTGATGGTGGAACCAATATTACTGAAGTAAACTGGGAAAGTGTGTCAAGCATCTTGCAAGTGGTATGTATAGAAATGTAGCCACACATAATCATTTTGATACAAAAAATTGTCTTATTTGGTACAACTTTGACACATAAACTCTTTTATTTCCATAACAATTTTTTTTTTTTTTAATAGTTACTACTACTTCAACTACTACTACTGGTACTACTACTTCTAGCGATACTACTACTAGTAATACCACTAAGACCATTATAAATTGTACCTGAAACCGGACACTAGCGCTAACTGCGATATAATTTGCAGTATCAGCTCAACAAATACTTTTGTTTTCCTCTCCCAGGGTGGTACTGTTATTGGCAGTGCACGTTGCAAGTCGTTCCGCACCCGTGAAGGTCGTTTACAAGCAGCTTGTAACCTCGTACACTGTGGAATCACTAATCTTTGTGTTATTGGAGGAGATGGTAGTTTGACAGGCGCTAACCTTTTCCGTAAAGAATGGAGTGGTCTTCTCGAGGAATTGGTTAAAAATGGTAATTCAGAGCTTTCTCTATATTTTATTCTTGTGTCGTTAAAATCACCAATACACTTTTTTAAGTTATTTGATATCTTCTACATGGGTGCTTAATTTTTTTTTTTTTTTTATTTAAAAGCTGATCCCCTTATATAAGGCCAATGACATATAAAAAAATAATTCATCATAATAATTTAAACAATTGCTTCTCATGTCATATTAAATTAAAAAAGGAAATAAAAACAGAAAAAAGAAAGAAAATATTGGATAGAAAATATAAATGTATAAAAGTACCCACTTACAGTCTAATAAAAAAAAGGGTGGTTGGGAGTAAAAATTAAATTGAGTGCCTATTGCACTGAAAAAAAGTAAACTGATGTATATTAAGCTTTTCATAATAGTATAATCGAATCATATAATATACAAACCAAGGGTACCAAATTTGTTTAAACTTCTCCATCTTATTTAAATCTTTTGTGGGTATTGCTTGAATAAATACATAATGCAATGTTAACTAAAAAAATTATTAATTTTATGTAGGTACCTGTAATAAAATAGATGGCTATGGTGACAAACATTTCAAAATATTGACAATTTCTTTAAGAATGAAGGTTTAAAAAAAGAAGACTCGTTCCTGGAAAACATTGTAAACTTTAGAATGATGCAAAATTTAATAAAATACATTAATTATGTTGTTGCCTTTTATTTTAGGAAAAATCGATGCATCTGCCGCAGAGGAACATTCTCATCTGAACATTGTGGGGATGGTGGGATCCATTGATAATGACTTTTGTGGAACTGACATGACAATTGGAACTGACTCAGCCTTGCACAGAATCATAGAGGTTGTGGATGCTATTGTGACCACAGCTCAAAGGTGAGATTGACCTATTATTAGTATTAAGAATATGTTTTTTTTGGTTATTTCTGTTTTTAGAAGCATACAATTTGATATCAACTTCTTGTCCTAGTATGCTTAGTTTTTTTCTAATGTATTTTAAAAATCAAACAAAATGCCTCCGCCATTTTGAATTTGGTGTCCTTTATTGCATTGTGGGGTTCCCTGTTGGTCCAGTGGTTAGGATTCGCTGTGACTGCTGTGACTTTGGTTCCATTCCAGTCAGGGAAATAAGAGGTCACACCACCCTGAAGCCAAGCAGAGTTGGGCCTGGTCAGTACTTGGGTGGGAGACCACTTAGGGAAACCAGGAGCTGTATGCTGTGGCCAACTGGATTAGGAACTCTCCTCCATGAGTACCAAGTTGATTAGCATGGTGTGTTAAGTCCATGAGGTCACGAAGAGTTGGAAATGAATGAATGACGCAAAAACAACATATTGCATTGTTAAAAAAGAGAGCATTTAGAAAAGTAAACCCAGATTGATCCCAATTGTATATGTGTGTGATCTTACATATATATTTTTTTTTTGGAAAGACAGAAGATCCAAAATCAGTAGAAATATATAGGTGGCATCATATTCAACTTTTATGAAGTTTAAGACTAATACACATAAGTGAATTCAGATATATTAATAACATCAAATCAAAATTTCAGGGGCTGCCCATCATCAAGTGATTCATATTTTCCATTGTGAATATTTGAATTTCTCCCAACTGGCAAGAGCAGACATTTTCATACCAGTTGTACATGCTTAACGAAGTGTTGAGAGTTAGCACAACCTGAAACCACTTTAAAGGCTCTAACTGAGCTCCACTTGGCTCATGCTATCATATGTGTTATTAGATTGATTCAAAGATAGTATAGACATTTTCGCATTCATCTTATACAGGTATGTTAATATATTTTTTTACATAATCTGTACTAATTTAATATTAATTTTAAATATCATTAAAAGAAGAGCACAACTATATAGATATAAAATCTAATCCATTTAAATGTATGGATATGCAGTTGGGAGAAGTTAATTAGGTACTCATAGGAGTGGATCATACAGTGTGAATGGTAGAGGCAAGAAAACAAATTACAAAACAATAAAACTTAACTTTTTTTATATACAGTTATATACAATTTAATTGATGCAAATTGAAAAAAAATTATAGGAGCGACACCAATATATGGAATTAAATATATTCTACAGTAATTATGGTAAGAAGAATTATTGGCCACATATATTTTGGGTTTCAATAGCAAAAATACTGATCAATACATTTCTAAAGAGATCTGGCAATATCACTGAATATATTAATTATAAAATGGACGTCAGAGAGTGTTTACATCAGTGATTTCTATTTTCAATCCTCAGTATACCCCAACAGACCAAGATTTAATGATGTCTCCCCCTGAGCTCTAGTACTAATATGGTGCAATATCATTTTGAATGAGTACCAGTGTAGGGATATCTTGATATTTTATAGGCCCTGCTGGATTCCCAGTGACTAGAAAACTCCTTCCAAGTTGTTAATATACAGACTGATTTGATAATTACAAAAAAGTTATATGACACAGGGGTCGATACTGGGCAGGTAGCACTGTTCAGCCAAATACAAACCGTACCTATAGAGGTTATATCTTAAGAGTCCAGAGTCACGGCCCAAAAGTCGCAACAGGTCTTTAGAGAGTCTCTTTGATGTATCTTGTTGATTTGTGATTAAATTATCTGATTCAGCAACCTTACATAGGGGAACGAGGTACTACAAAGAACTTACAATGCTGTTTTTAATTCCGAATTAACATTTTCCCCAGGATTGTGTGCATGTTGGAGTTTACACTGTAGTAATTGTTCCTTTGTCCTACTGCTTCTTGGGCGTGTGCCATATAGATTACAAGTGGAGAGATAGACTGGCATGAATCCACACAATGTTTCAGATGTATGTTTGTCCAGTCATTTGTATTATTCTGAATAATCAATCCATTATTGTACAGTTTGTTTCAAGTACAGGGCATTACAACGTTAGGAATGTACTCCCTCTCTGGGACCTATACATTTGGTCTGGCGTCCAAAATATTACAGCTGTATCTTTAGTAGATGTTTGTACTTAATTGTGTTTTATGAGATGATTAATAATTCTACTGTCAAAAAGTGAGACAAGGAGATAAATATAATACTGAATCAGATGTGTATAATTGTATTATGAGATGTTTATGCATTAGCATTTGAACTTTTCTCCGCACTTACTGTGATCTCTTGATTGTTAGATAGAGCTTTTTAGTTACAATCATTATGAAATCAAGATCACTTTTAACTGATATTTTAATAAAGTGCAAAGTATGTGAGTTTAAGGCAGCAACATAATATTCAAAAAATAATCTAAAAGTAGGAAAAGCTAGTAAATTGAGTAGAATCCCAGTTATCCTGCACCCTACTAACCGGGACTCTCAAGCAACCGGCACCGGCATCAATTCCCTAAATTCAAAAAACTCCAGCTATCCGGAGTTCGAGACTGCAAAAAAAAAAATGCTAACTTCTTTCCTAATTGTTTTTCTGGGCCCTAAATGGCCAGGTTTAGGTGCTAATGCCTTTTTATAGGAATTTTGAGGGGTTTTGGGTGGTTTAAGGGTCGTTTAGACCCTTAAAATCTGGGACTCAGGATTACCCGCAACTACAGTTATCCGGCAATAGGGAGTCCTCATGGGTGCCGGATAACAGGGGTTTTACTGTATATACTAAAAAGTTACAAACCAGTGTGTAAATGTATTCACATATAGCATGGGCATAGGCTGGTCATGGCCTTGTATTTTTATTATCTTGAAGACTATATGGGAATAGAAGATACAGGCTCTTGGGGAAGGACTAGTGAATAAGAAGGTCAGGCATGACAAGAAGGAAATAATATGTCACTGGGGAGAGAGGACTGTTTGGGAATGAAGATGAAAGACAGATATTGGATGGGTAGGGAAATAGAAGAACTGACAAGTAGAGGACATTGTTGAGAGGCAGCATAAGACAAAGAAGAAAAGAAATGAGATCTTGACTTCAACTCCTCCAGTCTTGCATATATAACTGCGTTCTTTGCTAATAATACAATAAAACCATAGATAATGTTGTAAACACACTTGATACTATGTATAATATAATTCAACGGTATCTAGAATAGCAAACATATGTTGCTATTTCTTGCCACAAATGTTAATATGATATGTGAATAAACATAATCAATATAAATGGGTAAATATGTTACTTTTTTCTTTCAGCCATCAGAGGACCTTTGTTTTGGAAGTCATGGGAAGACATTGTGGGTATGTATATTGTTGTTTTATTTAACTAAGTGACAAAATGTACTTAAACTCCCTCTAATACTTGCTTTCTTTCCCATTGCCATGCAGATACCTAGCCCTTGTGAGTGCCTTAGCTTGTGGTGCGGACTGGGTGTTTATCCCTGAAAGTCCACCAGAGGAGGGATGGGAAGACCTGATGTGTACTAAACTTTCCGAGGTATGTGGTTTGGCCAGAAGGAGACAAAACAGTTTAAATATCAGATGATATAAATATTGTGAGAATAAAGTATTTGTTTTTTAGCAATTGAGCAATAAAAAGTAATACAATTTATGTGTTCACATTAACGTATCAAAATTGGCTCATACAGTGCTAATCTAAGATCAGTGCAATGACACATAGACAACGTTTGTGTTTATTCTCAATGTTCTTGTTTCTTCTTCTTCATAGAATCGTGCTAGAAGGAAAAGACTGAACATCATCATTGTCTCAGAAGGAGCCATAGATTGCCATAACAATCCAATCACTTCTGAACAAGTCAAAGATGTAAGTATCATCCGTGATTCCAAGTGTTTGATAGAAGACATCGTATGGATACAAATTATGATCATTTTAAACTTGGATTTATGAATAGTGGGTAAAGTTATTAGATATAATAGGGCAGAATCTTACAAATGCAAATGATATTGCTTGACCAATGGGATAACATTTATTTGATTACTGCCATTATTCCATTACTTTACCCTTCTGATCTATTTCACTTTTGTCTATACAATAACCACTTTCAAGGTGACATGTAACATTTTAAATTCTGGGAAGTTGGATAATAGCGTTAGTAGTAAATCTCAACACTATCAAAGTATTTTGCAGATTAATTTAATAATGAGGAAGCTAAAATTACATTTAATTTTAAAGAAATGGAAGGCGGAGTGGTTGATAAATATATTAACTTCTTCATGGGCTTCAGTTGAGGTTGTCTTTGGAATTGATTATTAAAGGCACATGCAATCTAGTCTGAGGGTTGGCATTGTATGTGCACATATCTGCCTATTACACAATTTATTTACTGTAGCTCGGTTTGGTTAAACATAGAGCAACCATTTTTGTTGTATTGTGTTTTTTTATAAACACCTATTAGCTAATTGCTGTTTTACACTATATTGCCAATCAGCTTATGTTAGCTGTCCAATATTCAAGCTGCACATTCTGCATGTAGTGATGAGACTGGGGTTCAGCTGCTTATTCCTGTACTATAAATACATTTAACATCAGCTCCTACTGAGATTAATGTAGCTTTATCCAGGCACTGACAGGTTATTGACTGGCTAATGTATTATTATCAGTCATGTAAAGGCCAACGCAAACTAGCAAATGCAGCTTATGTCAAGACCCACTGTTTGTTTATTCTTAAGAAAATACAAAAATCAAGCCTGTTACATTGATCTGAAAATACATTGATAACCGCACAAATATTTTATATACGTTCTAGTATAAACAATCAAAATCATATTTATCACCTATTTTCTGACATGAAATAGGTTATTATTGTTTTAAAAGAAATCTGACACAAATTAAAGTGAAAGGAAAATGGAAGATTTCTGGATTTTACTAGGTACAGTGCCTTGCAAAAGTATTCTCCTCCCTTGGCATTTTCGTGTTTTGTTGCCTCACAACCTGGAATTAACATGGATTGCTTGAGGATTTGCATCATTTAATTTACAGAATTTTTTTTATTGTGAAGCATACAACAAATAGGACAAAATAACAGAAAAAGTCAATGTGCATAACTATTCACCCCCCTAAAGTCAATACTTTGTAGAGCCACCTTTTGCGGCAATCACAGCTCCAAGTCGCTTTGGATAAGTCTCTATGAGCTTGCCACATCTTACCACTGGGATTTTTGTCCATTCCTCCTTGCAAAACTGCTCCAGCTCCTTCAAGTTGGATGATTTGAGCTTGTGAACAGCAATCTTTAAGTCTGACCACAGATTTTCTTTTGGATTGAGGTCTGGGCTTTGACTAGGCCATTCCAACACATTTACATGGTTCCCCTTAAACCACTCAAGTGTTGCTTTAGCAGTGTGTTTGGGGTCATTGTCCTGCTGGAAGGTGAACCTCCGTCCTAGCCTTAAATCACGCACAGAGTGGTACAGGTTTTGCTCAAGAATATCCCTGTATTTAGCACAATCCATCTTTCCCTCAACTCTGACCAGTTTCCCAGTCCTGGCTGCTGAAAAACATCCCCACAGCCTGATGCTGCCACAAGCATGTTTCATTGTGATGGGATGATGTTCTTTGGGTGATGTGATGTGTTGGGTTTGCGCCAGACATAGCGTTTTCTTTGATGGCCGAAAAGTTCAATTTTAGTCTCATCAGACCAGAGCACCTCTCTCATACATTTTGGGAGTCTCCCGCATGCCTTTTTGCAAACTCAAAACATGCCATTTTGTTATTTCTGAAAGTAATGGCTTTCTTCTGGCCACTCTGCCATAAAGCCTAAATCTATGGAGCATACAGGTTATTTTTGTCCTATGTACAGATACTCCAGTCTCTGCTGTGGAACTCTGCAGCACCTCCAGGGTTACCTTAGGTCTCTGTGCTGCCTCACTGATTAATCCCCTCCTTGTCTGGTCCATGAGTTTTGGTGGACGGCCGTCTCTTGGCAGGTTTGCTGTTGTGCCATGTTCTTTCCATTTGGTTATGATAGATTTGATGGTGCTCCTGGGGATCATCAAAGATTTGAATATTTTTTCTAGAACCTAACCCTGACTTGTACTTCTCAACAACATTGTCCCTTTCTTGTTTGGAGAGTTCCTTGGTCTTCATGGCAGTGTTTGGTTAGTGGTGCCTCTTGCTTAGGTGTTGCAGCCTCTGGGGCCTTTCAAAGAAGATGTGTACATGTAATGACAGATCACGTGACACTTAAATTGCACACAGGTGGACATCATTTCACTAATTGTGTGACTTCTGAAGGTAATTGGTTGCATAACAAATGCTTCATAACAAAGGGATGAATACATACGCACATGCCGATTTTCTGTTTTCTATTTCTAAAAAATAGTTTTATGTATATATTTTTCTCATTTCACTTCACCAACTTAGACTATTGTGTTCTGATCCATCACATAAGATTCAGATTAACAAAACATTGAACTTAAGGCTGTAATGTAACAAAATAGGTAAAAAGTCAAGGGGGTGAATACTTTTTCAAGGCACTGTATATAATATACCAATAGATCTATTGACCTTTTTGTAATTTATTTTATTAGGAAATGTTGACAAGCTCTGTTTATGCCTACAGTCAAACAGATAGTCCCTCTATGCAGCGTATTCAGACATAGACTCTATTGTGCTGGATGTGCAGTGTATTGTACTAACCTATCCGTAACCACGTCTCAGGTGCATGTGGCAAAATGTTGATGACAGTTGGTCACTGATTGGTTAGTATGAGACACTACACACCCAGTACTACAGAGTCCATATCTTCATGAGCTGCAGAGGACAGACCCAGCCAGGTAATATTAATAATACATTTAGTGATATAGCTGTAGGCATATATATGGCAAATAATAATGTATCCACTAGGGATATATGTCCTCTCTCGAGGAATATAGTTGATGCAAACAAGACTCATTACAATAAGAACCGGATAATCAGGTCACGCCATCTGCCTGCCATCAATGAGAAGCCTCACATGTAATCCCTTTTCTTTAATTAGAATTGGCATGATGAAGCCCTGCCTTTGCTAATCAGCGATATTATATAACATTTGCACTGTATAGTTAAATATGTAAATTATTTTATTTTGGTTTGGATTTTTTTAAATGTCAACTCTTGAATAATTATTTTGCCTGAAGCTGAGAAACTGATTCGCTATAAAATAAGGTTTACTCTAGAAAGAACATTTTGAAAAAATATATTTTTGTCAGTCAGTTGTGAAATTACAAATTATCTTATTTGTTTTCAGCTTGTGGTTAAACGATTGGGTTTTGACACCCGTGTAACAATCTTAGGTCATGTCCAGCGTGGTGGAACGCCTTCAGCCTTTGACAGAATCTTGGTAAGTTATCTTTTTAAGACTTGTAAGAATGTTTGCTCCTTGGTATTTGACAACAGATTACACAGAGTTACAAGGTTTTCGAAACATGAACTATATTATCTGTCTATTATTACTGTATTTTTAGTGCTGATTTCAGATCTGGGCTTTAAAAAAGGTCAGCACATTACATTTTTATGTTATAGGTAATTTTTAGCTCATTAATAAGTAATTGTTAGTTTCTGGATGGATACTTTAATTGTTGTGGTTGGCAACTGCTGGTAGGAAGTGGGAGAAAACGCATCACCTAACCTCCCTTTTGTTTCTTGTACAGTTGTGGAAACATGTGCTGTTAGTTTCACAGTAAACTAAAAATGCTAAAATGGAAAAAGGACAGTATTAATTTACCAGATACCTTTTGCTAGGTGTTTACAGCATATTATAAAATGTAAAAGTTGTACTGTGAAGCAATCCTGCTACTTGTATCTAAACTGTCATGTTGGTGAACAGGACAAAAAAATGGGCTCCTTGGGTGTGCTGCATTAGTGGATGGGTGAAAGGTTATTTTTGAAGAACACTAAATCACTGGATGATTAAGCAAACAGCTATAGTTTTTTGGGCTAGAGATATGAAGATGACAGTCTTGTTTAACACCCCTTTTCCATTGATCTCATGTTTTATCAGTTCTCCAAGAGTTTGCACCTTAATACATCTAATATTTAGGATATTTGTATTTCATATGCAAATAAACACAATTAGTCATCATGCGCTGTAATTTTGGGGTACATATATGTTTTATAGAATTCTATTAAATATTTGGCACTGTTGGTATGTGTATTACATATACATCCTGTTGTCCTACAATAAACACCAATGTTAGTAAGATCCCTTCAAAAACTAATAGTATAATAATTAATCCCATTTAGTCTGTCCTTTCACCTACACGGAAACGCCTTATCCTTGATTAATCTACAGGATATCCTCATAGGTATCCCAAGCATTCATGAACTCCCTTAACTCATCTCTACCATTTTTAGTGTAAGGCCATCTTCTGTTTAAATAACAATTTGACTTTTTTCTTGATAGGCAAGTCGTATGGGAGTGGAATGTGTCCTGGCACTGCTTGAAGCTACTCCAGATACTCCTGCCTGTGTGGTATCTTTAAGTGGAAACCAAGCCGTGCGTCTGCCTCTCATGGAATGTGTGCAGATGGTGAGTTCGGCGCCGTGCCAAGCTGGGTATTAGTGAAAGCAGGAAACAATCACTGGCTGTGTTTAGCTGCAGTATTTGGCAGCCGTAAAGGAACCATGTCTGCCTGTGGCATTTACAAGTTCTTTGTGTCCGTATTGTCCACTTATCTTATCAACTAAATGTTTGAGGTTATGTTAGAAGTATGATAAAAGCAAATCTAAATATAGACTTTCTCTTGAAAGTAATTTCAGTTTTAGTATACATGTCATTGTATAATTGCTTTTCCAAGAGACGATCCATTCAACTGGCATTCTTATATTGATTGAGATATCTCAATGCACATTGCATTATCTCTTTATATCCAATAAGTATAGCTATATGTAAGCCTCATCCAAGTCTGGCTATATAATATCAGTAATATTAAAGCGGATACATAACACATCTTGATAACTCTTGTTTATATATTTGTAACTATTCTGACTTGCTATGAAACTCCAGATTTTTTTAACCATCAAAAGAAACATATAAAGTTTTAAAAATGTAAATACACTTAAATATTGACTTTAGCTGTAAAAGCACTAAATAATGCTGTTAAAACAGACAAAAATTTATTAATTTTCAGATAGTGTGAATTTGACATACAATGCTGCCACATGGCTCAAAGAGATTAAAGGGACACAGAAGTCACCATATGTACTCTGTACAATCAGACAGAGGGTGGAAAATCATGTGGGAAAGGTTCAGTCAGTTTCATTAATCTCTATATTCACTGTTTATCATGCAGATTGGGCCAAGTGGGAAAAAGACTCTGCTTTTAGAACTGAAGGTGTTGAATCCCCCTTCAAGGCCTAATTGTCCCTTGCTGACCTCATTATAATGAGGAAATATTAGTGAATATGGCGAAGCTTGTGTCAGTGATTGGCAGTGACATTAATTATGGACCTTAGAGAATCTAGCCTAATATCCTTTTGTTCATTAGTCTTCTGATGTATGTTAATGGTTATACTAAATACTTATTTGCATGTGAATAATTATTCCAAAAAGAGCACTGTAAGTAACAGAATCTTGTTTTGTTTCTTAAGACTCAGGAGGTGCAGAAAGCAATGGATGAAAGAAGATTTGAGGATGCTGTGAGGTTGCGAGGAAGGTATGTGATTTTTGTTTACTTTATTATAAAATATTTTTATTCCCAATCCACTTATTTAGGGTTGGAGGGGAGATCCTGCCCTTTCTTGATTTTATTCTTTACAGAGATACAGGGGGTCATGGAATGTGGGGGATTGTGGGAAGGAATGCATGTCCGCACCTGGTCACACAGACAGGAGAGGCAAGGAAGCTAAGGGGAGCTGAGCCTGTGGGGGTATTAAGAGGGACTTGAGGCTGGGAGAGGTCTTGAGGGGAAGGGGCCAAGGGGATATTAATATAGTCCAGTGGTTACGGGAATGGGATCTTGTAGGAAGGGAGCTGCTATAGGAATGCATATGTTGCTGCAGGTGAGCTGTAAACCTTATAACTAACTCATGGCCAATATATGATTCCTTGTGTTTTCATGATTTTTTAAAAATGTTGTTATCTACATATAAAGTGTATTATATTTTCAGGAGCTTTGAAAACAACCTCAATACATACAAGCTGCTATCCCACAGGAAAACTGTAACTCAGCTTCCAAAGGTAAGATATACTTTGTGAAGAATACAGAGATATTATATTTAAATGCATGCATTTATATATGGTCCCTATTGTCTTTATCAGCATTACACTGTAAGTTCAGACATACATGCAAATAGCAATATATTATGTATTGTTAACCTAATTAATATGGATGTTGACAGAGACGATTTGAAGTTTTATCCACTACTATTTACTATAACGGGATTTAAATTGTAAGGCTGGCAATGCTGTTTGCCACACAATGTAAGGCTCTTCGTTAGCCTCTCCCCTGTGTACTTCAACGTTCCTGCTTTGCACTGATCACCTTTGGAGCTCATCTCGGGGCTCACAATGAGCTCCTTTGGCGCTCATTGCATGCCTCTCCTGCGATGAGCGCCTTTGGCACTCATCTTGTGGCTCTCTCCTCCCGCCTACTGTAAGGTCTGCTCATTGCAGGTTTCGTTAACCTGCAAGTTTTGTGCTTGGGAATGCCATGTGTCTCTTTGCAGCATCTCCCCCTGTCCCTTCCCTGTGTGTTTCTCCTCTGTGTGTGTGCTGAATGTTTGCGTGTTACGCGCTAAAGGCCGTTTCTTTTATTTTCAAAGTCCTGCGCCGTACATGGCTCGCCTTGCTTTGCGAGTCTTCACAGATGAGAGCCTTCAGCGCTCATTCAGCCTAAGTCCTGTGCCATACACGGCTCACAGGCGTCCCTCGCTTTGCGAGGTTTGCAAGTGCGTGACCATCATTGCAAATATTCTGAACAGCGTTCCTGGTCTACAACTATATATGTGATATTTTGTTAGCAATGCTTTTCTTATTTTTTTCTCCTGGGATACAAACTTCAGGCTTGTGAGTCTTTCAGAGTTATTAGAGTGAGGTTTTTCCTACTAGTAAAATTCTTCTAAAATTCCTGTTATTTAATGTGTGAAGAGACCTTTCCAACAATAAAAAAAAATGTTTTGGTATCTTATTTGACCATGTTGTCACCACTCCAGGTACTTGAACTGCTTTCCCCATAATTTTTTCTACTATTCTCGCTACAGTGGTTATCTTGTTTTTGGTAAACTCACAGATAATAGTCATTCTAGCAATGGCAGCACAAGACAGGACTATATGCATATCTTCATTTGTGGATGGACATAACTCATTCCTAGCTGATTTTCTGTTGCTCTTTAAAATATGCCACCCTACGGATGGGACTTGTTAGCCAATGCCTCACTACATCACTAGACTCATAGCAGAACTTGGAATAATTGTTCCTTACTAATGTGAAACTTCTGACCTCAATATGATCCGACCCATAACTTATGTGTAGGAGGCTCTATGGACATGTCTCAATTTACATCCTTAGCAGAGGAAGCAATATGATCTAGTGACATTGAAAACTGTCCTTTTATGGTAGTGTAAGTGCAAAGTAACAAAAACAGCATGTACTGTATATGCCAATGTTAGCTTACAGGCGCCTATATATATGCACAATAATGCAGTTTTTTAGGTTTCCTAGTTCAATTCCAAACCATATTCTACATTTTCTTATTAAATTGGCATTAGAAGACCAGTGGCTAAGTTTTATGGGGACTTAACCTCTTCCACCGCTAAGTCTAATCCTTGGAATTTTCCATTTATATTGTAAGTTATAAAAATGCTTCTCTGTAAAAAAAAGAAAATCTCTGAAACTATGTTTATAATACCTGGTAACCATACTGACCTGGTTATTGTATGCTAGAAACATGATTGATTCTATCAATATAGTATACAGTACCTATGTATCTATTTGCTTTTATGTACGTTACTTTATTGAGAAGGAAGGTTTGTTTTTGGTTGCCTAAAATCCCACAAAATTCATTGTCTGTAATGCATTGCAAAACCTACAAGATAAAGAAAAAAATAAGAAGCAATGGAAAGCCATGTTGACTACAAAAGTATATACAGACATGTAGTTTTAGAATATTTGTTTTTATGTCACTATATTTATACTTTGATATAACCTTTAAAATATAAAATTTTAGTTGTAATTTTTTAATTTACATTATCTTACCATTAGAACAAACTGGTTAATTTAACTGATGTTCTAAAAACGTATAGATAAATATAATTTATAAAATGATATCATACTTTATCTGTCAAATTATGTTATATCTAGTGCACATACATTATGCTGATTATAAGCAGATGGTATTTTATATAATCTGTCCTAGGCGGAAACTGAATAACCATAGAGCATGCATATTTTCTCCTCTGAAATCTAATTTAATGTATATTTTTAACTGCATGACCTACGCAGTGTGAATACATTTGTGTATCTCTACAGAATAACTGTACTAAAGACATTTACCATATGCTGAATCTAATAAATCCCTTTAATTCGTAGAAGAAAATAAAATATGTAACTACTTTTTTTATGTACCTCGTTGATGGATATTTCTATATAGCAACATAAATAAACCAATGGTTTACATTTACTGGAGTGCTTCATTTGGCACCTAGACTTTAAAGGACTTTATCCTGGCTCCAATACAGGTGCCATTTAATATATCCTAACAGCAAATATATTGGTTTAAGCAACTCAACTATTGCAGTAGGGCAATGTTGGATCCACTTGTCAATGGTCACTTCCGTCCTGTAGCTGTGATCTGTATAGAGATAACTGAGAGACAATATCTCTGAGTAATGTCACTTCCTTTCAGCTATAATACTAAAACACCATGTCACTGCAAAAAGATAATTCATCAGACTTCGAGCAGGTTGGATTATTTCCAAATCTAAAAAGCCTTCTTCTAAAGAAATATGTGAATAAGAAGAACAATTTTCACTTTTTAAGGAAAAACCTTCAGTTGAATAATTAAACTACTGAATTCTGTTCTAAGGACCCATTAGACAGGAGTTGACTTAGAATGCATCTTTAAATATTTCCATTTCACCAACCAATGAAAATGTTGTATTAGAAAGGCCCCAGGTACAAATGGACTTAGTTCATACAATAACCATTCGGAACTGCTCCTATAATGCTTGTTACATATATAACAATAAGTAATAATATTATCAATATGAAATACATACATACATCCCTATGTAACAGAATGTGTATCTGGCACCACAATTATATCCATAATTATCTAAATATCATCGGCTTAATGTCTTTTATTCCAAGTGATCTTGGACATCTAAGGACACACATGCACATAACTAGGTAGCACATAACTTACCCATAAATCATTAACTGTATAATGATTTTCTCTTCTTTCTAACAGGATAACATGCCGTGTAGTGTACGTAATTTTTTGCATAGTGTTTAACAGTGAATAAGGAGTGAATACAATATGCTTTACTTATGCATTCTGTATATTTTGCCTTATTATAGTGGAGCTTGCATATGTGCTTTCAAAGCATGAGCAAAAAATGGATATACATTTGCTACCAACATACAACTAATCAATTATAATATTATTTTTGGCTATTAATGTATTTGTTAGTGTGCATGATATTGCTGGAAAGAGTGGATGGAAAGCATTGTGTATCAAATTGACAATAAAAGGGAGGTGGTAATGAAATAGAGATTTGAGGAGTAGAGAAGTGGAAGATGTTAGAGGTGTTGGAGAGAGGGATATGGAGACAGAGAAAGGTAGAGTTGGGCACTGAAAGAGGTAGAAATAAAAGGAGGTGGAGGTAGAGATGTAGAAGTGACAAGTAGAGGGAAGATGGAGCCGGAGGCAGAATAGCATAGAGAAAAAAGGAGAGAGAGAGATTTGAGGCAGAATGACGTAGGAGAAAAAGGAAAATTTTGAAGGTATTAGCTGCTATATACTAATATGAATGGCTTTTTCCTGATGACAGATACAGTAGCTCTCCATATCTTGAAGTATAATTATAGCTAAACCAAAATGTCATGTATCAGTCTAATCATTTTCTTCTATAAAGTTTCTGAAGCTGCCAAAAACTAACATTTGCTACAGCAAAAATCCTGATTTTTTAAAAAAAAAATTTGTCTAATGCAAAGGCAAAATGGAAATGTTTCTTTACAAGAAATGCTTTTATTAGTGCTATAAGCTGAAGCAATATTTATCATGTTTATAGGAATACAAGAAGGTATGTAGATATGTATCATCAGATGTTCACATAATTCTTTAACATTATGTACACATTTGTAATGCAAGGCTCATTGTGCCAGCATTCCGGATAGCTTTTGCAATTCTGATTGGCTCATCTATTCTAGCTACACTTTAATTGGAAAGATTAATTGGACTTACTTACATGTTTGCATCCCAATCATATTTGAATTCTGTGAATGCACAGAAAATGAGGCAGGAACCTTAACATTTATAGATAAATAGAAATAGATATAATAGGCAAATATAACCATATTGTACTATAATTGAAGATATATTTTATATCTGGCCTTTGATAATAATGTAAGCTAGTTTGCAGCTTATAACACACATAAAAGCTCTGCTTTGATTGCTTCATTGTGTATGTTGCTGTTGACAGACTTGACGTTTCATAATTGTTTTCATACTGACACTTGTTTTCTTTTGCTTCTCCCCTTTCTCCTCTGCAGAGCAATTTTAATGTGGCAGTTCTGAATGTGGGAGCTCCTGCCGCTGGCATGAATGGAGCTGTGAGATCTGCAGTAAGAGTTGGAATAACTGAAGGACACACTATGTTTGCAGTCAATGATGGATTTGAAGGATTTGCGAAGGGGCAGGTTAGTTGTTGGATATCCTTTCAATTTTAAAATATGTACCACTTCTCTGGATATTAAAAGTTGTTATTTATATGTCTTAGCATACTATAGCCATAGTATCTTAAACTAAGAAACGTTTCTAATAATATTGTACAAAAATTATTTTATACTCACAGAGATTTTTTTGCAAACTTGCACTTTTTTCTTTCCACCAAACAAATGTAAGATATCTTCATGTCATATTAAAACCATGCAAGATGTGGTATATCATTAAGAAATCCTTTTACACTTAACAAAAACATAGTGCCTTACATTTTACTAAGTCCTGCATCTTGAAATTTCTATGTGAAACATTGTTGTAATAACATTTAATCAGCCTGCTTTCCAACTACATTGAACCACATATGTATTGTATAACAATATCCTTGGCACCACCAGCTAGAACAAGCATTTGGGTATATGTTATGAAGCAGAGACCTTGCTAATCTAAGATATACCATTTATACTTGATGTTTATCAGCCTCATTCACTCTGAGAATTTTCAATATAGATGTTGAAATTTGATGCAGTTACGTTGATGATATTTCCCGTCCCATCCAAAGTGCTTGGAATGAAAAAAAAAAAACAATATATACAACTGCAAACAAAATGTTTCTTTGTAAATTAGTGGTTATGAATGTTAGGAAATAAATTGTTCTATTTTTGTTCTTAGATTAAAGAAATAAAATGGGGAGGTGTTGGTGGTTGGACTGGTCAAGGTGGATCTATACTGGGAACAAAACGGTAAGTTCTACAGTAATTATTTTCAATATGGTTTGATTTTTATGCTTAATATAGATGGTTATATCATTTTAGAACTGTAACAAACATGTATAATGCCCAAACTTTGTGATTGACTGTATTTCCAAAAGTTTCCATATTCTTAGATAAGAAAAAACATTCATTAATTATATTCAGATTTGGTTAATTCATCACAGTTACTGAGAGTTAACGGTAACATTGTTATACCCTGTACTACTGGAAATAATATATTTATTTGCTTATATGGTTTGCATGAATATCTAGGTTTTTTTAATTTGTATTTCAGAACTCTTCCCGCTAAATATTTTGATCAAATTGCTGACCAGATTCGTGCTCATAACATCAATGCTTTACTTGTCATTGGAGGATTTGAGGTATATCTCAAAAAATGTTTCAGATAACTTCATGTTGTTTATTTTGAACAATATAGAATTATTAAAATAAAAATAGTATATTTTCCAAAGAACTGTGACAGAAATATGGAAATGGCTATTAATTAAAACGTAATAATTAGTGATCTGTCAGTAGTCCAATCATTGAATTAGCCCAATGGTTGAAATTAATCTAATGGATTTAAATGTTGCTGTGAGAAGCTAGATTACTATTACTATTACATAGCTCCAATGGCAGTACAATAAGAAATGAGAAAGTATTTATACATTTATTTTTATTTCATTACTTTTAATTATGTCTATTTTGTTCTGCCGATAACAAACTAAATTGTATTGTTATAATATTCATTTAAATTATTCAGAATGTAAACCTTGAGATAAATTTAAGTTTTTTTTTAAATTTAATTAAAACAGTGGTTCATAATTCAAGGCCTTGAGAAAAATTCAGGTTTGCACAAATCTTTGGTTGGCCACCGTTCTGGTAGCCCATTTGCCTAACACAACTATTCACACAGGAATGATCTTAAAGATGGCCTGTCATGGAAGACTTGAATTAAAAACCATGTTATAACACAGATATTCTTATCTTCATGTTGTTTAATGTATTTGTCATTATTTAACATTTATTTATTTTGCTGTGTGTAGTGGTTCCTTTTCTAGTAAATCTGTGTGCTGTGGTAGAAATGGCTCTCCCCGTGGCACCCACATATACCCTTTTTTTTTGTTACAACGATTGTGTCTTCTTTTTCCTCCCCACACTTGTGCCTGTGCGTCTCAGGCCTACCTGGGACTGCTGGAACTCTCTGTTGGCCGAGGGAAATATGATGAGTTCTGTATCCCTATGGTTATGGTGCCCGCCACTGTCTCCAACAATGTACCGGGTTCAGATTTCAGCATTGGTGCAGATACTGCTCTGAACACTATAACAGATGTAAGTTCAATCACTAAAATCTGAGTGCACTTACTAACCAAGTCTTCTAATATCTACTTTGGAGGTACAAAAACTGTATTGTTATTTACCAGAAAAAAATAAAAATAAAAATAAAATAAAATATAAAATATAAATTCATGTCTGAATTTTGCTAAATCAATGTATTCAATGCATATGAAAATATGAATTTAGTTTAAATAATGAGCACATGACAATGATCCCATACATTTTGGCAACGATCACTATTAGAACATAATAATGCATGGTTATTTAATGTAGATTTATTAGTTATATTTGATTATTCTATGATAATGATCCAAGATGCATCTACCATTTTTTTTTTTAAATGAAATGGTATGATGTATAAATAATTTGGAATGCTGAAATGATATAATATGGTTTTAGAATATACCATAAACCCATGCAGTAAAAGCCCTTGTGCAGACATTTATTGTTGACCCTTGTTAACGGAGTCTTCCCATGTAAAATATTGTCATTGAATCCTATTGAAAAGGAAATGTTATTGTTCCAATATTTTAATGCTAAAACAGTGTATTTGCTACTATAAAAAGATTATCCTAGTAATTTCATAGGATTTGTTTCTGGTAAATAGATAAGCAGTTGTTTGTAATCAATGGTAAGTATTGCATGCTGCATGCCGCTTTCCTAATGCTTTTGCCTTTTATGCTTTAATGCATTCTTCACACAGACACTAGCTATCTCTGCTAGCATTATTTATATAGCCAGCTTACTAGATTTTAGACATTGCCAACTAGCCTGTTTCATTTCTTTTACGTATTTGTTGACAGTAGATACCTTTTGGGATGGCTGGCTCTTTTAGTAGTGTTAGTGAATGTTGTCTTACAGCATCCTGTCATGAATACTCTGAAAACCGAGCCGGCGTAAGATATAAAACTACCGATGTTGTTATATATCCTCATACTCAATAACAGAAGTATACTGTAATTCAAACTTCATTAATCAGTTTATACTGAAAACAAACAATTATCCAATATTTTGAAATCTTGTTTGGCAAGGCTACCATCTTGTATTTATTAATCCAGAATAACAAAAATAAATCCCAATAAAAACTCTCCAGTTCCATGTTATCAGAGGGTGACTGTGATGTTGTCACCTCAATATCAAGCCTTCCTACCTGAAAACTTATCTAAGCACCATATATGTCCCTCTCTGTATTTATGAAATGGTTTCTCAAAGACATGTAATACAGTTGCCAACACAGTTCCCATAATAAACTTGTTATGGAAGTATATATGCTCCCTTTTTCTAAAGGAATTTCTTGTCTGTGCATCTCAAGGAGGATTCTGGGTCCTGTAGAATAAGTTCTCAGAATGGAAAGTCACTGGATTTGTAATTAGGAATCATTCCAGTCCTAGTCATTGTTTTTTTAATATAATTAATTTTGCATAGTGATTTCCATCTACATTAATGTGATGATTTTTCCCTACCTGATTGAGCACAAGACGGAAAACATCAGACAATTAGCTCTGTACTAATTGTTAAAGAATAATAACTTGAAATTCTATAAATATGAGAATAAATAGAAAATGTTATGTGTTTCCATATGAACACATTTCTTTAAGGCAATGTATATACATATATGTAGCAAAGGTTTTAATAACAGTCTGTTAATGCATAGTGGTGGTGTAATATTGGATTTTAAGTACCAAACTGCTAGAAGTAAAATAGAGAATTGAAGGCAGTAGTGGAGCTACTAAATGGAGGGCCACAGTGCAAAATTATTTGGAGGCCCCCTCACAACTTCTTTATATAAGGCATTTGCTCTTAGGGGTCAATGCAAATACCATAAAGTGTATGTAGGTAATTTTACAGATTACCTATAAAAATAATTTTCTCCCCCTTTTTCACCCTGTAACAAATTATGAATCCCCCTTTATCCGAGGCTACTGCCTGGCCCTAACTCTTTTTAAGGCTCCAGTACCAGCACGATCAGTAGCTCCAACTTGGGGTGAAGGGGTAATGTAGAAGCTAAGAAACATATTTTTAAGAAATATCTTTGATAATAAATAATATTTGATACAATATTTGGCATAATAAATCCTCAGTGTATTAATCTGTTATATTATATTATACTGTATACTTTACTGTATACTCAGAAAAAATATGAAGTAGACTAAAACACAAATATCTAAATTCAAGCAACTTCCATTCTTATGGCTCAACGTGCTTTTTCAGTTATTATAAATCTTCGAGAAATGCATACTTAACCAAGCATTTTTTTACATTAACTATAAAAAAAATGTCTTGTACATATTTTTTTTCTTGTACATATCTCTACCCTACCTACTTTCAAGTAGCATGCACTGTACTTTCCTACTTCTGCATAAAATATTTCTGCACCACTTCCTAAAGAGAGTCTATATTCTTTTTTAGGCTGTCTTTAGATTGCAATCTTGCCAAATTAACCAATTTTAATCTCTGCAGTAACCATCATTAAAATGTAGCTAAATATTTAGGCTAAACATTTTTTTTGAGATTTACTCAGATTCAGATAATACACTAACCTTTTTATTCATAAGTTAATATATAGTATGACTAATGTCATTGCATTACTAAAAAATATTGCAAACTTACAATATACCTTGGCTGTATATTAAATAAATTAACCAATCTAAAAATTTTAACTTTAAGATATTTGCTTAATTCCAAAAAAAGTTTAACAATATTTTATACAATCATCTCTTGCTGTTCTGACAATTATTGATAAAATTAGCCAAAGTCATTGTACCATATTCTATAAAGAATATTGGCAAATTTTACAGTACAGATATTTGAAAATTTGACACTCTATATACAAATTGTATTATAAACCCAAGTTATTTTACCTGTTTAACTGGTGTGGGTTTCAATATGTGCTTTTTTTGTAGTTATTAATATATTTATTACATTTTTCAACATGCTAAAGAGAGCCACCACTCAATACAAAAATGTATGAATTTAAATTGTAAGATCTGCCTCTGTGAAACAAAAATTTAATCCTTTGTGACTAAAACTCCTGCACTAGGTAATGATCAAATTTTCTCCTTTGAAAGTATATTTAGCCTGGTATTTTTGGTAAACAGCAGTACACCCACCATATTGAGGAAAATGTGTCCCTTTTTGACTGCAGTGCAGGAAATAAGCACAACAATATATTAATTACATTAGCAGAGTCGGTAAATCTGATTTTTATTGGTATACATTTATAAAATAGGACCTCATAATGATGCTGGCAGAAAAAATAAGCATTTTCTATCATCAACTTTCCTTAAACCTAGCCTTAAAATTCTAAGCAATATTTATACATTATATGCAATTCATCAATTCTTGTAATTCATACTTGGCAAATATTTTTTTTTTTTGCCTAATCCCTCTGATCAGAGGATGTTTGTCTATGACAATTTGTATATACACTAGTAGATATGTTCTGCCATAGAAAACATGAGCAAATATTGCTAAAAACACATATTGTTACATTAATTTTGACTTGATATCCAGGATACACATATAAATAATTTTCTATTTATCCTGTATTCATTAGTCAAAATATGAAAATTTACAAAAAAAATAATTTGTAAATTTTTTTGTTGTATAAAAAAATATCATCAATCCAAATATCCCAACCTCATATTTTCCACTCATTTTATTTTGTCCATATGCTTAAATATCTTGCAGAGTTTCAAAGTTGATTTAAAAAGGAATTAGCTATAAAAGTATGTTTATTTTTAAAAAAATATTTGAAGATCTGAAAATCGTTTTTAACTCCAAATTACGGAAATACATTTGATTTATGAAACACTTAAAATTTGTATTTTTAATTGATAAAATTAAAAAATAATGGAGTCAGGATGTAATCCAACTCCCCAAAAACTTAACAATGCTCTGACTCTTTCACATTTGCTGCTTCGCTGTGTTTGCCACACTTTGATCCTTCAATAAATCGCTTTGCACTAATATTGCATGAGGTCTCTACCAAACTCGCTTCAGAAATTAATTGCTCCAATGCGACCCCAGTGCACTTTTTATTTATTTATGATTTTTTTGGGCACAAAAGCTACGCCTACGTGCAGCTGAACATCATTGATACAATTAATTTGCAGTTATGGAGTCATCAATGCACTTCCGGCAATTGTGGCAGAAAAGGAGTTATTTGAATTTTTACGCCTATGGGAAGCCAAGCCTCCCATCACACAGAAGGAGCCACTACCATTCTGCATAAACTCATAATAAACTGCTAATGATGTTTGTGCTGCTGCTTCAGGCTTATGAGAGTATGCTGCAGTTAGCTGAGGCACGTGCCAGCTATCAGGAATTTTGCATCCCTATGTGTATATTGCCTGCCACCATTAGCAACAATGTACCAGGCACTGATTTAAGTATTGGCGCTGACACAGCCCTCAATACTATTATGGAGGTAAGAGACCATATTCTTTTCCAAATTATTTATAGTCAAAAAGTGTTATACAGGATCAAAATTAACATAGTTTATTTTTTTAAATTATTGCAAGCATTAAATTTATATTTACAAAGGTATTTTGTATTCTTATTATATTGTAAACAATGAGATGTTAATTATATGTAAGTCTCAAATTCTTGTTCATTCTTTAATTGATATAAGTTTAAAAATGACTTCTAGTCTCTGCAGCTTATTGACAAACCATTTGTTGCCGTCCTTATTTTCCCCTCTTTTTGTTCTACATATTACAGATTTCACTGATATTCCAATGTTATAATATATACCCTTAAGTGATCTCAATACTTAACACCAAGAAGTCAATCACATATTAAATTGGCTTAATATGGCTTATGTGGAAATAATAAACCCTTATATGTAAGATTCACAATATTTGGATTTCCTCCAAAATAGGAATATATTTTATAACCTCAATTAGACCCCAATTTGGCGGCGACAGATATGTATAATTTATTTTTTATTTTTAAGGATATTTTAATAAACAATATTTGATAGACTTCACTGAAGCCTATGTTTATTGAGGACATGTATTAAAATCTTTAAACAGTATCCACTCTCATTAATTTATGACTGGAACTAAATTCCATGGGTAGTAGAGTAAATGACACCATCGTCACCATAGGTGATTCCATTCCCTAAAGTGACCAGAAGTATTAGACTCCAATAGCAGGTCTGAGATATAGACAGGGAGCAGGTAGGCTTTGGTCAAATGCAGGCCAGGATTATATTTACACTGAACTTAGGATAGGAAGCAGAATAGTTTTTAAGTCCTAGGGACGGAGCAGGAAGAATGTGGTAAAGGAGGAGACTGGGAGTAGGGCAGGTAGACGGTCCCATCAAGAATAGTATAATAAAGAAAAGGTTAAAGGGCTAGTGTAAGAAACAGGTAAAGGACTGTAAGTATTTAGTTTGCTACTTATTAGTTCAAGAAATAAGTATTTATTAATTAAACAAAAAGCCATATGTAAATAAAATGGTTTAAAAATTAATGTTAACATGTCTGAGATGCTGGTTCTGTCACCACCTCGTTCCAAATGATGCATTGTTTCTATAGAAGCCATTGAAGTTATCTGGTAGCTCTTTCGTTATTTTGGAGCTCTGATATGAGATGGGGACAGAGTCACATTCAAATAGCACATCGATAGGGGAAGTAAGTCATAGCTACCGGGTGATAAAATAGCTGCTAGGTGACTTCATTGGTTTCAATGTTGAGTCGTGTTACAAGAGGAAGGTAGGGCCAGACCCAACATACCAGTCATACATTACATTTTAAAACCATTTTGTTTACAGATGGCTTAATTTTGTTAAATTTAGAAGCAGATATTTCTTGAACTAACACGTGATGGACTAGATCCTCACAAGCCTTTATCTGGAGCTTACACTAGGCCTGTATTGTGCCATAAAACTGTTAGGGAAATTAATGAATTGTATGGGCCAGGCTATCAGACTAGAAATGATTAGCCGTTCTCGACACGGATAAAGAATAACCTTTTCCCTGGGCTTATAATACAGCCACAATTGTTAAAAATATGAAGCTTAGAGGTTCAGGCATCACATACAATAGCTCCACCTCTACACATCGATGACATGTATACAAAAATGTTCCTTGTCAATGACCTGCATAGAACAGACACATGTAAAACTGTACTGTCATGTAATGTTGTCATCTGTTATATAGTATATTTAAATACAATTAACTACATTACATTAATACAATATCTGACGGTGTGACAATATGTGCACCAATGATACCCTATTGCAATCCATACTATAAATGTAAATTATCCAAGCTGTTTTATATTGAGTAAATATCATATTAGTACTTGGCGCAGTGACACCATTTAGGTCCTAGATAACCTGAATAATTATTTTGCACCAGCTGGTGCACTCTTTTTAGCAACATGAACAACAGTGACGTAAGATCACAGAAGAGAAGTAATATTATAGATGAATGCAACCTAACATTACAGATATTTACTTGTATTTAATATGTATGCTTTTTTAAGTATATTATATGAGGAAACTCACTAAAGACCTTTTACTCAAAAGAGATCTTCAATTAATATATTCTTAGGAAAAACAGTTTGAAATGGTTATGGATTACAAGAGTGAAGCCTTTGTGGGCATATTTGCATGTTCCTGCCCAGGTTCCCAGAATGCAGTGTAGTAACTGTATTTCTTGAAATTCTGGGCAGGTAACAAGTTTTTTTTTTAACTTGCTTTAGACTTTTAAATGTGAACATAAATGTATTATTTATTTATTTATATATAAATAGTAAATTTGTGTTCACATGTGTATATATATATATATATATATATATATTTATATATATACTATTACAAATAAGGAATAGTACATTAGTGATTCTATTTGAATGTCTAAAAATAAGTTGATGAAAACTTATTTCCTGCTCAAATTTCTCAGAAATACAGTATATGCACTGCAGTCTGGGAAAACTGGGCGGGACATGCAAATGAGGCCACCTTTTAAGCATATGCTTACTGTATTTCACAGTTTTAGGCAAAGCAACGGAAGGATTTTTCACAAACCAGGTCACTTAAGCATATGCTTAAAAGGAACCATGTTTAAAATGGTTTGGATTGACAGAGTGATGGTGCATTATGTGGCCTAATTTGCATGTCCCGCCCAGTTTTCCCAGACTGCAGTGCATATACTGTATTTCTGAGAAATTTGAGCAGGAAATTAGTTTTCATTAACTTATTTTTAGACATTGAAATAGAATCACTAATGTACTATTTCTTATTTGTACTACTGTACTTTGTACGGTGGGGGGCTTCTATCACTCTTAGCCCACCATATGTGAAACAATATATATATATATATATATATATATATATATATATATATATATATATATATATATATATATATATATATATATATATATATATATATATATATATATATATATATATATATATATATATATATATATATATATATATATATATATATATATATGAATAATCAGTGTATTGCTGTATAAAGTGATACCTTTTTTATTGGAGAAATATATTAGTTAGAATGATGAGCTTTTGAGAGTAACACCGCTCTTTATCAAGTCAGAAGTAATATTGAATAAGGTAAGCAGTGGAAGAGAGAAGAGATATTCCAGGTGACAGGCATCCTATATAATGTATTGATCGGTCAAGTTTCTGCACAAAGTTTGAGATAAGTGAAAAGAAGAGTGATACAAGATAGGTCCGTAAGTATCCCTACATATTAAGGAGTAGAGTTAAGGAATGTGGCGTGGTCACAAGAAATTTTGATAATGTAATAGGAATTCCCAGTCATTGTTAAACCTAAAGAAAAATGACTCATCTAGCATGTCCATCCTATCTATCTAAAAGTTTGGCTTCATTAAATCTCATAATAGCCTTATCTTTATGTCTGACATTCTTGAATACCTTAACTGTTTTTATCCCTACCACATGCACTGGAATATTATTCCTACCCTTTCTTTAAAGTAGTATTTTTGCATATTACCCCATAATCCTGTATCTTTGTATGGTTCTTTTGCCACAAGTCTGATGTTCAATGCCTGAAATAATCCCATGCATTATTGCAAGTCCTTGTCTCCATTCTCTCACCTTACTTCACACTTCTCTTCCTACCGCATCCACTGAGCACAAGCTTGTTATATATTGCTGATCCACACAAAGCAATGGCTTATAGAATGTCTTCAGAAGGCATCCTAATTTAAGCAAGACAACATACTATTTTATTGTATGATACTAGTCCAAAACGACACAGCAAATGTCCCAAATTGCACATATAAATAAGCATAATTACAATTATTTGGGATTTAAATTTTAATGGAAGTTTTATATAATTGAGCCTTAAAGTACGGTAATTTATTTTAAGCAGAAATGACCTAATTTTTCCTCTTGGCTATAAACGTTATTTGATTATTTAACTGTATGGCTGATGCATAATAGTAGGAGATACACTGATAGAAACTACATTGTTTGGCAATATGAAGGAAAATATAAAGAAAACTGAATTTTTTCCCAAAGTAAACACCAAAATTGTCTATTATACTCTAGACTGGTGGTGGGCAACTGGCGGCTCTGAGCTGAAAGAGGCCCCCAGACACTTCCCATATGGCCCCCCGGTCTATTCTCTGGAGTGGCAGAGCAACCCCCCTTGAGCAATTTACTTTCTGTTATCTCTCTACTAGCAGATAACACCCAATTGTGCTGCTAAATACGTATCTCATTATCTCTTACCATATACTGTAATTTCCTTTTTGATAGAGATTTTACAACTTTGATTTGGGTGAAATAAAAAGCTTTAAAGTACTTTGAGCCCCTTTTAAGGATTCAGGGGCTTGTCAAATAAAATAGGCTGCCCATCGCTGCTCTAGATTGAAGAGTATTAGAGCAATTTAATTGTCTTTTAATCTAAATTTCTTGGCATATCAGTAATAATAGTAAAAAGTGAGATAAACTAGAGCAGATTATACCACCTAGCACCCAGTTTCACCTTTTCATTTTATAGTAAGTAAAAATGAACTGGGCAGTAATTCATATAATACAACATATGAAATGATGTTTTCTGTTACATAAACTATTCATATAAGTAGAATGAAGACTAAAAATACACAAATAAGCAGTGATGAGAGGGCAAGCTTAGCAACTGTGATGCTATTCAATTTAGCAATTTGTTAGTTCTTCCAATACTTTTTATATTAATAAAAAAAAAACATTTATTGTTGCCATCCTAAAGTAATGCTAAAGTACCATACTTTGGGTAATAAGGTATTTGACATTTCTGCATGACTTTCTGGTTTTGAAGATGTGTGCGTGACCAAAATGGGATGGGTTGATAGAAATACTGGTGCATTCATCACTCGAGGATATTTTTTAGTAAAATTAGTTTTAGTTGTAGTATGCCATTCATGCCATTTATTCTATTTTTTGTTTATATTTTATTCTTTAATCTCTAAATGCTAATTACACTCTGGGACTTTCTGAATCCTTCTAGTTGCATCAGTAAATACTCTTCCCAAGGTTTTTTTTTTTTTTTGCTCTATGTCTGCCATGACCTTGCACAGTGAAAATATGATTAATTCTCAATTAGACTTGTGATCGCATCAAACAATCAGCAAGTGGAACCAAAAGACGTGTATTCATCATTGAAACCATGGGTGGATACTGTGGTTATTTGGCCAACATGGGCGCCCTTGCAGCTGGTGCGGATGCAGCTTACATCTTTGAGGAGAAATTTGACATTCGTGAACTCCAGGTAAATACTGACTTTACAACTATGAATTTCAGATGCTCTTTGACAAATATTGATATTTTTCTTGGGAATGGGTTTAGAAGAAAATGAAATAAGGAATATGGCAATCAAATCTGAGAAACCACAACCATTTAGGATTACGATTTAATATTGCACAGTTTGGATAAAATGTTCCCAATGGATTTGTATAGAAAGTTTTGGTATAACGCTACGGAATATGTTGGCGCGTTACAAATAAACGATAATAATAATAATAATATACAAATATACCATAACCATAACATCTTACTAGTTGTGATGTTGGTCATGAAGAGTCTGTTGGATGTCCAACAAAAGCAAATCTTCATAGATTAGTTACAGAGTTTACACAGCCTCAAAGGCTTCTTCTGTACAATAATTATGATGCTTTTTTCATTAATTTACAATTAATTGGTAAGCTTTAATCCAACTAGGTCATTTAAAATCTCTCTTAATAATAAGGTATTAGCAAGTGCAATTTAACGTCAACTTTGCATTTAAAAGAGCCCATTAACACACAGGCTCATTAGACGGGCTTGGTCATGTTACTGCTTACTGTAAAAGGGAACTGGTAATGGAAGTTTATTTATTGAGTGACCAAAAAGTAATACATTTTAGGCCGTTTGTCTTATTACTGCTGCAATACTTAAAAATTAAACAAAGTTTTCTGAACAATATTTTATCCAGTAGGAAACTACCATAGGTTTTATTGGGATAATGAGTAGTAGTAGAAGCCCCATTAAAATTGATCAGATTGGTTGTGAAACTAAGTCTCATTCAGTATTTTAATTTATTGTGGGGCTATTTACCGGAAGGGTAAAATGGACATTCACTTCAACTGGGTCAATGTTAAATTCCCTGTATGAAAAATTAAATGTATTATTTCCCAATATTAATTAGATTGAGTATTAAGCCATTGCAAATTATATGACAATATATATGGTAAATTGGGATAGGTAGTAGTATTTTTTTTCTCTAAACAATGTGCTCAAGAACAAGATTTAATATGTTTTATATTTTGCCAATATTTTCTTCACAGGCAAATGTGGAGCATTTAACAGCGAAGATGAAAACAAGCATCCAGAGAGGTCTTGTACTAAGGTACAAAAAGCCTTAGGCATATGTTATATCGTGCTGTTTTGCAATTCACTTTTCGAACATATAATTCATCATTACTAATTTATCAGTAGTTGTGGTTTCCTAGAACAAAATGGCAAATATGAGAGCTTTAGCTATCTTCATTACAGAAAGAAAATGCCAAAAAATCCAACTGTCTATTTGTTTTTATGGATTACAGTCTAAAATCCTCTAGTAAATAAGCAAATAAGGCGAAAAAGCACATTTGTCATCTCTGATGGAATGGAAAATCCAATTTTCTCCCTCTTTTTTATGCACTAAAATTGCAAATCCCTCAAGCATATGCACAGGGATAATGCTTAATGTGAGTGTGTAGCTAGTTTTTCATCCAGTTTTAAGGCAAAACAATATTAGTTTGGAGTTGTGTGCCTAAATTCTATAATCAGAATTACTACTAAGTAAATAATACGTTTGAGAAAAGGTGAGGAAACAACATACAGTAGTGAGCACTGAAGGAGCCGAATGTCTTAACACGTTAAGCGTTTTTCTGATTAATCAATGTGTAGAGAGCAAATATAGTTTTTCCCTTTTAATCCTTAAGTAAATAATAAAACACATTAGAATGATTATATAGTTAAGATAAAGCTTTTCCTTTTCTTCTGGGTGAGTCTGATCCTGGCAACTGAAATGAGGCTGGCTGTGGTCCTGGATAAAAACATTTTAGCAAACATTTTATGCTTTGGGCATCTATGTATTGGACATTTAGAGTCCGGTTTAACTTTTATTGCCTAATGGGTTTACACGGTTGAGTATATAATAGTTTTGTTTGATTCATTTAGTTAGAAAATTTAGTAGTTAGATTTATCAATTAAAAAATTGTAGTGGTATTTACATTTATATTTGACATCTTTGTTAAACACACAGGTTTTTCTAGGCACAAATAAGGTGTGTTGCAGGGGTGGTGCCTCCACTGGTGTTGGCCTCTGTGGCCCTCCCACTGCCCTATATGGCCCTCTCATGGTCTCCTCTGGCCCCCAAATTTATCTACCTTAATTTTCTGTCCTCATTCACTTGCCCTCATTTGTCTCCTCTCATCTCTCTCCCCCTCTCCTTCCCTACCCTTTCTCCCACTCATTGCCCTCCCTTTCCCTGCTTTTTCCTCCCACCTTCTCTTTTTTTCTCCTTTTTTCTCTTCCTTCACTATTGTCTACTCTCCCTCTTCTCTTCTTTCCCGTCTTCTCCCCTTCTCATTCTTCTGATTTTCCTCACTTGTCACTCTCATTATTTTTTTTCTGTTTTTCTTCCCCTTCTCTCTCCTCTCATCTCCTCCCCTCCTCTCTATTTCCTTACACACCCCACTTCTCCTCTCTCCCCCTCCTCCCCCCCTCCCCCCTTCATGTCTTCTTCTCCACTTTTTCCACTCATCTCTCACCATTCTCTCTGTCTCCTCTCTTCTCTGCTTCCTATTCTCTTTTCCCTCCTCTCTTTTACCTTAAGTTTCCTTGTTCTCTCCATATCTCCCTTCTCTCTCCCCAATTTCTATCCTTTCTTGTTCTCTCTCTCCCGTCTTATCTATCCCTCATCTTCTCCCTCCCATTTTCTCTTCTCCCTCCCTTCCTCTCTATGCCCTCTTCTTCCACTATTCCCTTCCCTTTTTTTCTTACTCCCTCTTTCTATCTCCCTTTCCCCATTTTCTTAACTTTTTCTGGGTGAGGGAGAGGTCAACGTTTTGTTGTTGTTTTTCTATTTATTAAAGCAGATTTTGTTCCTCATGAATTGTGAATAATATTACAATCACTTTCTCAGTACAACATCACATTAATTGATATGTTTTCACATTTCAGAAGTTATTTAAAATATTTGAAATGACAGAAGTCTGTGTAATATTAGTCTATTTTCCAATAACAATAGAAGCAATGTTTCAGCAGCTCCTTAGACCATCATTTTACATATCACCAGAAACAGTTCTCATGACCACATTTGATCTCCCCTCTAGAAATGAAAACTCCAATGAGAATTACACAACTGACTTCATTTACCAACTCTATTCAGAAGAAGGAAAGGGTGTGTTTGACTGCAGAAAGAATGTATTGGGACACATGCAGCAGGTAAGATATCTACAATTCCAAGATTCAGACCAACAAACTCGGAATTATGTTTAATCACTTATTATTATTATTATTATTATTATTATTATTATTATTATTATTATCCTTTGTTTGTACTCTTTTCTATCTACTAGTCGTGCTCCTCTCTGTTCCAAATATCCAAACTGGTTGTCCAACTACTTGTGTTGTTCTTGTAGCAGAGATAGCACTAGATTGTTTATTCATATGTACAGGTTTTATTGCGTTTTTAATTTTTAAATGAACACTGATCAGATGAATAATATTACAGCGTATTGAAAGAAAACTTGGTACGGCATAGCTTTAACTGCTGTAGTAGGTCCCAGCACAAGCACATTTTCCTTGCAATAGACATGATGCGAGATCGGAGGCTTACCAGGATTTACACTCACGTTTTTACAGCATATTTATAAACCCTAAAGGAAATAAAAACAAAATTATTAGTTTTTCCATAATTCTTGACTATTACTTATCAGGCCACTGTTCTGGGGGGTCGGTAAACATGTTACATATGGTAAGGTATCTGCATGAGAACTTTTAAGCTCATGATTTATATTTGGTCATGATTTGGTGTTACAATATGTGTTTTTGACAATACAAGACAAGTCGAAAATGTTATGCTATAAATGCCAAAATAGAGGTGCTCAATCAGAGAACAAACTAACCTTAATAGGTTAGTTCTGTGGACATGATAACCCACTCTGAGAGCAGCCTCTTTTAGCAACTTGTGCCCTTCACAGGGAGAAATATCCTGTAGTATATCAGTATGGTCCCACTCACTAGAGTGGTCCAGCCCCGAAATACCAGGCAATTCTACCCTGAACAGGAAAAACTTCAAACCCCTGACATACGTTTCGCCCTTCATTGGGCCTTCTCAGTGAGGTGTAACTGATATCTCTCTAAGGATACTACAGGATACAGTACTTTTACTTTGCATGCACTAACCATTTTACTGATTTAATCTTGCTATAAACATTTATTCCATTAAGTATATTCTCTACATAAAGAACAGCTATTACAGCCTGCTGGCACCAGTATGAATCATTTCTGCCCACAAGTATTGATCTGCATAACTCATAAAAGAAAAAAAAAAAATCAATATTTGAGTTTTATTTAATAATGTTATTTTTCATGAGAGAGTATGAACAAAATACAATTATAAAAATATATTTTCACAAGGTAATATATTTTACACTGTCAGAATTCTAAGGCGCAGTCAATGTGTTTCATCTTATATACATCATGTTGTATTATAAAATGGTTATAGTACACACTGAAACATAGATTTGAGGTAAGATAAAACAACAAGTTTAGCTTAATTAAGTCTTACTTTGATGTATAACAATATACCTCATGGCATCCATCTTCATTCCACCATAACCTAGTTTTCCATGACATTCCACCCATCCAAATCCATGTTTATTTTCATTTTTCCAATATATTTCCTTCTCATTTAATTTCCTTTCCAGTTTCATTCCTCTCCCACCTTCTAAATAACCTCTCATATCATAATCCCCAATTCCATTGACCTCTACTTTTCACTTTGCCCTCAGTGTTGCTTGCCCTTTCATTCCATTAACCTCTTAGTTCATTCACATTATTTCAGGATTTATGACCTTCTTCTTGAACCCCATAACCCATTCAGTTTTTTTCTCCATCTCATTAATTCCAATATTTCACCCGATATTAGTTTAGTAAAGGAAGTGTTCCCTTACATATCTGTCCAGTTACTCACAAGACCATATAAATACAAAATGGGACCACAGTAGGCTTTTAAGCAATTACCGTATTTTTCGGCGTATAACACGCACTTTTTCTCCCTGAAAATAGGGGGCAAATGATAGGTGCGTGTTATACGCCGATATTCCCTCCTCATCCTCAACCTCCATCCTCAACCCCCTCCTCAACCCCCCCATCCTTAACCCCCCCATCCTCAAACCCCCTCAACCCCCCATCCTCATCCTCCTTCCTCAACCCCCCTATCCTCAACCCCCCCCATCCTCATCCTCCTTCCTCTACCCCCCTATCCTCAACCCCTCCTCAACCCCAACCCCCCTCCTCAATCTCCCTCATTATTCTAAACCCCCCTCCGCATTCTAACCCCCCCTCCTCAACCTAAACCCCCCTAAATACCTCCCCCTCACTTACCTGCTTCTGCTCCGGCCTCCGCTCCGCTCCTTGACCCGGCGCGCATGTGACGTCACATGCGCGCCACGTCATTAGTATATAACAGGACGCCGATAAATACGGTAATTTTCACAGTAAGTGCAGTAACAATATCCGTGCTATGTATGAATGTTCAAAATCTATGAAACTAGTCCTATCGTACATTCAATAAAACATTTACACATTCTACGAGCTGTAACGTAATTATGTTTGTCCTTGATGTGTCTTCTAGGGAGGAGCACCATCTCCATTTGACAGAAACTTTGGCACTAAAATTTCAGCTAAAGCTGTTCAGTGGATTTCCAGGAAACTGAAGGAAACCTACAGAAAAGGTGACGAATATTAAACTTAATCCCTGGTTCTTTCTATGGTATAGGGAAAAAATGGAAAACTGAACATATTTTGGGGAATCATATGCACAGGAGAGGTTAGCCTGGCCTCTTTGGTTTAGATCAGTATTTCTAAGAAATCAATGATGGGCTACTAATAGATTCTGATATAAAACTTTTGAAGACATTAACAAAATATAATTTAATACCTTTAGAATTAACTTGTCTGAACATACATATAAAGTTCAACAGCAACACAGATTATGTGGAAAGATCATATTGTGTCCTTTATTGCTGCAACATTTTGTGGTTGTTAACCCTTTGCTAAATGAGTAATGAATCGCTTAAAACCATGAAATAAGGTCCTTCTAAAGTATGAGTAGTAAAGTGAAGTGGAGCTTAACTTTATTTGGGAATCAGTAATTCTTTTCTACAATAACATTTTGCTTTTTTCCTTCATTTTTTGCTGCTATAATGTGCAGCTAGCTTTTAGATATTAGTAACGCATAATGCTAAACATACTTTCTTGTTTGCTTTGTCTTATTTTTCTGGCTGCTTGGGACTCTTAGAAGAAGGTAACCTTTCCTTTTTGATGCAAAAGTTTAAAGTGTTTAATATGAGAATCTTTATCTGTGTAATTAAAGGGCCACTTAATTCAGCACAATTTGGACCACATCGCAGTAAAGATCTACTAAAATCATGTTGAAGTACTTTTTGATTTTTTTTAAATATGTGCATTTTCACTGAGAAATCATATAAAATAAATTATGTGTTTACATGTTTAATAGTCTGCCAACTTGCTGTAGCATTACCACAGCCAATCAGGTTGCAGGGGTGTGTGTCCCATTCAAATCGATGATAAGATTGCTTATATTTCCAATTTGAAGGGAACAAAATTCAGGTTTCTGGTCCCTTATGTCTCTGTAATTTTAACTATTTAGAGCAGTAGTTTGCACTCTTCTTGTTCCCAGTCCTCTCTCCAGAGCTGTCCGCAACAGATCAAAAGAAAAACAAACTAACCCTTAAATCTATCTGTGCATGGACTGCTTTATTCACCTAAACAGACCCATAGGTCAGAAATGGGTTAACTGGTCAGTGCAGTGTAATTTGATTCCAGGAAAAATCTTCTATTAATCACTATTTTCCCCACAGATAGTGGGACTCTGCTATCTATTATTATTCATGCAATAGCCAGCAGGCAGGATAGACTTGTATGCAAACATAGACTAAAACCTTAAGATGTTTTATCTGTTATTAGAGTAATTCAAGTAAGTAAATGGCCCTTTAAGTAATTACACAGATAAAAAATAAACATTCTTATTCTAAGCACTCAAATATTGTTACCACTGAACCTTTCATACTTCACTAACCACCTTCACTAATCCGTTCTCTTTAATTATTTGCTTAAAATGAATCCACAATTATTACCCAATGCATTCACACAGTTTAATTTTGCATTAGTTGGGAAATATCAGTCAAAATGTATGATTTCTTAACTCTTTACAAACAACGCCTTCATTTAAAGTATGGTTTTCCATGAAAATTAGGTGGTTTAAAGTCAAGGAATTATATTTATGTAGCAGCATTTCCCAAGCCTTCTCCAAACTAAGAATGTGAATTTGGCTACTCCACATTGTTGTTATTATTATTTATACAACATAGTAATTTAGATTGAAAAATGATTACTGGTTCATCAATTCAAACTTTTTATTATATGATTTGTTAAAGGTATATGCAAGTGAGCTGGGTTATGAATGCATCTGATAGAGGAGAATTAGTAGTGTATGAAAACATGTGTTATATAGAAAAGTTCAGTTTACTTACAAAGTTATTTGCACAAATTAAAATCTAGTGGTTCACACCCACAGGACGCTTACATAAGCAGGGTACAAACAGGAGATACAGCAGTGTACCCACAGGAAATAGAACAAGATACACATTTTAACCTTTCTGGTACAGAGCACAGGAAGTAACTGTTGCAGTTCTTGTACTGAGCACATGCCAGAAGCCCCTGAGGTGAAGAATGATACAATGTATTATCCTGATTCTGAATTTGAATGTTATGCTAATTGAGGTGGAGTTTTCTAGGGGTGTACACAATAAAATGCAAATGCCAAAAAACATAGGAAATTTTGCTAACTTCAAACTAAGCTAATTAATGTCTATTTTGGGATGTTTTAATGCAAAAAAATGTTTTCATACACTACTAATTCTCCTCTATCAGATGCATTCATAACCCAGCTCACTTGCTTATACCTTTGATGGACCCTGAGAAAAGAAAAACAAACATTGAAATGGCGATTGTCTGATATTCTATTTATAAAGCACTTCTGTCTGGTTTGGCTCAAAGTGCAACTGTTTGTTAAATTAAGGATAATACTTGTGCCGTGGGCTAGATATACATTTTCTAATATGTTTAGATCACTAAATTTTCATGGGGCAAAAAAATGAAATAATTCAGAAATCAACATCCTTTCTAAAAATGATGTTGTGGTTAATAACCTGTGTACAAAATCTACAGCACAAATTGGGTGCCAGACCCACACTGATGAGATCTATTTCAGATCGAAACAGTGCTGTCTGCTGGCAGGTTTCCTAACTCGTGCATAATCCATCCGCTGATGTGCTTTAAAGCTGTGTAATACAGCGAGCATATGCCTAAATGGAGCATTGAGAAAATAGTATTGGATTAAATAGTGAAAATGCATTGTGGACTCATTTGCATATCCCTGTCCAGCTTCCCAGAGTGCAGTGCAATCACTGTAATTCTCGGAATTCTGAGAAACACAGATGTACTATTTATTTACTAAAAATTAGAGAGAAATACAGAGACAAAATATTACTTTATTATAACCTCATGTTTCTAATTACAGGAAAGATATTTGCAAATTCTGAAGACAGTGTCTGCCTGTTAGGGATGCGCAGGCGCGCCCTCGTCTTCCAGCCAGTTATGGAGCTGAAGAGAGAGACTGACTTTACGTAAGTACCAGCGAAAGATACGTATTCTTGGCATAACCACCTACCGTATATACTCGAGTATAAGCCGAAGCACCCATTTTACCACAAAATACTGGGTAAAATGAGTGACTCGAGTATAAGCCGAGGGTGGGAAATGTGCTGCCCCCTGTGTCCCTCTTGTGCCCTCTGTGTCACCCTCTCTCTCCGTGTCTCTTCTCCCATCTCCCTTCCCTATGTCTCTTCCAACCTCTCCATTCCCTGTGTCTCTTCCCCCTCCCTTATCACCCTCCTCAACCTCCCTCCTCATCCTCAACCTCCCTCCTCATCCTCCCTCCTCATCCTCAACCTCCATCCTCATCCTCAACTCCCTCCTCAACCTCAACTCCCTCCTCAACCTCCCTCCTCCACCCCCCTCCTCATCCTCCCTCCTCATCCTCAACCTCCCTCCTCATCCTCAACCTCCCTCCTCATCCTCAACTCCCTCCTCAACCTCAACCTCCCTCCTCAACCTCCCTCCTCCACCTCCCTCCTCATCCTCCCTCCTCAACCTCCCTCCTCAACTCCCCCATCCTCAACCCCTTCCTTAACCTCCCTCCTCAACCCCCCCCATTCTCAACCCCCTCCTCAAGCCCCCCATCCTCATCCTCCCTCCTCAACCCCCCATCCTCATCATCAACCCCCTCCTCAACCTCAACCCTCCTTACGGCCTTGCTTAAGGGGGAGAGTGACTCGAGTATAAGCCAAGGGGGCCCTTTTTTATTGATAAATATCTTCTTATAGGATAAAATACATAGGATATTTGTCCATTTGTTATCTACCTAAATTAACGATTTACTTTAATCCTCAAATGTGACCATTTTTTTTTACTTTTCCATGGGCCATATTTTTTTTTTATTCTTTTATATAAGATCCTTGTTAGGTTTTCAGATAAGATTAGCAAACCAAATAGTGTTTAACATCATAAATGGCCTCAGCAGCTGTCATTCTACAACATCAAAAAATATATGCACTGCTCTGCCACCTTGTGGTAGGAAGTGTGAGTATATGTTTCTCGTCTTTACAATAGTTTTTTTCTTTATTAATCTGTAAAAAGGGGAGGGTAAAGTGTGCATTTTATAGGACAATTACACTGCAGTGGATACAATAAATCATGTAACATAGCTAAAACATTTATATAAAAGTAAAACAATTTACCTAAAGTCTAAAATACAGTTCAGATGTCCTTTCTGATCTCTTATCATTAAAGGACCAATTTAGTGGTCTTATAAAGGGCTCTCTAAAGAAGTTAGATAGGTCTTGATAAGAAAATATTATTTAGCTTTCACTGTGCATGTAAACAATTCATTAATTTAGTTACGGTACTTTTAAAATCATGGCACGGGTTGTATACCTTCCAGATCTCTCTACCCAATGAATGATTTTTGTCTCTAGGACCCACCATGTGGAAGTACCAAATTAAAAATATTTTGTGTCACTCAGTAAAACAAACATACGTAGCAGCCAGTAATATAACATGAGCTGCCAGCAATGTACACAAATACACTTTCTTGTCACTTTCCACTATAATATTGCAAGTATGGTATGGATGTTTGAAGAGCATTTCCCCGTGGTGGCTCCTACAGTTAGAGACAATATATCATTCAGTGGATGGAGACATAATGCATTTATAGTGCCTGGGGACATGATTAAAAATGTTGTTTATTATTTAAGTGCACGGTAAAAGCATTAATCTATCCCCTTCTGGATCACATCCTTGTTGTGGTGAAGGGGCTTGTGTACCTAAGTGGAGATGTGAGGGTCACCCATGATGGGCAGGTCATAGCAGAGAGTTCAGACAAATTGCTGTCCACTGGAGAAGGAACTGGCAACCCACTACAGTATCTTTGCCAAGATAACCTTACGGATTAGATGTGCCTGGCATGCTACAGTACACATGGTCCTGGAAAGTCGGACCGGACAAAAAAGTATTAAAGTTTTTTTTCTTACCTAACATAATACAATAAAAAAACTATTTTATATTCAGAAAGGCATGATACAAATACGTATCGAAGGTTACAGCAATGCCTCATTCACTAGAATAAAAAGCTTTATGTGTGTAATGTCTGTGCAACTGCTTCGGGGGGGGGGGGGGGGGGGGGGAGGGGAGAGAAACAGAGGGGGCGCACAGAAAGAGAGAGAGAGCGACAGAGGGCAGAGAGAGAGGAGAGGGCACACACACAGAGAGAGGGGGGGACACAGAGAGAAAGGGCACAGAGAAAGAGCACCGACAGAGGGCACACAGAGAGAAAGGGCACAGAAAGAGAAAGGGGACAGAGGGCACAGAGAGAGGGGTGGCACAGAGGGAGAAAGGGCGCAGAGAGAAGGCACACAGAGAGGGAACAGAGAAAGGGCACAGAGACAGAACGCAAAGAGAGGGCTCACAGAGACAGTGGGCGCAGAGAGAGAGAGACAGAGGGCAGAGAGAGAGGAGAGGGCACACACACACAGAGAGGGGGGGCACAGAGAGAAAGGGCACAGTGAAAGAGCGCCGACAGAGGGCACACAGAGAGAAAGAGAGGGGGCACAGAGAGAGAAAGGGCACAGAGAGAGGGGTGGCACAGAGGGAGAAAGAGGGCACACAGAGAGGGAACAGAGAAAGGGCACAGAGACAACGCAGAGAGAGGGCTCACAGAGACAGAGGGCATAGAGACAGAAAGGGCAAAGAGAGAGAGCGCAGAGAGAGACAGAGGGCACAGACAACTGAAGATGACACATTATAATGTCATTTCTGATGGGCCAGTTACTAGTATTTAGTGAGCGTGTTTTCACCCTATACAGGCATAGAATTCCACAAGAACAATGGTGGCTGAAGTTGAGACCCCTGATGAAGATTCTGGCCAAGTACAAGACCAGCTACGATATCTCAGATGCTGGACAGCTGGAACATGTCCAGGTGCGCCGATCCAAAGAATCCGAAGTGGGAACCATCTAATATTAAAAATCGCTGTCAAAATATGTTGTAACATCCTATCTAAATTGTGTGCTGTACTGCTATAGAATATATTGGTCACCACTTTGTTTTTTATAAGTTATCAGTCCAGCACTATGTGTCCGCACAATTTCCTTCCCAGGTACTGTATTAAGTGTAGTAAAAACTAACCAAAACCAAAAAAAAAGTTAATCTCTAAATTATATAATCACAACGCTCACCTTAAAAAATAGACAATCTGATTCCACTTCTGTTTTTCCGTCTTGTGCAAAAAAAAAAATGAACTTTTTGCCATAGGAGCAAAACAGATGGAAAAGCCGGCACCGGATCGTTCCCATTGTGTTGTGTGTAGTTAAGTTATGCATTCATTTCACTTTGTATTGAAGATGTAATGGGTACACATATATATGTGCATTATTTTCTTTTTATTTTATTATATATTTTTTTCCAGTGACAAGTTAAAAATGCATTGGAGTAATGTAACAGAAATAAAAGTATTGTTGGAAACCAATGTGACGTGTTTTATTCAGACGACATTATTATCATCGCTCAATAGTTTTAGAATATGAAAGTGGACAGATTTATTTCCAAGACATTTGGGCCTCCATTTAATTGCCCGCGGTTGCCTTCATACTGGCCGTAAGTCAGCGGGCTTGACATTTGCAGCAGTTACAGAGCGATTCAATTGATCAAGCCCACAGCTACCTGGCTGAAAGCAGAAGCCATAAACCATGCACCCGTAAGTAGCATTTCAGAGCATTATCATGATCAATCAAGCAAGGCCATAATTACGGATTTACAAACAGCCAATAGTAAACAAGACCGTCATCATGACTTCAGTAAACCACAATCAATTAGCGTTTAGACTGTTCTAGTCCATGTGGGTGGCCTGAAATATATCGATCCTGGCAATCGAGTTAAAACAACACTGATATTACTCATAAAAAAACATTTTATTGCAGATTTGCGAGCTTGAGACAGTTGTGCAATTAATTCTAATGTCTATCATCGCTTTCCCCATATTTTAAAGTCCAGTATTATGTTTTTATTTGCTTTTATGGTGTTACGAACAGTTGTTTAACCCCCTTGCGGATCCTCGCTAATACTCATAGGATTTTTGGCTATATTTGCAATTGACGGGTTTGAAGGCAATTGCGGGCTTGAGGAATTGTAGCAATTGAATAGTGATTTGCGAGCAGGGTTGGGCCTGGTCAGAACTTGGATGGGAGACCACCCGTCGTGCTTTCTGGAAACAATTAACGATGAATACCAAGGGTTATAATTTAAAACGATAATTAACAACTACTTTTATCAATTGGATGTTATTAAAATAGTATTTTCCTGCAGTAAACTAGATTTATAGTTTGCTATTTTGAGCTGTCAGTCAGCCTTTCTGATCATTTTCAACTTTTATATACAATTATTTTTAACTGTGAGGTTCCGTTTTGTTTTCTTGCCTGCTGCTGCCTGTTACATTCTTAGTGTGTCTTTGCTGGAATAAAGAGAAGTGTATTGGTTTACAGAGAGTACTGGCAGTTGTAGCTGTCTCATTCCTATTGTCCAGACATAATCTTCCTCTACATTAAGTCACCTCCCACCTCAGGAAGTTAATTTGCTGAAACCAAAATGGTAGATTCCATAGCAGCATATAAAAAGGAATTCATTAGAGGCTGTGCATGTTGCATATTTACAAGTGTAGTTCTTCAGTACCATGGTCCATTTATATGATGCTGAGCTTCTTAGGTGTGCTGCTTTTTCCCTTAACATTTCAGTCCATAAGGCACCATAATCTTATACCTAACAGGACCCAAAGCTTAAAGTGTGTGTGGGACTCTTGCAAAGATGCCAATGTTAATACTGTAGGTTAAGTTAACAAAAAGACCCGGACAGATCATATCTTAAGATGATGTAAAACAACGTATAGGATAGGTGCATCGGAAAGGAATATGGAAATTTCCCTGTTTTTAATATTAAAATATGTTTGCATATCTAAACATCATTCTATTAACGAGTGAGTGAATTCCAAACAGTCCATGTAAAGGTCTGCCCCACAGCTCATGCATACATTGGTACTTGATGTACAAGCCAACCAGACTCATCCGAATTTGTTTTGTTTGTGATTGGCTAAACACTGTATGCATTAGCTGCTTGGGGCAGACCCTTGGAGGGACTGCTTGAGAGGAAAATATTAGATTGTAAGCACTTGTTAATATAATGTTTAGATATGCAAACACTTACAAAGATTATATTATTAAAAACAGGGAAACTTCCATATAGCTTTAAAGTAAGTCACAGCGTCTCATAGACGGAGCTATCTTGTTTGTAAGTGAGACATGTACATTTCTAATAACATTCAGTAATTCATTGAAGCTTGAAGACCACGGACAACTACAACCATTGCTGCTCATGTGGCCACCTATTAAAGGACTTCTGCACAATGAAAAAATACCTGTATGTCTCAAAACGAATATATAATGAAGTATAATAACGAGAAAAAAAGTCATAGAAAGTTTTTAATTGGAAAAAACCCAAACATATTTGTTGCCTCTGGACGGTTCCATGATATGTTGGTGCAATTTGTGTGTTAGAGGGGAGTTTACATTCTCGGAGAGCTATGGTTGCATCCTTTGATGCAACATCCTGCTTCTGGTCAGTTAGGGAGAAGGGGCGTGGTGTCATTTTCAAATATATCCTCTTATTAAACCAAGGCTCTGGATTTCTGCCCGTTCCCTCCACCCCCATCATCCAGCTCACAGGAAGTGATGTAACAAACACTAAATGGATTTGTGTACTCATAAACAGTATTCAGATTTTCTGAAAAAATGATTTATGTCTCTGACTTACACAGCTGCTCATATTGTTAATTTGATAAATACTTGATAAGTGTCTTTTTGTCTTGAACTGCAGTGGTCCTGTACATTCATTTAAGAAGCACAAAACACACTTAAAAAGGGGGTGACGGCTAAAATATGCTTTATAAGTTACACAAATGATTCTACAGGCTTGTAACCCACTCCAGTATCTCTTCCATGAATACCAAGTGGATCAGCATGACCATAAAGATTCTGGTGGTGTGTTACAGTCCACAAGGTCACAGAGAGACGGAAATGACTGAACAATGCAAAAAGAAAAAAAAAAAAATTGTGTGTGTTTGTGTATATATATATATATATATATATATATATATATATATATATATATATATATATACACACATACATATATATATATATATATATATATATATATATATATACACACATACATACATACTACTAGTAAGTAGCTTAATCAATCAACTACAGATAACAAGACACAAAACACCAGAGGGCAGTTTCATTTGATTCACATTTTCAGTACCTCTGTATCTCACTTTGGCAGACAAATATATTTTGCGTTAGAACATATTTCTTATTCATAAATAACCAATAAAAAAAAAGTTAGAAATGAAAATAAAGTTACATAGTTTGTTAGGATTTATTTGGCTGAAATATAAAGTTATTTAAAAAAAATTCCATAATGGCTTGATATAAGCACCTATAAATATATATGTCCATGAAACAGAACATTAATACATTATATGTTTCTCTAATGATGAATTCTTCACTGCCAAGAAATGAATCATCGAATTATCCAAGTTGGATCTTTTGCAACATTTATATTTTCTGGCCCCAGAATTGCTGCTCCATGAGTGCACTGGCCAATAGTTAAATACCTGTGGGGGGGAAAAAGAAACATTATTAATTATTTTATATATATATTTATTTTATTGTACACACTCTGCAAATGTATTTCTTTTTGATATTTATGTATTTATTATTAACAAAATAAATGTATAGAAAAAGAGAGAATATATTCCCCATATTGGTGCATGACACTTCTGTACAAAAAGAGAAAATCTAAACAAAATAATTTTATTGATATGTCAAAGACCCTATGATATTTACTACGTATATGGGATGTATTAAACCAAATTTTTAGCCCTAAATGTGCTTCTCCTGAATAAAGAGACACAACTTTAGATATCATGAGGTAAGGGTTAATAATTAAATTAATTATGTATTAAATGAGGATCATTTTCTATAGCTGACAAAATTATATGTGGTTAAACCACAAGCATAATTGTTCATAATTAAATTCAGCTAGTAACTTGCCCGTCATAAACAACGGTGTTATATGTTCTGTGCCTTTCTCCCTCCCTCATCCCCTCCCCCCTCTGTTGCTCTCCCCCCACACTTCGTCAGTGCCACAAAAATCGAGCATGCGCAATGCGCCCCGCGACCGGTGCATAGCCCCCCTGCGACACAGGGGGAGAGACAGGGAGAAAGACATGGGGTGGGAAAGAAAATGTTATTTGTCCAATAGATATTGGTATGGACTGACACATCCAGCCTATAAGTAATAAAATTGTTGTAAAATCAAACGCGTTTCGCTGCCAATCCTGCAGCTTTCTCAGGGATAAAAAAAATTCTCAGAGCCGTGGTTGTAAACTTGATCGTTTTAGAGAGGATACACAAGTGTCCCCTCTAAAGCGATCGGGTTTGAATGTGTCTGTCCAATATTGGTTTGGACTAATAAAATCCATAATACATATACACAATTTGTCCGGATACATTTCTTTGCTAATTTAGGCAGGTTTAAATACGACCACAAGGGTTTTGTACACCAGAAAATTCACGAACAATCAGGAGCAATGAACAATAGATTCCACAGAGGTTAAACTCTAGGACCAACAGTCAGGAGATGACATATACGGTTTAAAACCTCATTATATTGAAGCAAAAGAAGGAGAGCACTATACACCAAGGAGATTGTGTGCCTTCTCCCCCTCTTACAATATACAGTGCAGCCAACATAGACTCACGAGGGGAATATTGCAAATATGATCAAGGGTAGACTGACTTTAAAATAGAAACAGCAAATGCCACCCAAACTTGTGTCTTTTACATTAATAGGTAAACTTTTTAATATCAAAAAGTTACTGCTCTGGATTTTAAGGAAAAGTGCCAACATTTTTTACACAGGTATTTGCACTCTTTAATATAACTGCACTTGTGTTTAGGTGGAACTTTTTTATGTCTGCTCTATATATAGAGATATTTCCTATTATAAACATACTTGTTGGTGACAGTAACCAGATCTGAATGGGTGACAGCAAAGAGGTGTTCTCGGTGTCTCTGTCTCATCTCATCACTGATTCCATGCAGAAAATTACTCATCCCTAAAATGTAAAAGAAATACAGACACACGTTATTGAACAGACAAATTTAGCCAGAACTGGAGAAGCCAAACAGTTTTGTTAGATTACATAAAGTTGATATATTGTTTATCCAATACCAGGAAGGATTTTTTTCTCAGCAGCAGAAATATTTTTATTATTTCTCTGCATTTTAGAATTCTAGATAGCGACACAGGTAGGAGGAAACATGCATTAAACACTATAGAGCAGGGGTAGGCAAGTTTGATTCTAGAGGGTCACACGCAGGCGTGAGTTTGAGGGTATCCCTGCTGCGTTCAGGCATGACGATCCCTTCCTCAGTCATCCACTGGAAATCCTCAAATCCAGTCTTGTTTGTGGGCCCTCCGGGACCGAACTTGCACACACCTACTTTATAGTGCCCCAACCATAGGTGTGTTTCTGCCTAGGCAGAATATGATTTTGGCAGTTACATATGCCACTGCACATAGGTGGGTTACTTTCCCCATTAATACTTCTGAGAAAGTAACATGCAGCAGCAGGAAAGGAGGATGCTTGTGTTCCATATTCACATAGGGCCTCATTCAATTGTGATTTGGCCAATTGAATAGGGCCCTAAATAAGCACATAGCATATTTTTATTAAATAAGTTTTTAGTTAGTGAAAACCTTGCTTTTGGATAGATGCTTGCTAACTAAAAACTTCTTTAAAAAATATATGTTATGTGCTTATTTAGGGCCATATTCAATTGGCCAAATTGCAATTGAATGAGGGCCATAGTAATTGAGGTTTACAAAAATATATAATTGGTCAATCAAGTTCAAGCTTTTTAGCTCTCCTCCGATACTTGTATTGATTTTCCTTTAAGCAAAGCATGTCAAGTTAAAGGGACATGGACGCTTTCTGGATATCACTCTGTTTATAATATACCTATGTATTTGTTTACTTTATTAAGACGCGCTTAAATTGTCTGTTCTGTGTAAAATCTTACAAATAGTTCCCAACTAGCTTCTCCCCTGCTTATGAAGACTGTATAACATTAAGTACAGGGCTTGAACTGTCTCAAAGTAACCAATCAGTGGCAACATTCTGCAACATGCTACTTGATAGAAGTCATTGACAGGCTAATTTGCAACACTGCACATCAAAGTCTGTGTATTAATGAGCTACAGAGGGCAGAACGAAACAGGCACAAATTGAATGACTTCAGGCAGAAAATAATAATAAAAAAAAAAAAAAGACAGAGCTTTTAAGCACATAAAATAAAACCCTCATTATTTTATGTGCTTAAAAGCTCTCTTTTTTTTTTTTATTATTATTTTCTGCCTGAAGTCATTCAATTTGTGCCTGTTTCGTTCTGCCCTCTGTAGCTCATTAATACACAGACTTTGATGTGCAGTGTTGCAAATTAGCCTGTCAATGACTTCTATCAAGTAGCATGTTGCAGAATGTTGCCACTGATTGGTTACTTTGAGACAGTTCAAGCCCTGTACTTAATGTTATACAGTCTTCATAAGCAGGGGAGAAGCTAGTTGGGAACTATTTCTAAGATTTTACACAGAACAGACAATTTAAGCGCGTCTTAATAAAGTAAACAAATACATAGGTATATTATAAACTGGGTGGTCCAGTGGTTAGGATTCGGTGCTTTCACCACTGCGACCAGGGTTCGATTCCAGTCAGGGAACCAAGAGGTCACACCATACTGAAGCCATGCAGGGTTGGGTATGGTCAGTAATTGGATGGGAAACCACCTAGGAATACCAGGAGCTGTATGCTGTGGCCCACTGAAGAAGGAACTGGCAACCCACTACAGTATTTCTGCCATGAATACCAAGTGGTGTGTGTGGTCCATGAGGTCATGGAGAGTCAGACACGACTGAATGACGCATACACAAATGTAAAATAAGTAAATAGATACATATGTATATTCCTAGTGAAAACCAGAAATCTTCCATATTCCTTGAAATGGATACAATAGGAAATTTAGATCTGTAATTAACAAGCTAAATATCCAAATGCCACAAGTAAAGCAATCATGGTAAATACAGTCCAATCAAAGCCATTTTTTTTAAATTACATATCACAAGCAAATGTCCGATTTTTTCATTTTTTTTAACTTTTGGAATAAATGCAATACACAACATTTGCTCTCTGATTTTCTGTACTATCTTTGTATGATGCAATCTATAAAAATGAACAAAGGAAAAGGAATAAAATATTATATATACCTTTATCTGAAGGTGCAACTGGAGAGTCAACTGCTGAAAACACAGATAACTTTGCTTCATCGATATCTTCCTGGGTAAATTTTCCAGATCTTGCCCAGTCAATGGCCTTTTCAAATGTTGACAACGTTGATAAAGAATTAGGATCCCTAAAAATAAATACAATTTATATTTTCACTCCTGAACCATTCCATAAATTAGCTTTTTGTATAGCTAAAGATCAAGTTCATGATCACCAAAATGCATCCCACAATGGATATTATTTAGATGGAAGACTCCGAGTTTGGGATCCCTTTAATAAAAATAGCGAAACGTATCTGCTCATAATGAATGGAGTACAGTGAGGGGAAAAAGTATTTGATCCCCTGCTGATTTTGAACGTTTGTCCACTGACAAATAAATGATCAGTCTATAATTTTAATGGTAGGTGTATTTTAACAGTGAGACAGAATAACAAAAACAAACAAGAAAAACGCATGTCAAAAAAAAGTTATGAATTGATTTGCAGGTCAGTGAGGGAAATAAGTATTTGATCCTCTATCAATCAGCAAGATTTCTGTCTCCCAGTTGTCTTTTATACAGGTAACGAGCGGAGATTAGGAGCACTCTCTTAAAGGGAATGCTCCTAATCTCAGCTTGTTACCTGTATAAAAGACACCTGTCCACAGAAGCAATCAATCAATCAGATTCCAAACTCTCCACAATGGCTGAGACCGTAGAGCTGTCCAAGGATGTCAGGGACAAGATTGAAGACATATACAAGGCTGGAATGGGCCACAAGACCATCGCCAAGCAGCTTGGTGAGAAGGTAAAAACAATTGGTACAATTATTCGTAAATGGAAGAAACACAAAATAACTGCCAGTCTCCCTCGGTCTGGTGCTCCATGCAAGATCTCACCTTGTGGAGTTCAATAATCATGAGAACGGTGAGGAATCAGACCAGAACTACACGGGAGGATCGTGTTATTAATCTCAAGGCAGCTGGGACCAGTCACAAAGAAAACAATTAGTAACACACTACACCGTGAAGGACTGAAATCCTGCAGTGTCCACAAGGTCTCCCTGCTCAAGAAAGTCCATGTACAGGCCCATCTGAAGTTTGCCAATGAACATCTGAATGATTCAGAGGAGAACTGGGTGACAGTGTTGTTGTCAAATGAGACCAAATTCGAGCTCTTTGGCATCAACTCAACTCCCTGTGATTGGAGGAGGAGGAATGCTGCCTATGAACCAAAGAACACCATCCCCACCTTCAATCATGGAGGTGGAAACATTATACTTTGGGGGTGTTTTTCTGCTGAGGTGACAACTGCACCGCATCAAGGGGACGATGTACAGGGCCATGTACCGTCAAATCTTGAGTTAGAACCTCCTTCCCTCAGCCAGGGCATTGAAAATGGGTTGTGGGTGGGTATTCCAGCATGACAATGACCCACAAGGCAACAAAGTGGCTCAAGAAAAAGCACATTAAGGTCCTGGAGTGGCCTAGCCAGTCTCCAGACCATAATCCCATAGAAAATCTGTGGAGGGAGCTGAAGGTTCGAGTTGCCAAACATCAGCCTCAAAACCTTAATGACTTGGAGAGGATCTACAAAGAGGACTGGGACAAAATCCGTCCTGAGATGTGTGCAAACCTGGTGGCCAACTACAAGGAACGGATGACCTCTGACCCCATGCCAACAAGGGTTTTGCCATCAAGTACTAAAGCGAAGGGGTCAAATACTTATTTCCCTCATTGACCTGAAAATCAATTTAGAACTTTTTTGACATGAGTTTTTCTTTCTACACCTACCATTAAAATTATAGACTGATCATTCCTTTGTCAGTGGACAAACGTTCAAAATCTGTAGGGGATCAAATACTTTTTCCCCTCATTGTAGTAGGAATCCTTTATGAGAATATAGTTGGTTAAATATAGTTCTGCTGAAAACAGTTCTTTGACATTTAGTTCATTTTGTTCTATAAGTGTATTACCATCCATTTTGTACATCAATGGTCAAGAAAAGTCCACTCTGAGAATCATTGCTTTAGCTCATAGGGCACAAACATCTCTGCCTCACCTGTCTGGGGTCTTTGAGAACCACTAAGCTAAAGGATTAAAAGGCCACTTAATTCAGCACAATTTGGAGCACAACACTGTAAAGATCTCCTAAAAGCTTGTTGAAATGCATGCATTTTTCTCTGAGAAAGTAATAAATTAAATCTCTTTTTACATGTGACGCAGAAAAGGCACCAGACAAACCCACGGCAACAGCTCTGTGCAGTGAACATAAGCAAATATAGAGTTAACCCTTTACAAATTCATCTGCCTCCTTCTGAATTGCTACCTTGTTGTGGTGAAGGGGCTTGTGTACTTCAATGAAACTGAGCCAAACCATGAGAGGTCATACAAATCCAGATCCGCTGGAGAAGAAACTGGCAACCCACTCCAATATTTTGTCAATATGACCTTATGGATAAGCACAACCAAACATAAGATGTGCCTGGTATGCTGAGGTCCATAGGGTCACAGAGTCAGACACAACTGAACGAATAAACAACAAATTAATCTGTGCAAAGAATGGATTGCGGGAAACACATAAAAAGGTCAGGTATGTGTTAACTGCTCCCTGCTTTCCTAAGTTCAGGGAAAACTGCTATAAATATTTGTCTTCACAAAGCATTCACAGCTTGGTGTCGGCACAGGTTATTAATCATGGAATAGGCAGTAGATAAGCTACACTCTGGGCCTAATTGCACAGGACATCTTTATCTGGGTTTGCATAGACTTGGGCCTCCATTCAATTGTGGGCTTGAAATTTGCAACAGTTACAGAGCGATTCTATTGAACAAGCCCACTACTACCTGGCCAAAAGCCTAAACTGTAAACCATGCCCCAGTAAGTAGCATTTCAGATCATGATCAATTAAGCAAGGCTGTAACTACCGATTTAGAAACAGCCAATAGTAAATGAGACCGTTATCATGACATCAGTAAAACATGGAGGTTAAACCTCAGTCAATTATCGTTTAAAGATCCGATATGTGATTGGACTCGCAATCCTGCAATGTACAAAATAATAAAAATGAATAGCGATACTGTTCTAGTCCATGTGGGTGGCCTGATTTGTATTAACTCATTAATTACCGAGATTGATATAACACAGAAATGAAACATAAAAAAATAATTCTTGATTGGAGATTTGCAAGCTTGAGACTGTTGTGCAATTAATTCTAATGTCTTTCATCCCTAACCCCGTCTTTTAAAGTGCAGTATTGATTGTTTATTTGCATTTACAATGCTACGAACAGGTGATTAAACCCCTTGCGAGTCCTACCTAGTAGTCAAAGGATTTTCTTCTACATTTGCCATTTACGGGTGTGAAAATATTTGCGGGCTTGAGGAATTGTAGCAATTAAATAGCGATTTGCGACTAACATTTACGGGTTTGAAAGATCAAAGGCTTAGCTGGGTCGGGGTTACGATTTTAACAACCGCAGGGATTTTCAGCCTCGAACTCGGCTCGCTAAAAGACACCAATTAAGCAGCAAATGAGTTTACAGGCTACATTACGGGCTCCAGTAATTTACAATTGCTCAATTAAATTAGGCCCTCTCTTTGTAAACAGTCCTGAAACTTTTGATTTTAGGTGTTATTAGTGTAATTAGATAATTTTAACATACAATCTTGTGCTCTTTCAAACTATGAAGAGCACTTACAGTGGAGAAAATTGCCCTTTAATCATCGTTGAACTGGTGGAGATGTCAAATCTGACTATATAAATCCCACAGGATAGCATAGTAATGTAGACGTTCTCCAAGAGCTTAAGGGCCTCATCAGGTTTTAAGCAAACTGGTGGGCTGACACTTTTGGGGAGGTTGGAACAATCTTATAACGGAGCACAAGATCTTAAAGTCTGACTCTGTTTGTAAGGACTGGTCTGTCCTGTAAAAAGAGACTACACCTTGAGCGGGTAGGGAGGACTACTCCTTTTCTTGTAAATGCACTTCAAGCATGAGAAAAGCGAAGTTCAAATCCTTGTTTGTGGGCCTAGGCTATGTTGGAGCAGGAAGACCAGCTTTGAAGTATTTGGAAACCATGACCAGCATATTATAATTTAGATTTAGCAACATTTTAGTAATCATCTTCCCCTATATTAGAAGGTCTAAAAGTGAGATATAGAGATTGAGGAGTGACTTTATAAGTTAAATGTTGCTTTGCATTACATGACAAAATTCCACCTTAAAGAAAGAAAAGGGTGGTGAAACTGTTGAATTCTCTTCCAAAAGGAGGTTGTGACAGCAGATCTGATAGATAACTTTAAAAAGGGATTGAATATATTTGTGAATAAAAAAGGGCATTCAGGGTTATCCTGGATAACTAGAGAAGGATTAAGGGAGGAATCCGATTGCCAGTATCTGGGGACAGGAAGAAGTTTTCTACCAAGTGGCAAAGTTAGATTTTTTTTATTTTCTGCCTTCCTCTGGATCTATTAATAATTAATCCACATATTACAAGGCTCAGGGGAGGTCTAAAAAAAAACTTGGATTCAAAGTATTTTTTAAACTATGCAAAAAGGAAATATTTTTTCCATTACTTTTTAAATTGTCAGTTTTCCTCTCTAGCAGAGCCACTTCTTTCCAACTCCTCGTGCCTATCAGGGGATTGACCAGCTTTACCAGGGCCTGGACTAAAAAATAAATAAAAATAGTCTGACCTATCTATGTTTTGGTTCAGCCTGAGCATGCTTGGGGGGGGGGGGGGGGGGGGCAATGACATCATAGCCCTGCATGCTTCCAAGCTCTATGATGGTCCAGCCAACAGACAGAACTGGCCACACCCCCTGATAAGGCACAGCGATGGAAAATTGACAAAAATATACTAAATATACTAACTTTTATTTTATACTGCATACTGTTTTAAATAGTCTGTGACCAACAAACTAACATATGATCTTTACTTTTAAAAGCATTACAGTCCATAAAGTCCTTCAAGCAGTTGTCGTTTTGGTCTTTATTAGTGTGACCCACCCATGGACCTCTTCCTTATCATGCCTCAGGAGATAACCAACATCTTATGGATAATGTTTGTGGTTTGCAGAACTAACCTGGGGCCATATTCAACTGAGCGAATTTGAGATCCGGGGGCCCGTAAGTGAGGTCACAAGCTATTTTGCTATTCAATTGGCGTCTCTTTGCGGGCTCGGATCGGCTTCCGAGTTACGAGCTTGAAAAAATGGAGATTGTTAAACTCGTAACTTACAGCCTCCAGAAGCCTTTGATCTGTCACTTTCGCAAGGCTAAAATAGCAAATCGCTAAAATGTTTTCACACCCGTAAACGGCAAATGAAGGAGAAAATCCTACGAGTGCTAGAGAGGCCCCGCAAGGGGGTTAAAGACTAATTCGTAGCACTGTAAATGCTAATAACAAATCAATACTGCACTGTAAATGATGGGGGAAAGCGATGATAGACATTAGAATTAATTGCACAACAGTCTCAAACTCGCAAATCGTCAGAAAATTTTAATTATTTTTTACGTGTCATTTCGGTGTTAAAATCGATCTTGGGTATCAATGAGTTAATACATATCAGACCACCCATATGGATTTTCATCATTCTTTATTTTATAAGTTTTGACCGCATATTGGACCCCCGAACCTAATTGATTAACATGTAACCTCCATGTTTTACTGTCGTGATAATGACCGTCTCATTTTCTATTGGCCGATTCGAAATGTCCGGTTACGGGCTTGCTGAATTGATCAGGTTACCGCCCAGAATGGCTCCGAACCAATACATGGTTTACTGTTTTGGCTTGGGGCCAGTAACTTGCGGCCTTCAGCAATTGAATAGCATCGTAATCAGACACCAACAAGAGCCTGCAACGCTCTCGCAGACATTCTGCTGTCTGCGATCGAATTATGGGCTTCAAATTGAATGTGGCCACTGGTATTTAGATGTTGGCAAGTTCTTGTGGGTAATGTCCTACTGATATGCTACAGGACATGTATTAAGTAAGCTTCATTACTCTGTTCTGATGTGTTTCTATTTTTAAATACTATTTTGCACTAGTTTTGGATATATTAATTTATCTTTCACAATAAATAATTTGTACAATAACCCAAGCAGAACCAAAAGTATGAGAAGTTTCAAAGGATTGAGGAATTGCTCTTTTATGTCAAGGGGTCAAATAATTATTAACTAAAGTTAACCGATTGGCGGCTGAGGTTTTCTTCACTATGAGATTAGTGAGCTTGACGGCAAATATTGCACGTGTTGATCATTTTAATAAGTCTGTAAGGGCATTTTTTTTTTTTTAATGCTTACCGGTAAGAGTAAAAATTGAAGATTCCATCAAAGCCAAGCTTGGCACCCCCACCATAGGCTCCACCTTTTTCTCGAATTTCACCATGGAGAAATTTTGCAGTCATTACTCGTGCAAGAATACGAAGGCTAAATGAGTCAATAAAAAGACAATATTGAGTGTTGAAAAATAAATGACAAATGCCATTATTATATAGAACATCCCACATTCCCTAATGTTAAAGTGACACAATGGAGGTTCAAAATATAGTATATTATAAAACTATAGCTAATGAGTACTTTATCAACTAAATGTTATACAAATGCATTGAATTTTGCCATTTTGAGTGGTCACCATTAGTCAGCTTTTGTTAATGATAGATAATTACTATTAACTACTGATAAGTCCCAAGGCATTGAGTCCATTGGCTTGAGAGAAATTGCTGCACAAAAACAGACTGGACAGACGCAGGTGACTGAACTCAAAACAATAGACCCGATATCTCACGGGTTAATCATTAATTAACGGCAATTCACTTTCATCAAGATAAGATATGAACCTGTTTGTGGGTGGATCAGAAAGGCTGAGAGAGCTCAAAATGGCAAACTTTTTGTTAGTGTACTGTAGGAAAATACAATTTTGATCATTTTCAATTGATAATGTTATATAGTATACTAATATAAAAACACATAACAACTGCAAGCATAAAAACGCCATTACAAGAAAGTGGCTGTGAATTTCAATCATTTTGGTCTCCTTGCATTACCTGGCGTAGTCGGCACCCGTGTAAGGGACAGTTCTTACACATTCACCAATGTAGTTTACTGGGAACGGCAGGTTAAAGTGCGTTTTCATCTGACATGGTTTGAAGGTTGGATCCTTAAAAAGAAATAGTGGACACAGTAATTAAAATTGATTTAACAAAACAATTTAGAAACATATTAAAAATGAAGCTTCTGAAATATAAATTAGGTATATGTATATAAAAAAATTAAATATAAAAGTATGTCTATAGTCTCTCTTGCTCTCTCATTTGCATATGTCCATTTTGAATTTCCCCAGAGTCCAGTGCAAAAATTGACTTGAGATTCTGAGCAGGAAGTACGTTTTTTTCTTACATTTTCCCTGATTTTACATAGTCATATAAATGGTAATATACAATACTTCCGTATAACCTTTCCTTTTCTAAAGAAAGTATAAAGTCCAAAAAAAGGGGGGACATAGTAGAGTTGGGGGAAAGAGTGAAAGAAGAAGGGAATTGTTAAAAAAAAAAAGTTAGTTCAGAGGGGTATCTCCAGTCCAGAAAATATGTTTTTTTACTTAATTTTAGATGTCCAAATGTACTATATTTTACTGTACTCTGTATGGTGGAGGCCTGTTATACATATATATATATATATATATATATATATATATATATATATATATATATACTAACCTGTATAGAATATATAAAATCTGTATTTAAACATATAATTAACCCATGTGCCATATTTATTGGGATGATCTTTTTTACAACAATCAAATAAATGAAATAAACACATGCTTTAATTCTTGACTATTATATAAATGTCTTGCTTTACTGGGGAGATATGTGCTTTTTCCTAAGAGTATTAGTCACACTGGAAAGATCATGGATCTCTATTCGGTTCAATTGTAAAGCTATCACTATGGAATAGAACAATAATATTAAATGGAAGTGCAACTCACAATAGAATCAGGCACAAATTTGTCTCCAGCCCAACAAGCAGAAACATGGAAGCTAGTAGGCATAAGCTAAAGCTTCTCTAGAAATGCTTTCATGAGCACGATTTATTCAGGTGCCAGTGTTGTCTGTTTGTAACATACTTCATAATTATTAATATTTTCCAAAAGTAAAGTAGTCCTTTAAGAAACAGCAATCCCATATAAATAGTTGGTCTTTTAAAGATATTGAGGAAGTATCATAGCTGTCTGCACCATCTGTTGTATAGAGGAATAGTTATATATGACTTTTTAGGGATTGGTTTGGATATATATGAAAGTTACTATCTGTACTGAGTAACTGTTGAATTTTGACAAATCATTTTACTTACACAGACTAATTTTCTTGTTGCTCTTGGAGAAACTTCACTTCCAGGCGATGATGGATTTACAGGTTTCTATGGAATATTATAAAATTTAGACATATTATGTTATAATCAGAAGGAAATGCTAGAGCCCCCAATTGCAAAATGCAATGCAAATGCTATAGTCCCCAGCTGCATATTTCAGAGTAAAAATTGAATGAATTTATTTGACAATCAAATATAAAGTTGTCGTAATTGTGAATGCTATCATTGCGGGCATCGCTATGAGCACTGAAGGCACAGGGCCGTACGTGACTGGCTTGATGGGGAGGGGGGGGGGAAACCCAGGGGGAGGGGGCAAAAAGAGGGAATGAGTGGCTCGCAATGAGCGTCGAAGAGACACAGGGGAGAAGAGAGAGGGAAAGAAAAAAAGAAAGAAAGAAAGAAAGAAAGAAAGAAAGAAAGAAAGACAGGCAAGGGATAGAGAGGGAAAGAGACACAGGGGAGAGAGAGAGGGGGAAAGAGACACAGGGGAGAAGAGAGAAAGAAAGAAAGAAAGAAAGAAAGAAAGACAGGCAAGGGATAGAGAGGGAAATAGACACAAGGGAGAGAGAGAGAGGGAGAGAGACACAGGGGAGGGAGAGAGAGGGAAATAAAGAAAGACAGGGGAGAGAGAGAGAGAGAGGGAAAGAGACACAGGGGAGAGAGAGACAGGGAAAGAGACACAGGGGAGGGAGAGAGAGGAAAAGAGACACAGGGGAGGGAGAGAGAGGGAAAGACACAGGGGAGGGAGAGAGAGGGAAAGAGACACAGGGGAGGGAGAGAGAGGGAAAGAAAGAAAGAAAGACAGGCAAGGGATAGAGAGGGAAAGAGACACAGGGGAGAGAGAGAGAGGGAAAGAAAGAGACAGGGGAGGGAGAGAGAGGGAAAGAGACACAGGGGAGGGAGAGAGAGGGAAAGAGACACAGGGGAGGGAGAGAGAGGGAAAGAGACACAGGGGAGGGAGAGAGAGGGAAAGAGACACAGGGGAGGGAGAGAGAGGGAAAGAGACACAGGGGAGGGAGAGGGAGGGAAAGAGACACAGGGGAGGGAGAGAGAGGGGAAGGGACAGGGGAGGGAGAGAGAGGAAGAGAGACACAGGGGAGAGTAACGGGTTTGCGCGTGCAAAGCCGCTCATCGCGAGGCCTGTAAAGTAGAGAGAAGTTAGAGGGGGGGGGGGGGGGGGAGACTCGCATTGTCTGGCGGGCAAGACGCTAGTTATTATTATTAATTATTAATTGATCCCAGAGGTAATGTAGATGTATAGCATTAACTGCAGTTTCTACATTGTAATTTCCCATATTTCCAGCAAGCTACACCTCAAACAGGAAATCACAAGACTGCAAGGTAAATGATGACCAAGTACTAGAAAAAAATGTTACCTACCACAATAACATGGGGTCGAACAGATTTCTTCTCTTTTTTATTCCTATGGATTACAGCCAAGAAATGCTCTACTTCTTTTGATGCAGAAGACATCTGTTGAGGTGTAGCATTCACCGAGCACCTGTAGGACATGATATTTTATTAGAAATATTGCAAAATACTATGTAAATAGGTTAAAAAGACAGAGCATGTAAAGTAACTGTTTATCTGAGACCTGTCTGTGTGCTGGACTATCATGGATCATGGAAGCAGGCTGGGCTGATGTCACTGGCCCTTCCCCATGACATCATTAGCTCGGCCCCATGACATCATAAACTCGACCCCCACTGCCTACAGAGAGGTAACAGCTCTATCCAAACATTGCCGCAGCTGCTACATAGGACTAGCCCAATGCTCGAGTCATCATAGCCCCGCCACCCTTACCAAGCATCCTCAGTCACAAGCAGTACTTAGATGGGTAAGTCTTTCTTTGATGCAGCAACTGTTGTTTTTTTCCATTACCATTAACAGGCAGTTTAAAATGATGGATATGTGTATTGTATTCACAATCACTTTTGTAGAAAAATAATATTAAATTATTACCTGATGCTGTCACTTAGTAAGACATGTTTCCGAATACGCGATAATTTGCGTAATATTACGCTCATGTCAGGCATCTCTGCTATTCTTTTCATCATTTTCACCTAAAGATATAGAAAAGACATATTGGATAATTTCTGTTAGGTAAGTACAACATTGGTGAACATTCGCCAAGGGCTTTGCAAATAAATAAGGGAGAAAAATGAAGCATAATCACATATATAGTTGTGAGCGTACGGGTCGTTGCTCACGCTTGCGGGCTCGCATAGCGAGCCCGCGGCCCTCGCGTAGCGAGGTCACTGGGCAAGGGCCTCAGTTGCTGGCATGGAGCGCCGAAGGCGCTCCATGCCAGCAACTGAGGCCCCTCGCGAAGCGAGGGCCTCAGTTGCTGGCGAGGTCACTGGGCACGGGCCTCAGTTGCTGGCATGGAGCGCCGAAGGCGCTCCATGTCAGCAACTGAGGCCCCTCGCGAAGCGAGGGCCTCAGTTGCTGGCGAGGTCACTGGGCAAGGGCCTCAGTTGCTGGCATGGAGCGCCGAAGGTGCTCCATGCCAGCAACTGAGGCCCCTCGCGAAGCGAGGGACTCAGTTGCTGGCGAGGTCACTGGGCAAGGGCCTCAAACCCTCGCAAAATTCACGTCGCTACTCAAAAAACACGACACACAAATTACGACACTCGCTAAATTTTACGAGGAACGCAAACAACGTACGAAACACGTTACCACACATTACGACCTCGCAAACATCGGACGCAACACGCCGACATACAAACATTTAAAACACAATACATACACACAGCACATACATAAAAAAATTACCTACACCAAGAGGGAGCACCCAGGACCTCAAAAATGCAACTTACACCTCGATTTTACTCGAAATAAAACAGTTTAGAGACTAAAAAAAAATCTAAGCGAGAGAAAAAATGGCCGCCGAACAAAACGAAAACGAGGCTACAGCACTCTAAACTCGCAAAACACCACAAAACACCTACGGATATTCCGATACAGACCTATACCACACATTACTCGCCATTTTACACCAATGCGGAAGTACACGACTACGCTAACGGTTTGGTCTCGCGCACGCACAGTGTTACACTGCACACGTTCATCACGCTTACACAGCAGCTCCACACCACTAATGCTGCAGCAACATCAACACAGATTGCCAGCTCTTCATCACAATGCTTCAAAATAGGTACACTATATTCATTTACTAATTTAGCTACCTTACAATTTCATTGCCGTCATTTTTTGACGGGCAATTCGCTAGTCTAACAATAATAGTGGAAAATCAGTTCTACACAGAAATGCTAAATATAAAATTATATTTATAAAAAAACATAAATTGCACTCTTTAAAGCATTTTTGGTTTTATATATATATATATATATATATATATATATATATATATATATATACAGGGAGTGCAGAATTATTAGGCAAATGAGTATTTTGACCACATCATCCTCTTTAAGCATGTTGTCTTACTCCAAGCTGTATAGGCTCGAAAGCCTACTACCAATTAAGCATATTAGGTGATGTGCATCTCTGTAATGAGAAGGGGTGTGGTCTAATGACATCAACACCCTATATCAGGTGTGCATAATTATTAGGCATTTTCCTTTCCTTTGGCAAAATGGGTCAAAAGAAGGACTTGACAGGCTCACAAAAGTCAAAAATAGTGAGATATCTTGCAGAGGGATGCAGCACTCTTAAAATTGCAAAGCTTCTGAAGCGTGATCATCGAACAATCAAGCGTTTCATTCAAAATAGTCAACAGGGTTGCAAGAAGCGTGTGGAAAAACCAAGGCGCAAAATAACTGCCCATGAACTGAGAAAAGTCAAGCGTGCAGCTGCCACGATGCCACTTGCCACCAGTTTGGCCATATTTCAGAGCTGCAACATAACTGGAGTGCCCAAAAGCACAAGGTGTGCAATACTCAGAGACATGGCCAAGGTAAGAAAGGCTGAAAGACGACCACCACTGAACAAGACACACAAGCTGAAACGTCAAGACTGGGCCAAGAAATATCTCAAGACTGATTTTTCTAAGGTTTTAGGGACTGATGAAATGAGAGTGAGTCTTGATGGGCCAGATGGATGGGCCCGTGGCTGGATTGGTAAAGGGCAGAGAGCTCCAGTCCGACTCAGACGCCAGCAAGGTGGAGGTGGAGTACTGGTTTGGGCTGGTATCATCAAAGATGAGCTTGTGGGGCCTTTTTGGCTTGAGGATGGAGTCAAGCTCAACTCCCAGTCCTACTGCCAGTTCCTGGAAGACACCTTCTTCAAGCAGTGGTACAGGAAGAAGTCTGCATCCTTCAAGAAAAACATGATTTTCATGCAGGACAATGCTCCATCACACGCGTCCAAGTACTCCACAGCGTGGCTGGCAAGAAAGGGTATAAAAGAAGAAAATCTAATGACATGGCCTCCTTGTTCACCTGATCTGAACCCCATTGAGAACCTGTGGTCCATCATCAAATGTGAGATTTACAAGGAGGGAAAAAAGTACACCTCTCTGAACAGTGTCTGGGAGGCTGTGGTTGCTGCTGCACGCAATGTTGATGGTGAACAGATCAAAACACTGACAGAATCCATGGATGGCAGGCTTTTGAGTGTCCTTGCAAAGAAAGGTGGCTATATTGGTCACAGATTTGTTTTTGTTTTGCTTTTGAATGTCAGAAATGTATATTTGTGAATGTTGAGATGTTATATTGGTTTCACTGGTAAAAATAAATAATTGAAATGGGTATATATTTGTTTTTTGTTAAGTTGCCTAATAATTATGCACAGTAATAGTCACCTGCACACACAGATATCCCCCTAAAATAGCTAAAACTAAAAACAAACTAAAAACTACTTCCAAAATTATTCAGCTTTGATATTAATGAGTTTTTTGGGTTCATTGAGAACATGGTTGTTGTTCAATAATAAAATTAATCCTCAAAAATACAACTTGCCTAATAATTCTGCACTCCCTGTGATTATATATATATATATATATATATATATATATATATATATATATATATATATATATATATATATATATATATATATATTATATATATATATATATAAGTTATTTAGATTTACTTAATCTGAGCAACTTCATTGCAATTTTCTTATACAATTTACACTTCATTTTTAAGAGCACCACAACGTAACAATTTATCTGCTTCTGGAACTTCTCCCTTTCTACCTGTATATTTCCCTGTGTGCTGCCATGCAGGACCTGCAGCCCTAAATTTTATGAGCCAAGGCTACTCACACAGGGCATGAGATTCATCTTACCAGTATAATACTGTTCCATACAAGAATCATGCAGACAGTGACATGCTGCAACAACCCTAAATTTTCAATCATTACAATTATATGCAATCATTTATAACACATTGCTGGTATAGAATATTGATCTCCTCACAATTTTCAGTTTTAAATTTTAACAAAATCCTGTCAGTTTAGCTTTTCTGCAGCTTCTAACATTCAGCATGTCACCGCTTGCTTTTTTTTTTTTTAAAGGTATATGAACGTTTCCCTGTTCTTACCCTTTTCTAATCTAACACACGCTGCTTATATCAAAAAACATACATTACATTGAGTCATTTTATACACATACAGATTTATTGTATTTATTTTAAATTGGTTTCCACACCCAAAGATGTGCTTACATAGGTACCTGGTACTAACCAATAGAAACACTGCATGCAAGTACATTTGTAAACCCTTTATTAACCTTCCAGCAAGTAGCAGCACAGTGAAGATATCCACAGCAGTTGCATCATTCAACGGAGGAGACAGAGGGAAAACAGAATACAAATCCCATGATGCTTTGCTGCAGAGAATGACCAAAATGCTAATTTAACTAGAGTTTTCACAGGCATTCCTACTCAAAACCAACTGAAAGAAAACAAAAGAAATGATGCCTCTAGGGTAAGTTTATTAATGTTTATATTGAGATTTTTTTCATGCAAAACATGTTTGCAAAAACAATTGATTCTCCTCTATCAATCCATAAAAATTCTATATGCCTTTAACATCAAAAAGAAATGCTGTAGGTAACACAGATGCAAGAGGGCAGCACACAAGGGAGTAAACAAGTAGAAATGGAGCGATTCCACTAGTGGAGACACTTATGTTGTAGGCCTCATAAGTAAGTGACATGTCATTTTTAAATGAAAAATACATTGAGAAACATTAAATTAATTAAACTTAGTTAAATTATATAAAAACAAAGAAGATGTCAAAACAGTTCCTTCAAAAACCATATAACATAAACACATGGAAAATGTAACTAATTACCTGATCCATTCCACTGAAGAGCTCATTAAGTTCTCCTGCAGGGGTGAGGGTTCTAGAAGCACGAATAGAAGCGTACAGGTGTCCAGAATCTGGGATCCCATTGGATATTTCTTGGGCAGTCATACGCACCAAAACTCTTAACCGGTCCTCATCATCAAAATGAGGACTAGAAATAATAAATAAAACCAGAAATTAAAAATACCAATGTTTTAAATGACATTTCCAAGTTTTACTTGCACCACTATTCACAACATTGATAAGTATTATAATGATTTTAAGTTTATACTACAATTTAACAAAAAAAAATAAATGGAACAGAGTTTGGGAAAGATCATGTATATCTCCATAAACCGTAAATGATAAAAATGAACATACTGGTTAAATATTTCACTCCATAGATGCATCATGTCAGGTAAATTTCTCTCTAAGCAAATTGATGAGAAGATAATCCCCTAAGAAAATAAAAAAGTGATAATTAGAACATTTATAAACAAAAAATAAAAACTCAAAGCAGAGAAAATAAATTACTAGAGAAGTCATGCGGAGTATCTATTGAGTGGCTGAGTAGCACTGGGCATAAGTCAGTAACCTGCATCATATAGACTAGTAGACAGTATGTGGCTACTCATTTCCAACCTCAAATGTTATCTAAAAGCAGTTATATGTGCAACTTAGGCATAACTGGATATACTTTAAGTAATCAAATACTAAAATTATAAATACATACATTTTCGGTGCATTTTCATTTCATTGTATGAAAAATGTATAAAGAGAAACTGTAAGTGATGAGTTTGGAGGAAAATTTGATTTTCTGGTCTGTTTACAGGACCACTGTGGTTACCATGCTGTGGAATCTACCATTCTGGGTTCATCAGATACATTTCCTGGAGTTGAGAGGAGACTTTGAATGCACAGGAAGTGCCTATATGCACAATGACAATTTGGAAGTTAAAACTACCAGCACTCACATTAGTTTATAAGGACACACGATTCAGAGAAAATAATAGATACTAGTTAAGAACACAAATTAGTAGTTTCCATTAAAGAATAATTGCTTATAAAAACGTACTTAATTTATGTAAAATGGGAATAAAACATAACCTTTAATAGAATTATTAAAAATACACACACAATAAAATCATTGCCAGACATAAATACTTTACGTACACACCAACTGGTTGAAGCGACAGCCGGAAAGCCCACAGTGTGCAAAAACCCTGAACTACAATAGACTGGCTAGGACCTCAGTGGGTACCTGGAAAGTTGCCCTGGTGGCTAACCCCAAATCTAACTAGGGGCCCTAAAAATAAGCTAAACTCCAAGCTAATTACATAAATATACACACTTACCCCCAAACAAACGGGAAACAGCAACAGACAGCTGCTTCAAATCAGGAGTGTAAACTGCACAGGAAGCTAACCCCCAATGCATGTATTGTCAGTGGATTCTGACATAATCAGGGGTGACCCCGGAGTTAGATTTGGGGTTTGCCACTAGGGCAACCTTCCTGGCCAGTCTATTGTAGTTCTTATTTTTTTGCATAATGTGGGCTTTCAGGCTGCTTCTTGAACCAGGTAGTGGGTATATATAATATTTATGTATGGCAATGATTTTATTGTGTATGTAGTTTTAATTATTCTATTAAAAGTTATGTTTTATTCCTATTTTTCAGCAATTACTTCTATACAGTGTTATGAACTATGTGTTAATTTGTTTATAAAAGTTACAACAAGAAAATAACCTTTGAATAATGTCCCAGTGCTTAACACCAATAAAGAATAATCCATTTAAAAATTAGAAACTTTATTTGTACAAATAATAATATAATAAATATAATAATTACTATTCTTCTACATAATATAATGGTTGTGACTACAGTGGTCCTTTAACAGTAATAGTTGTATGAGTACGTGTGATGAATAGTGTTGACTCCATTTTGATATTTCATAAAGTAAGTTTTACTGACAGATTAAAGCATATTTTTCTGCGATATGATACTGCAGTTCCATAGGCAACTACATCAACTAGATGTAGAAACGTAGAACTAGAAACGTATTATTTTGTTGTTCAAATGAATTAAAACTAATAGTGTACAGAATTATGTTAATCACAGTCAAGTGCTAGTCACACAATGACATGAAGATGACATGAAGGATTAAATGGACGCTCCAAAATGTGTTTAGACATGGCACATTACCTGCTCATAGGAATCTAGGTTTGAATCATCTGGTACGATGTGTGGAGACACAGACATCCCTCCTGTAACCAGCTCCATTTGTTGAGCTTGTTCCCGGTAATTATAAACACCACAACCCATCCTATGCAAGATAATAACAACCGTTATCCAAACATATGATCCGGCGCTTTCTAAGAAAGAATACTTCAGGATGAGATAACATTTTTTTGGAAAACCTTCCTCAGGGAAAAAGTTCATTTTAGACTATCTAAAAATCTATTTTTTGTTGTTGTTGTAGACCATTTACTATTATTTTTATTAAATTATGAAAAGCGCTAAAGATCATAACAAGATCACTTTTTACGCTCAGATTTACATTACAAATGACCAAGTGCTAAAAATGTTCTATTATCTATGTGGAAAAAAAATACTAAACTGTCAAATCAATCAAAATGTGACAAATCTCACCTACGTGTAAAATATAAAAATTCTCTCCAATGATCAAAGTTTGATTAAGACACAAATGTTGGATTTATTCCATGTTATATTTAATATAGAAAAGTTATTATTGCACATGACTTTTACACCGCAGCATATTGTAAGCATCTTTGAGTGTTTAGGTAAAACATTTAACATGAACACATTATACTGTAATATTAGTCTGTTATCGCATAGTTACATAGTAACTGAAAAAAAGACTTTCAGTCCATCAAGTTCAACCTTTTAAGATCTCCTCTGATCTGCAATATGCGGATTAGTTGTTAATTGATTAATTCAGAGTATTGTTTTAGACTAGCCCACGTTATTTTTGTTTTATACAGCGCACACCTAAAATGACATTGTAGTCATTAAAGTGCATTACATACTTAGAGCCTCATTCAATTGCGAGTTGGCCAATTGAATAGGGCTCTATATAAGCACATAACATATTTTTTATACAGAACTTTTTAGTTACTGAACTTCTATCCAAAATCAAGGTCTTCACTAAGTAAAAACTTTGGTCAAAAAATATGTTATTTGCTTATATAGAGCCCTCTTCAATTGGCAAAATTGCAATTGAATGAGGACCTTATAATGCAACTTGAATGGGATAAAAAAAAAAAAGACTGCATTATATTCACATAAAATCTTATGAGGCAATTAATTGGCTTCACAAAGCAATTGTTTTGATGATTCAAATGCTAAAAATGTTCAGCTGCTTAATAAATAATATAATAGTAATACTGTTGTTGGTGTTTAAATAAGAGATTACACCATGGTTGTAAAGATCACACGTAAAACCCAGCTTAGCTATTAGATGCATCTTTCTTCCCGATTACTTGGCACCCGCTAAAACTCTACATGTGCTCGCTACAATCTGCAAGCACTCGCTACAGCTAAAAAAACAAGAATATCCTACAAGTTGCTCAGTCGTGCCCCACACAGGCATATTTTGCCTCTTGTTGTGCTTTTCCATAAGGTTATCTTGACAAAGATATTGAAGTGGGTTGCCAGTTCCTTCTCCAGTGAACTGCATTTTTTCTGTCTTCTCTACTATGCCCTGCCCCACTTGGGTGACCCTACATGGCATAGCTCACAGCTTTATTGGAGTATACAAGCCCCTTCACCACGACAAGGTAGCGATCCAGAGGGGGATCCTATAAGTAGACAATCTACATCTATTAGTCTCTTGAAACATCACTTAAATTAAAATATAAAACTTTAAATTTGCTTGGTCTTAAAACAACATTTAAAATTCACAGATAAAAATCATTAACATTTAGTTTCCAAATATTAATTTAATTGGCAGCTGTAGTTTAGTATGTCTTGGTGGCCGTTATTATTTATTCACATTTAATGATTTTATCAAAGTGATCATGAAGAGTGTCTTATGGTCTTAGCCTTTTTTAAATATTACTTTTACCACTTGTGAGAGTGTGTGTTTTATTGTGTATATATGGTTCAATAATCACATATATAGTTGTCAGTGTTGGAAACGTTTGCGATGTTGGTCACGCTTTTGCCTCGCGAAGTGTTGCGAGCCGTTGAGGCATGCATGATTCAGGCTGCAATATGCGCCAAAAGGCGCTTTGCGAACCTAGGCGAGAAGTTGAGGCACTTAGTTGGTTCAAACCCGTAACTCGAAAACACTGAAAAAACACCAAAATAAAAATAAAAACAAATTACACTCACACACAGCACAGGGGGAGAGCCAGGAAGCGTGGGAGTGAAGTTGCAAACTAATTGGAGCCATATTTTCCGTTTTTCGTCGAACAAAAAATCGTCTAAGCGAAGGAAAAAAATGTCGGACGAAAAACGTAAAAAATCTGAAAGCGAGGCAATCAGTGCAGGCACGCGGGACTTAGGCTACAATGAGTGCCGAAGGTGCTTAGCACTGCGAGCCTTGCGAAACAGAATGAATACGAGGCTTTCAGCAACGCCAGGCACACAGAACTTACCCGACGGAAACAGTAACGCTTACACTAACAACACCAGGCATGCAGGACTTTGAAAATAAAACCAACGCAGGTCCTCAGAGGAGCAAAAGCCTCACATTGTATGGCAAACCGCATTGCCAGCCTTACCATTTTCGCCCATCATTTTCACAGGCAATTTCCTAGTATAACATAAAAGTGCCTTTTGGTATGCCGTTACTTAAACTTACAGGGTGACCTGTTGCTTGATTTATATTATGTGCATGCTAATGGCTCAATGTAAATCAGAACACTTGTTACTTGTAATTTTGTTTTTTCCTAACTGGGAAAAAAACATTTCAGTCTTGGCTTTTATGATCCGAAATACACCAAAATATATGTTTTGATGTTCAGCCCGTGAGGATAGGATGCATCTTATACAGTGGTTAATAAGCTGTTTTTACTTTGTATTCCATCTACATTACAAGTAGCTTAGCTTTCAAACTCATAGGGCATTGCTATGCACAGTTAATCCCCCTTTAGCTACTACACATATGGTCCATAATTACGAAGCATGGTTAATTTCTTTACTTTAATAATCCCTAAATACTGGGACATATATATGCTTATTTCAAACCTGTAATAGTGAGACCCTTTTTAACTCAGTGACTAAGCTATTTTGTACTTATTATCCCATCAATTATAGGTAGCTTGGCTTCCACCTGATGTTATGGGGCACCTTGAGCTGCTACGCATATAATGTAACGGAGCACTTGCATCACAGTCATTTGCTGAACCCGAATAATTCATTTCTCAATGCTGCCATTTGCTCAGCGCTAGCTCAATGCCACATTCAGATTTTTTAATTGAGTTTTAACAATGTGATACATAATTCCCGAAGTTTGTACAAGCTGCCTTTTCAGTGTACACAACGACTTAATATTACTGTTTACGTACACAAATAGAGTACTCAGTACGGTCTTAATATCTAGTTCAGATTTGAGTCTTAAAAAGGTGCATCTACGCTGCATGTAGTCGGGGTCCTGGGGAACCAACCACATTATTTTATTTAGTGTTCGGAATGGAAGTATAGGTGAACGGGATCATAATCCCCTACATTCATATTTAATCATACAAACAACTTCCCTACCGTTGCTTAAGAAAACGCCAGCCAGCCTAGTAGGAGTTTTTGGAGGTGTATTGTAATCAAAACGTTGGGGTTTTTGGACAACACAGATTTCTAGAATGTTGTTTTTTCATAAAATGCCAACAGACATGTCATGGAGCTAAATCTAGTTCGATATAAAACATTAAAGCAAGGATTATATTATTTTAAATTAAATATTTGCACTACATATTACATGTGTTATTTCTATTATACTTATTAATATCTTACCACTGTGTACCCTAAACTGTCCATGTTCTACATTTGCTTAGATTATGCAAAACACTTAAAGACAGACCATAGTTGCCAATAAAATACATATTTAGATGTATGCAGAAACCAATCTGCAGTGAATAAGCAATACTTGAATGCAGGTGTAAACAATAGAAGGACCTGGGTTCGAATCAGGACCTTCAAACACTACTTTTTGGTCTTCCACTAAATTATTAGATTTACTGTAAATTCATTCAATTCAAATAAGCTAATGGTTTCCCACTCATGCCTCTCAAAGACTATGTCATTTTCAACCTTGCACTCTTTTGAATGCCATTATATTAAAATATGTGTGTGTGTACATACATACAACTAAAGAAATATGGATTCCGATCTTAATTTATTTTCCATAGACAGATTTGGATCCTGGCAAACAATAATTGGCCATGCCTTTCTAGCATCCCTGTCCCATGATACAATTTGTATATGTTCACCCATTAGAGACTAGAGAAAGAAGTTAAGTGTTGAAATTGTAATTTAGTTTACAGCCAATATTCATTTTACAGCTTCAAATTACCCCCAATAAGTGCACATATGATCAATTAAATAATTATTTTGAACAATGGTAACATATCAAAGTGAAAATATACAAACCTAATTCCTAATGAACTTACTTGGTTACAACAGAGCAAAATAGGGGCACATAGGGCTTGAGCTCCTCAGGGAGAGTGTTCAGACTGGAGATTGCTCGGAAATATACCATTCCATTAGTTGGCTGAGCACAGTACTGAATAGGGATTTCTCCTCCTGTATTAAAACACACTTGTTAAATGGTTGTAAAAATATATTTAAAAAAAATAGTAAAAGTACAAATAAATATTAACACTAACCCACCTTTTATTGTAATTTGTGCTAAAGTAACAAATGTACGCTAAAGGTGGTTTAAACCACATGCATGAAGAAAGGTACTGCTAGTGCCACACATAGGGAAGTAACTGAAAACCAATAAAATGCAATAGGGCAGAGATAACTAGTATAGTGGCCTCAGCGCCGATGGTCCTGCTTAATAAAAAAAAGGTTTATGAATGTAAACAATGTGTGTATCAGGAGGTGCAATTCCTCCAACGTGCTATTTATACATTCTCTTAAGTGATTGTTAGAAATCAACTTACATTTAAAAAAATAAATACAATTTTACATTCTATATCTGCTGGCTAGAAGTATATATTAAGATAGGGAAAAATAATCTTTCAGTGGTGCTATTTCTGCATTAAACTATAGCAGCACATTTAAGTTAATAAATTGAAAGAAACAGCATGTAACTTACACAAACATTTTTTTTAAAATAAGATTAAGCTTGATTTTGGGGTGACAGGGGAACCAATTAAAATAAACCAAAACTAATCTAATAAAAAATAAACATATAACAACCTGCATAAGCCATTTCTATGTCTGTATATGGAATACGAGGCTCAATGTCAGATACTTTCAGGGCAGGAAGGCAGGATGTGTCTTGTGGTTTGCTCTGTAGATTTATCAGTTCTAAACCTGTGGAAGAAGAACAGAAATATATAGTGTTGACTACAATCCTAGACTAATAATAAATAATGGAACTCTGCCCTTACATTCCTTAAAATTAATTGTCCATGAATAATGGGTTAATATTCAAAAATGTTGGCCACAAAGTATCACCCCTCACTAACATTTTACTTGGGATCTGATCAGTGGCTTTAGAGTTGGGATTATTCTTTTCTAAGAGATCATCATTCATTTAAAATGGCAGATTTTAAACAGCAAAAACACTTTTACTTTGTGTACCATTAAAGGTTAAAAAAAGTTTTTAAAAGTTGGGAAGTGCAGCACTGCAACTTAAGTCTGCACCTCTTCCTTGTGCTAATTGGTGTTATGGAGGTCTAGGAAGAAATCAGTTCTGGCTACACGGATTGGCGGCACCAAATACAGTCTGTTCAGAAAACAGTTTTTGGTGGGAGGACATTACAAAGGTAATTTGTACAGAAAACAAAAGTACATGCTTTTATCCTTGTGGCACACATTGTTTCCAGAATAAAAACCTTTTAAATGCTTCAAAGAACATGTGTGAATTTTTCAAATACATTTTTTTTCTTTGCTTTGAGATGAAACCGGTAGGGAATCACTGAATACTCTATTGCAGGGGTGTCGAAAGTCAGTCATGCTGGGCCGCACACAGGCCTGGATTTGAGGATAGCCCTGCTGCACCCAGGTGAGACTATCATTTATTCAGTCATTTAGTCTACTTGACTCATCTGTGCACATAAAGGAAATCCACAAATCCAGGCCTGTGTGCGGCCCAGCAGGACTGATTTCGGACACCCGTGCTCTATTGTATACAAGTCATGTTCATAGGTTTGGGCCGTACAACCCTGGGATGGCCATGATATCAGAAGCCAATAGCCACAGAGAGAGAAAAAGCTGCAGAAAGACTCCTGCAAAATACTTAAATCTGCTGAAATCTAATCTACATTTTATGTTCAAAAATAATTATTTTCACTGTATTCTATTGTTATAAAATTGAGAATTGCAACAGCATGAAGAAAACCATGTCTCACTAGTTAGGCAGAGAGTGAAATCATTTGCACAAGCCTAATTCCTGCTTAGGGAGACAATAATTGTTCTTTGAGGCGAGATGAATATGATGGCTCATGTGAGGAGTGAGGAGAGCCCTGAGACTGGAAAAAGTGTCCACTGTGCAAATGGACCCTCTATCTTCCATGCTTCCTAGGTTTAAAAAATAGGAAGGGAATATTCTGTGAAGTGTATGTGGCAAGAAGGACAATGCAATGTGTTTTTTTTTTTTTTTTATGAATCTGTATTTGGTGAGAATACTTTACATTAGGACATTTTGAATACCTTTGTTTTGTGTATTTGTAATGGTTTCCAGTAATCTAATTTCTGCTTAAATTGATGTTACAAATAAATGTATGAATATCAGTGCTGGGCATGTATCTATATATTAATATATTGTTATATTGGAAGCATTTTTTCTATAGGTTTTAAATTCTCCACAGGAAATATTGATAGACTAAATATAAAAATATTAAAAATGATCACTCTCATTTAATGGTAATTATTGTTGCTTTAGCTATATAACCTTTCTCGTATATTTGTTTTCTTTCTTCTTCAGTCAAAGCTTTGACCTTTTGGTTTAGTTTTTCATCTTCCAACTGAGCTTGCTTCTCGTAGTGCCCAGCATCGGGACTCATGGATAAAGTCATACTGTGGAGATTATCCTGCAGGCAACAAATAACAGCAATATGTAATGTAATCAGGCTAAGGTTACTGGTCTGTAACAGAACATCTTTGTTGTGAGGTTAAAGAGACGAGGTGGAGGTTCTATAGATGGTATAACAATACTATATCATTTGAATGTTATTAAACAATTGCATTTCCCTACCAAAAAAAACCCCAAAATCTTTATTATGGGAACATCATCCACCAAGTTCGGCGCTATTAAAAATATATATTTACAAATGGAGACAATTGTGGGTACTCATAACTATGTACAGAATTAATATTAATTCTAGTATTGTAAAAGCTGGTCTCTATATTAGCCAGAAGATCACACAAGCAATAATGTGCAAATAAAGGGATAGCAATAAAGGGAGGGTCATCCTAACTGGAAGGCTCACTAACTGATGCCCCAAATCTGACTTGTGAATCCGAATAAGTTGAATCAGAAAGAGAAATCCTTATTAGAGGTGTCCCTCCTAATGCAAAGTATCCATTAGGCATTCTGCATAGTACATGGGACTAAGTCTTTTTCCAATACGTCTTTTAAAGCGAGAATAAAAAAAATTATAAAAACAATTTAGAGTCATTACTTTTTTCTATGATTGCTAGAATTTTTTTTTTTTTTTTAAAGGAGTTACAGACTATATTCATAAGTTAATCAGTATAAATTGTGGCCCTTTTTATTAGCCTTTCACAAGCATTGGTTAGTGAGCCTTCCAGTTAGGAGGGTCTTCTGATGTTCATAGCCCTGGCTCTACTGTTATCACCTTATTTACAAGTCATTGATTATGTGAGCTTGTGACTGATACAGAGACCAGCTTTTCAAGTATTCCAAGACTAAATATTAATTCTGTACATGGTTACGAGTAACCACAAATGTCTTCGTTTATACGTATATATATATACTTTTAATTGCGCTTACTCTGTCGATGAATTTCCCATAATACATTTTTTAGGATTTTAGAACAGTTTTGGTGGTAATGGCCAGGGAATAGGCCAATTAATTATTATTAGAGAGATGTCAGTATATCCTTAGTTGATTGAAGGTGTAATTTGCAAAATTTATTATAGGAAAAACACTGAACTGATCAAGTACTTGCTATTATGTATAGTTTTAAATTATACCACATTTGGAACCTCCGCTTTGTCACTTAAAATGAGATTAATACATTGCCCTGTGTATCGAGCCAGGAAGTGAAGCTTAGTTCCTAAACTAAATCACTGCTCAAAATGAGTCCCAAATAGCACAGTTGGAAGAAATTTAGCAACTTACCTTGAACTTATTACAAGTACTACACTTTCTTTAGTATGGGGGTGATTATCACAAATGGAGATATAACGCTCATTTCCATCACGAAAAGTAAATGAAGCATTCTATAAACTGATGTTTTCCAGATCATTGGCAAAAAAAGTTCAAACTAAATTATGTACTGGTATTCAAAAATAAATACTTATTAATAACCAACTGTTTAATTTTATTAATTTTTTTTTTATCTTAAATGTTATTTGGTAAGGGTTTGATTAGTGAGGGAGAATCCCCAAGTTTGATTATCAGCAAAGAAATAACAATTTCTGGCATTAGATTTACATTTTGACAACATGCTTATGTAGACTTATAGTTTACTCTGCAGTAACTTTAACAATTTCCAAATCCCACACACACCTGAAAGTATTGCTTGACTTTTTCTTGAAGAAACTTAGGGTTATTTGTAAGACACTGTCTAAATCGTTCCATTTTCTCTCCAATTTTCAAGAGCTCTACTGGATCCCCCTCATGATTCCAGCTGGATGCAATGTACTAGTTGCAAAATAAATAAAAAGATTATTATACATTATATGTAGAAAGGATAATTTGCATATTGTGGTATTAAAATAAAGTTCCCTAAACCTACTGATGCTAATGTGAGTCCAAAGCTTGTAGACTGGTGCTTCATCTGGATTTCCAATTTATGAAGAAGAGCTTCTATTCGTTCAGACTCAAAACCTTTTCTAAAACAAAGTGGAAAAAAAAATAATATTAATCAACTAAACAAGGTAAAATTATTTATGCATCGATAGTCTTTTTCTGTTTTTATAAAAACTGTGAACTTCATTTTAAATATGCCCCTAAAATACACCCTAAAACCCATACCAAAAAAATGTATTAGATTGGTAAAATTGTGTAACATTATTGAAAAAAAAAAAAGAGATTAAAAACCTTATGTTAGTATCTTTGCAAAGTGGGAGGTGAAGGTGGGGGTGGATTTTTATGTTAAAGCTATTTTTTAGATCACCATTAATTAACATAATCAATACATGTGCAAACAGCAACAAATCAAAATCCCATTTAGCCAGAAAATATAAAATCTAAAAGCAGTTTACCTCATTAATAACCACCTCCCCACCACTCACTGAATTCAGCACTACTGAAAGGAAGTGAAAGATTGAAAGTGTCCACAGTTGAAATGTAATTTCCTTTCAGCAGTGCTCAGGGCAATGAGAGAGGTGGCCACTAATGAGGTAATTATATTTTCTGTCTAAACATTTGCTTTGCTGCTGTTTGCATGTGTTAATAATACTAATTAATGGTGAACAAAAATAGGTGTAACCTAAAAAGTGCATTCACTAGCCCTTTAAAATGTTCTTATAAAATGTGATATGATTATTTATGTATTAGTCCAATTTATATTTTATTGTACATTGAAAAATCAATAAGGTTGAAGTGGAAAAAACATGGTTACAAACTTCACTAGTTAAATTCTTCATGTAGTATAAAGTAAATAATATCTAAATGTTCCCTTTAGTTTTGGGTACTGAAAGTACTTACAGAAGTATCATTTATTTAATTATAAAAAATAAAAAAAATCATACTTACTCAACAACCTCATTGATGGTCTTGGATATTATATGTGTCACATTTTCAACATCTTCTTTACCTATGCCTTGTAGGCCAATGCTAAAGTATGTTTCTCTTGTATAATTGTTAAACCTGGAGTGGATAATAAAGCAGAATAAATAAATGAAGGTACATACAATATAACAATGAATCAATCATTTTGCAATCATGATAATCTGGACTGGATAAAACAACTTAGAACATAGAGCTACAATGTTTACTATAGACATGTTGAGAGTATTTAAATTTGTGAAGAACTAAAATAGTAAGGGGCACGCAAACCAGTTTTAGGAGCCATCGCTCGGATGGTTTGGAATTCGCTTATACAGGTTTAACTTTTATTTCTTCAAAGGATATATATTTGCGATCATGCATTTATTTGTGTAAAAACAAAAAAAAAGTGTTTAAAAAAAAAAAAAAGTGTTTAAAAAAAAAAAAAGGTTGAAATATTTTCTTTCAATCTCTGTACAAGCTGTTTTTGGAACAAAGTCCTAAAATATTTCCCTTGATCAAGATCAACCAAAAGAAGAACTTGCTGATTTCTCCCCCCATATAGATCAATAACTCAGCTGATGCAATAACCTTATTTATGAAGAAATTCACCTTAATTAAAGAACCTCTATGCAATGAATGAAAATATCTATTTGTTTGAAAACTCAGTCTGGCTAAGAGCATAAATAATTAGTAAAAAAAAAAAAAAAAAAAAAAGTCATAGAGCTAGTTTTTAATTAGAAAAAAATAATTTTGATGCCCTTGCTAGAGCCTGGAGGCATCCATGGAAGATGTGTGTGAGAGCGACATTTATATTTTTGCAAGGCTGTTGTTGGATCTATTGGGCCTGTGTGGGGGTAGGGGTGCGGTGTCAATTTTAACTATCCAATAGCCTATCAAAGCCTCCAGATCTTTCATTTCCCTGTTCCTTCCTTCTCCCATTGATAAGAAATACATCCCACCCCTTGATCCAGCTCTGAAGAACAGATATAACAAACACATGATGGATTCCTGTATTCATAAAAAAAAAAGTCTTCAAAATTCAGATTTTCTACACACAATGTATACCTATGGCTTTCACATCTGATAATATAGTTAGCTTGGTATATATTTGACAAACAAGTGTTTTTTTTACCATTTAAAAAGGTACTTTTTGGACATTATTTTTGTTTTATATCATTTATATACTCTTCAAATAAATTCACAATTTTTCAAAAAAAATTGTAATTTTGGGTAAACTACTAATGTGGTTAGTTTAGTACATGCTTAAACGAGTGCCTTTTTCTTAGACTACAATAGTCCTTTAAGAGTTCTTCAGAAGGAGCTCAAGACTTGGCTCCGAAGGCAGAGATTAGAAGAACATTTTAACCATTTCAGCAAATCGCAAACAGGGGTGGACAAAAATAACATTTAGGAACCAGGAAGATTTTTCAGGACACAGACAGGCTGTTTCTATGAGCCTGGAAGGAAGCCCGTCATAGAGATACATTGTATATTTGGGAGCCAGAAGTATAATTTAGGAGTCCTGGCTTCCAGAATCCACCTCCGATGGCAAGTATCCCAAGGTAAGCTTAAAGACTGGAGAACACCATATGTCAAAAAGAAAAAGTAAACATGTTGTCATACTTACCCAGTATCAGGAGAAAAATCAGTGCCAATGTTTGCTTCTATTAGTGCTTTGTAGAAAGGAGAATTAGGGCCCGAAACCAATAATGAGGACAGAAGGCTCAATGTAAATGCTTCAAAATCATCTGTAATGCTAACAAAGAGAAGATAAAATATGCAAAATGTATCATATATATCAACAAATACATATTACACACTTTCCATACAAGGGTACCAATATTTCTAGATCACATAGATTCCATTTGCCCTCAAACATAGCATAGAGGCCTATGTTTCAGTATTAAAATTAACAAAAAAGACATAGGAATTTGCATTAGCAAGAAATTAAAATTATAGTTAATAAGAGAGATTTAATTTAACTACATTGCTATTTATGATATCACAGTTAATGCGTAACAAAATCAGTCCATGTAAAACAAATAATATTATTTCCCTTAATTACTGCTTGAACTACTTTTATAACAAAAATAGCAAACACATTTTTGGGATCTACAATACGTATCAAAGTCTTCCAGAGAACTTTATACATGGGAAATGTGAAACACATTAATACAGGATTGGTAAAGGAACCAACTAAAAGGGCATAGTTGGGCAAGGGAAACAAATTGAAAGCAAGGGGGGGTAATAATCTTCATTTCCACACATAGATTTTTTATTTTACATAGATTATTGAACTTGATCTTGAATGTTTTTCCAAATTCTATATACATTGGACACATCTATAATAATTATTGAATTTTTACATCAAAATGTGCAATATCTCTTTAAAAGGACACTAAAATAAGATTGGTCTTAATCACAATTTTCCTATGGTATTCACTTTTACTTATTCTTAATTGGATGTTTATACTTACTGCTCTACAGTGTTACCACTATTGTCTTTATTATAATTAAAAATAATTACTCTGAATATGTGACCAAACTAGTAGATTTGAAGAGGTGGTAAAAACTGGCCAGCATGGAAGTTGCAGAGGTCGCAGATGTGCGGGTTATTGGCAGATATTGGTGGGTTTAGAAGAAACACTTAAAGACACATGGAAGGTTTCTGAATTTCACTAGGAGTATAATGTACTTTATTTTATTAACAAGTGCTTAAAAGATCTGTTTTGTATTCCTAAAATCCTATAAATAGCTACTAACTGGTTTCTCCCCTCTGCGTCTCATGAATACAGTATACAGGGGTTGCAATGTCTCATAGCAACCAATCAGTGGCAACATTCTACAATATGCTACTTGAGAGAGGCTAATTTGAAACACTGCACTTCAGTGTCTGTGTATTCATGAGCTGCATGAGATACAACAGGCAGGCCCAAACAGGAACAAATTGAATGATTTTAAGGCAGAAATAAAACAAAGCTTTTAAGCACAAAAAGTATATAAAAATAAATAGATACATACATAGACATATTATAATTCTACTGAAATCCAAAAAAAAACTTCATGTCCCTTTAAAGCTCTGAAAACTACAGAAAGGTCTAACATTGGGAGGGAGGGAATTCTAAAAAAAAGTAGGACTGGCACGGGAGAAGACCCTCGGGTGAGAGTGGGAGGAGGTCATTCATTAGGAGGAAAAGAGCAGGTCATGAGCGGAACAAAGTAGGAGGTTCAGGGTATAATTTGATATGAAAGCAAAAAAGTTACAATGGGTGCTGAAAGAGTGATGGAGCTTTATCAATTTGCCACAGTTTGGTCCAAGTTTAAGGAGATAAGAAACTTCCATTACAAAAACAACCAAGTTTGGTTTCTGTCTCTGACACCAAAATCTAAAAAAAAAAAAAAAAAAAAAAAATCGGTGTAATCTGATTGGTTTAAAAGATCAATTGCCAAGTAGATTACAGTTTAAATGTAAATTGTGACAGGGACTCTTTTTTTTGTGTTCAGATTTGTTATAGTAACAAAAGGCAGCTTCTATTATGTTAAAATGGACATTTGGGTTTCCATAACTTCTATATAAGAGAGACTTGTGTTCTGTTGTAAGTTTTCACTGAATAAAAATATTCAGGGAGGCCAAACTGCTGTCTGATATCTACATATAAACCAAGCCACAGAATATCAGGCATTTGAAATGAATGCTGCCATACTCACTCTGAGAGTAAGAAGTTAATGCTGACCATTGTCTGTTTAGCAGGATCGCAGGCAAAGGAATCCACACCGCAGGTTACATGATAATCCCTCTGTAGGAAAAAAATACAATTTGCACAAATACATGAATAAATATATATATATGAGACGGTGCCAAATTCCCTATACACATTAATAAAAAAGGCTAACTGAAAAAACAATTTTATTATATACAGGTGTGTTAACCTAGTACTATGATGAAAGATAAAGCTTAAGTAAATAACTATAACTACTAAAAGTCAGTGGAGATCGTTATCAGTTTGAGATATCAAGCTGGTGAAAAAGGGACGAATGGGCTTTAGCGCAGGCGTATATCTTATTGTTGAGTTTTGACTACATCCATTTTCAGAAATGTTTAGTAAGCACTTTTGATGAGCTTGACTAGATAATCTGAAAAAAAGGTTTACAATGATTAAAATAAATAAATAAATACAGTATTTCATTTTAACTACTGTATTTAATTTTGTGTTGATGGCAGCAAGAACTATTAAAGGGAGGAATCTTAGGAAACGTGGAGTAAGAACAGGTCTTTATTCAGCTGTTGAAAGATTGCCACTTTGCATAGCCACTTGACAGCAGGACTTGATAGAAGAAGACTATAAACCAGTAGGATAACTATCTCCTCAAGCAACAGGTAGACTAGCAGTCCAACACAGAACCCCCCATGGCACACACAAAGTAAGCTAAATATATTTTCAAGCTCCTGGATTAAGACTTGATTACATGTCCCAGTAGGATCTCCTGCAAGGCTGACATGTTGCTATGGACCCCGTGGAGATAGAACAGTTTACCCTGTGGGTTATAAGTAGAGGACCGACAGGAATCCATTGGGGATACATTATATATAGGGACATTGGAGTTAAGGAAGGGTCAATGGGCTCCACAGCACAAGAAGTGGGAAGTTGAGCAGATGGTCCCAGGCTATAGCCAGGCTTATTCCGGGTAACTGGGCATCATGTAACAGCTCTTGGTATGGGTTTAGGTGGTGCTGTGCAAGGTTGTGTTTACAAGTGGGGTTTAGCCCCACTTCAGGTACCTGCAGGGCTTTACTGGAACACATAGGGATCTGGTAGATTTTTTACATGAGACATTTAAAAGCTTTTTAGTTAAAATCTCCAACTGAGCACTTTTGCTGCAGGAGGAAAGTAATAGCTATGTAGCTCCTTATGTGAACTGTTCGCTCACAAAAGATTTCTCAAGGAAGCCATATAATCAAGCTCTTACATAGCTGCTGCTGTCATTAGTTTGGTACATATTTCACAAGCATACAAAACTTTTTCCCAAGCTAGGCATTTTCCATAAACATCTACTGGTAGATATATTATTATCTCTTATTGAAGCTAAAAGAGAAAGTACTTACAGGAGATTGCCAACGCTCTTGTGAGGGAACTGTAGTGTCAACATCAATTTTCTTAAATTTGCTCAAGGCATCTTCGTGTATCTGTTTTAAGTGCATCTCCAATGGGAAATTACCATATGTAAAGAATCTAAAAAAGGTACAGTAGAAGGTTAAGTAGTAAGACTGGTAAAAAACAAACAGATGTGAATACTCAAATATGCCTTCACTTACAAGGAAACATATTCGATTATCAAATAAAAAGATTTGATGATGCCTATTTCTACCTAATAAACATCCTAAGCAATGAGACTAATTGAGTAGCTAAGACCTTAAACCTGTTGAATCTAGTTAAAGGGCCAGTTAATTCAGCACAACTTGGAGCACATCACTGTAATGTACTCCTGAAAACATGTTGAAATACTTTTAGAATTTTTGAAGTAGATGCCTTTTTTCACAGAACCCCCCCCCCTCACATAAAATAAAGTGTCTGTTTACAAGAGAATTGGGCATGCCTCCAGACAGATCCACAGCAACAGCTCTGTGCATAGAGCAGATCAGAAAGAGGGGTTAACCCTTCCCAAATTCATATGCACACGGAAATGACTGCTGAAAATGACTAAATATGTTGCATGTGGGTTAACTGAAGGCTGATTACATTCCTGAAAACAAGTAAAACCATAAATCTTTCTGTTCACTGAGCTTGGAACGGCCGTTGTCGGCAGCTGTTAACCATAGAACAGTCAGAAGTGTGTTTGTAAACAAACCTAAGACTGCACATTTTAAGCTGTTCTAAGTGAAATTTAAAAAAAGCAATAGATCATTTTAACATAGAATCTTATGCTCTTTCACACCATGAAGAGCACTTATAGTGAGGTAAATGGCCCTTTAATCTTCACTGAATATTATTTTTGTAATACCTCTAGATTTGAAGCTACTTCAAAGGCATATTCATATTCATTATGAGCTGGGTTATTAATGCATCTGATAGAGGAGAATTAGTAGTTTATGAAAAAAAAATTGTTTGCATGAAAAAAATACCAAAATAAACATTTAAACAGTTACCCTAAAGTTTGCTGAATTTCTTGCATTTGCAAACTGTTTTCTATCAAAATTGACACCCCATGAAATTCCCAGGGAAAATCAGCATAACGAATACATTGCATCTCTTTGGCCTGGGGATTGAGGTTGAAGCTTTCCTTTAGATTTCTGCATTACCCAGAAAAAGGTCTGTGTCCCTTCATTCACGGATTGTTTTACCTATATCCCAGGTGAAACTTCCCCCAGCCCCAGTGATTTGTCCCTGTAACCCCCCCCCCCCCCAGTGATTTACCCCATAACCTCCCCTACCCCCAGTGAATTGCCCCATTAGCCCCCCCCCCAGTAAATTGCATACACTCACTCACAGAGAGACACATGCACAGAGCCATAAATGCTCATTTGCCTAAAAGACAAATTAGAATAGGAAGAAGAAGCTGAAATGTTTGCTTTCAGTACAATAATTTGTCAGAATTTATCAAGGAGAGGGTGTATGTCTAAAGAACAACCGTGTAACAGCTCAGGCATTTTTACTTGAATATCAATTTATGGTCCTAGTGTAATAGTCATCTATGCTGGCTGCATTCAGCATTGCTGATTGGCTGCATATCTGAGCATGCTCATATGGACAGGGTACACTTGTACAAAATCATACCTTGAGAAGCCCAACTCAAACCTGAGGGTGTAAACATCACCTGCAACAGTTTTTTTTATTTTTAAATTGTGCAAAAATGGTTTGCATTTTTTCATGCAAACATTTTTTTGCTAGGTGGGTTATGAAGCTCCTCTACATGATGCATTCATAACCCACCTCACTTTAACATGCCTTTAAGCAAAGCCCTCGGTAAAACTTACAGAGTGGTTTAATTAAATCTAGCTACCGGCATAGAGCCAAAAACCATTTAACTCTTAATCACTTAATAATATTTAATTTTAGAATTTCATTGAAATGGTCAAAGAATCCAACAATTATAATTGTGAGATGGGGTCAATTTCAAATAGCATAAAATCATTCCCATGCCGGACATGATAATGGAGTCTGCTGGCAACATTATCCATCCATCTCATTTAGAAGTGTCAATAGGTAACAGAGAGCATTATAGTATAAAGATAAAACTGATTGAAAAATGGCGAGTGCTTTATTTCACCTAATATGTTGCTATTGTTAACCCTGTATATACTCCACATGTTTCAACCTCAGCAACAACATTAAAATCACCAACTTCACTTTAGTCCCGGTGTGTATTTTGTTGAACACAACATACCTGGCATTACTTGGATGATAATGCGTGGCGTGAAACTGTCTGAGCTGCTCCCAAGTCAGGTCTGGAATGTTTAGCGGTTCTCCACCCGACACAACTGAGTAAGTATGGCCTGGAAGAAGCTTGTTCTGCAGGTGCTGAGAAAATACTCTCTCGTTATCCGTCTAAAAAGAAGAAATAACAAAAGTGGAATTAGAGAAAGGCGAGGAAAATATATGCTAGATAAAAAAACTAATCTGTATTCTTAGCATGTAGTATTACAATAGTGGTTTAAAGCCATTGTTTTGATCCATCTGCATCAGATGTGCCTGCAAAAGTATACTCAAATATTTAAACAGGAGCATCATTGGTCTGTAGCATTATACTGTGGGGGCCAACACTTCTACTAAAATCTAACAAATAGTTCCTAACTGCATTTCCCTTCTATAGCTCATGAAGACACTGTACAGGGTTGCACTGTCTTATAGCAACCAAGCAGTGGCAACGATCTGCAGCATGTTGCGGACAGGTGGTCACTGATTGGCTACTTTGATACACTGCCCTTTATAGCTTGTGTATCATGAGCTGCATGAGTAAAAGGCAAACCCAAACAGATACAAATTTTATGATTTTAGGCAGATCTTTTAAGCACCTCTTAATGAAATAAAGAACTTGAAAGTAAATAGATACATAGTTATATTATATCCTTAATGAAATCCAGAAACCATTCATATCCCTTTGAGTTTCAACAAAACTGCATACAGATCTGATCTGCATCCATTGTTCCTTCCCCTCCTCCCAGGTTTCTAATCCTGGTAGAAAAAGACCAATGAATCAACAATTAAATGATATAATTATTCTAAATGTCCCAAATACATTTTGTCCACGTTATCAAATCAAGCACTTCAAAAGAAAATACTATAAATATAACACTTAACTGGTCCTATAACACTTTAATGAGGAAAATGTTTTAGATCCTTAAAAAGGTTACTACTATAAATTATTTTGTTTTTTCTACTTGAGGAAGTTCATTCCATCTTATTGGATAAGCCAAAGGCTGAAAAAATGTATTGCAGTTTACAATAGAATAAAATGGATGTGCAAGTTTCAGTTGGGTCACCAAGCAAGATGACAGCAGAGGAAAGAAAATAACCAATAGACACTTAAAGTAAAGAAAATTATCTATTATAAAAAAAATCTATTAAATATTTCTATTTTAATGACCAGTTCCTCAAAATAGCATCCTGTTGATGTGACTTCACTGGTGCTTTCAGAATAAGGTTTTAAAGTTACAGGTTACTTAATTTATTAATTGCAGAGGAAACAATTCTTTAATAATGGCTATTACTGTTTGAAATGCCTATATTCAGAAGAACAGCCTCTCTCTAATGCAGGATCATTAATACAAAATATTACAATGACATTTTCATAAAACAATCCAATTTTGGTAAAAAATAAAAATACAATGAGACGTTATCAAATAGGCAGATGGACAATGCAAGAGCCATTCAATCCAATTAACATATTTATATCTGCTTTATTTGAGTGAGGAATCCGTTTTATTCCTGCTCTATAAAGTTGAAAAATAAAATATGACTCACTACTGCAACATTTATTTTTGATATACACAAAGTTTGTGCTATAAAAGGTTAAATAAATCAATATTTCTGAATTTTGCTCTTGACATTTAATTGATCCAAGCGTTTTATTTATACTAAAATATAACTGTGGTGTAGAGATTTAGGATTGAAATGTATTTGTTCCAAAAATTGAAAATCTACATTCTTAAAAGACACATTGTGTGTAACTTACAAAAGCTCCCTTCATCTCATTAAAGACGATGCCTTTGAAGATCAGAGGAGAGTTTGGGTCAGTAGGATTTTCGTGTTCCAGTCGCCATCCTTCCTGCCTGAAATAATAAGTAATTAAATGAAGTATTTATGTATTGCAGCTATACTGCCTATAACAACAACTATGATATTTGAAAGCTTACCAAAAATCCAATTCCCTTAAGCATGGGAAGAACACTGCATCTAGATAAACTGATAAAAGATTCTGAAAATCTTTGGGATTTTGTGATGAAAATGGGTACATTGTATAGTCACTTGCTGTAACGAAACAAAAACAATGAAGTAATTTATTGTTTAGTTGTTCAGTCGTGATCGACTCTCTATAAGCCACGACCACGCTGAACCCTACTGCTTAAAACTAAACATATGAAAGTTACTTATGACTTTTTAACCAATTTTAAAATAGATTTATTTACTTTTTATACAGAAGAAATCTGTCAACTAAGTTTTCACAGTAATTATTTGCTTACTTAGGGCCTCATTCTATTATCGGCCGCAGCCGCTGCGGGGCCGCAAGGACCGGCCGCAAGCTATCCGGCTATTCTATTCCCTTACGGCCGGGGACTCCGGCAGGCTTGCGGCCGGTGCCTTGCTATCTCTTGCGGCCGATCGCGCCGGAGGAAAGCCTTTGATCTAAAACGGCCGCAAGAGATTTGCAATTCAATTGCTCCGGGAAACCTCTCTGCAAGGCTAAAAACGAGCCGCAGTTACTTGCAGGAAAAAGGTCTCGCTAGCACCAATTAAGCACATAAAATAGCTCAAATAAAGCCATCCTGCACTTTGAGAAGACTATAAAGGGATTTTAGGTGTTAGAAAAAATAGCACATAATCATCCTGTACTCAAACCCGTAAAATATTTCATTTTTAATATCCGTAAAATATACATGTAAAAAGTCCAGAGTGCTTGGAGCACCTCAGACACGCCCACGCTGCAGCCGGAAAATAAACAGTTAATTTGAACTCGGGTTTGGGCAGATGTGCAAGCTTGAGAGTGGGTTCCTTTTAATCCTCATGTCCCCCAATATGATCCCTAGCATTTACAGAGCTGTACAGTGCAGGCTTGAATTTATTTTTGACTTTTTATATTTCACAGATTACGGCCGGTTCCAAGATATGCGGCCGGCCGTAAAAGGAGATCCTTGCGGGGCCGTATAATAGAATCGCGAGTAAACTGAACCCCCGCAAGGAATCGCAGCCTTACGGCCGATTTACGGCCGATAATAGAATGAGGCCCTTAGATTCATAAGGATACCATCCTTAAGTTTCCTTTTACAATATATTTCTTTGTAATTAAAATACAGTAAATAAATAGTACATTTGTGTTCACATTTGAATGTTTAAAAAGAAGTTAAACAAAGAATTACTGGAAATACTGTTATTACCCAGTTCTCTGGGAAACTGGGCAGGAACATACAAATGAGTCCATGATAATGATTTTCATTCTTTATCCAATACCACTTTATAAATGGCTCATTTTAAGCACATACTTGTATTACACATGTTTAAAGCATAGAATAAGATGGATTATACACAAGTTATTTACTGTACTCTGTACAGTGGAGGGCTTCTATCACTCTTTTGCCCACCATAAGCAAAAATTATGTTGTGGTAATTAAAATATTATTTACCTAAAAACACATTACTCTTCTTTATTATATAGATAGATAAATCCTTAATTAATAAAACAATACTTCTTAAGGCTTCACTCCTGCACAAGATGTTTGTTTTCAGCACATACTAACATAAGCCTAGTAAACGTGTGGACCCTAAGTAACAAGCTTTGACAGCAGTCATTATAATTTTGCATTTTTTAATAAAGTATAAATTGCCTTGGCGATCTCATGGCTCTTTACAATTATGAAACGATTCCGTGACCAATCACCATATAATAGACAACTTATAGGCATATCATGATCTCCATAGCTTATATCATTGTAGTTATTATGATCTATTTGTATATTATGATTCTTACCTGTGAATGCGTTCATAAATGTGGACAGCGATCGGTTTAACATTTTGAAAAAAGGGTCTCTGCATGGATACTTCTGAGAGCCGCATAGGACTGTGTGTTCAAGAATGTGTGGGACACCTGTGCTGTCTAAGGGGGTTGTTCTAAACTGTACACTGAAAAACAAAAATTATAGGCATTATTATCATAATTATCCTTTATTTGTAACTCGCCAACATATTCCGTAGCGCTATACAGGGGATAAGTACAATCCACAAATAACAACACATTGCTAAGGAATGGAGGTGGGCCTGTCTTTGAGCTTAAAATCAAACGTACATGGTGCTTTCCCTAAAGCACATTTGTGTTAAACTACTTTTGAAGACAAGGATGGCACGTGTATTTATATTCAGCTCAAACCTCTCTCATGTTTTATGGCTGGGAAATGCTCTGCAATATATAGACCAGGGGCCGTCAACCTTTTAATACCTACCGCCCACTTTTGATTGTAAAAATGTCCTTACCACCCACTGATCCCAAAGTAACTAAATTTTCCCTATCTCATTTCTGGTTACATAAATCATATGACCCTAGCTATGTATCACCCTGACTTACTACATAGTGACCCGGTCCTGACTGCTGTCACTAGCTATGTATCGCACTGTACTTACTAGATAGTGATCCGGTCCTGACTGCTGTCACTAGCTATGCATTGCCCTGTACTTACTAGATAGTGATCCGGTCCTGACTGCTGTCACTAGCTATGCATTGCCCTGTACTTACTAGATAGTGATCCGGTCCTGACTGCTGTCACTAGCTATGTATCACCCTGTACTTACTAGATAGTGATCCGGTCCTGACTGCTGTCACTAGCTATGTATCGCCCTGTACTTACTAGATAGTGATCCGGTCCTGACTGCTGTCACTAGCTATGTATCGCCCTGTACTTACTAGATAGTGATCCGGTCCTGACTGCTGTCACTAGCTATGTATCACCTGGTACTTACTAGATAGTGACCCGGTCCTGACTGCTGTCACTAGCTATGTATCACCTGGTACTTACTAGATAGTGACCCGGTCCTGACTGCTGTCACTAGCTATGCATTGCCCTGTACTTACTAGATAGTGATCCGGTCCTGACTGCTGTCCCTAGCTATGCATTGCCCTGTACTTACTAGATAGTGATCCGGTCCTGACTGCTGTCTCTAGCTATGTATCACCCTGACTTACTACATAGTGATCCGGTCCTGACTGCTGTCCCTAGCTATGTATCACCTGGTATTTACTAGATAGTGAACCGGTCCTGACTGCTGTCCCTAGCTATGTATCACCTGGTACTTACTAGATAGGGATCCGGTCCTGGCTGCTGTCCCTAGCTATGTATCACCCTGTACTTACTAGATAGTGATCCGGTCCTGACTGCTGTCCCTCGCTATGTATCACCCTGTACTTACTAGATAGTAACCCGGTCCTGACTGCTGTACCTAGCTATGTATCTCCCTGTAGTTACTAGATAGTGATCTGGTCTTGACTGTTGTCTCAAGGCTCCCTCACCAGCTCTCCAACCAGCCAAGCGCGGTGCCGCGGGTCTCCAGTGCGTGAGGTCAATCATCAGCGACGCCACCTAGAGATTACCCCGCCCCCCACCATAAAAGCTTGGATCGCCCACTAGTGGGCAGTAGTACCCAGGTTGAGTACCACTGATATAGACCAACATGAAACGGATTAATGACGAATATGAAGCTTCCACTGTATATGGGAAGGCTGGATCAGTATTACTTACATGAGCATATTATACACATTAATTAGAATTATAGGGATGATAGAAGCATCCAGTGCTAGAACAACTCATTATCATTACTGCCATACTTTGTAAACCCCGATGTTGCCATAATTAATTACTTTATTAATTGCAAACAGTTATTTAATATATAGTTCTTATTGTCTAAAATAGCTATATTCAGCAGAACAGTCGTTCTTTAATCCAGCACCTAGATTATTCAAACACCATTTTAACAGATGGGAATGATTTTTTTCATATTACCGTAATTTAAATAAGTCTAGATTCTATTCAGAGTACCCACTGTGCTCATTGTATACTTTTATATTGCTGTATCAAAGTTTATTGTATTGCTCGGAGCCAGAGAACAGATGCTGTTGCTGCCCTGCTATGTACCTGAATAAATTATTGGAGTCTTCTCTTGCAATGTGCAAATATTTTGCTCCGGTATCTTCATGGTTGAGCTTTACCGCAGTTAAAAAAAAGTCTGGAACAGATGTCACCTAAAGCAATAAATTATATGTTTACAGGTAAATAACAAAATAATTCTAAATACATAAACAACTGAACCATCAACTGAATCTGCAACAGAACATGTTGTAACAATTAGGAACAAATTAATAAATCTCAGATACATATAACCAAACACAGGAATAGGCAAGAGTACAATTTACTTCCAGATAAAGGTTTGAAAATCATGTGAGAAAACAGTTTAAATTTTTTTTTTTTTTAAATTGATTAATAATAGACGCTTGTGTCCTGTATTATGAATGCATCTGATAGAGGAGCATCAGTAGTGTATGCAAACATTCTTGCATGACAAAAATCCCAACATAAACATTAATAAACTTACCATAAAGTATGAAAATGTATTCAGTTTTCTGGCAGTTGATTTTGAGAAAAATCGATACTAAATAAGCATAACATTCATAATTTGTTGTGGCCAACTAAATGCAGCTACAACATTATTACAATGTTTAGAGATTCAGTCTCTTCAACAAAGCATCATGGAATGTGTAATATTTTGTTCCCAACATAAAGAAGCAGTTCAGTCAGTAGATTAAAAAAAAAGTAAAAAAAAAAAGTAAAAAATAAATAAAAATAAAAAAAAGGGAAATTCCCATTTACCTTGGAATCATTTTAGACCTTGATGTTTTCCACATAGCTCAGCTCTCTAGTGCTGCTACCCTTTGATAAAATGTCCCAAGTTGCGGCGACCCCTAACAGTAAAGTTACAGTCAAACTACATACAATTACAATTTCTGATGGTTTTAGATGAACCCTGGCAAATTGTCATTCGACCCCTGAAGGGGTCGCGACCCACAGGTTGAGAACTACTGACATAGATGCTGAAAGCTTGCCTAAAGTCAGTGAATTGCTCATCAAATCAAATGAAAAAGTGGGGCTGTGCCATCCTCAAGAAGAGACAATCACTGAAGAATAAACATTATGTGTAAGTGTTTATCAGTGTGCCTTGATTGCCAACATCAGAACAATATTGATTAATTGGCATGATTTATCCTGCACAAGCTCTGCTAGGGAGAATTGATGCTCTGCTATGCTTTTCAAGCAATGGAAAGAAAGATACTCTCTGAGGGTGTGTAGCAGAGCAATTCGTGGTTGTGGCACTACACAAGAATGGGCTCCGGAGGCTTTTTTTATAATTTATTTTTATGTTCCGTTTGTTTGAATTAAAAGAAAAAGCACAATAGTTTCTATGGCAAAAAACAGCCACCTAGTCTTATTAGAAAGACATGGTGTTATGGGTATGTGTTAATATACAGAGAGCAAGGTGTAGTACACAGAGCTAGAGGGTACGGCAGGGAAAGGGTTAACCTTTGCCCTGCCAGAGTCATGGGGGATTACCTGGTAGACCTTGTGGAGACATATATGACAAAGAGAGGGATGATATTATCAATCTCTGTACTATATGGTAATACCTGGTATTGTGTAAGCTAGGCACCGGGAGATGTGTGATGTGACCGCAACTATATTTCTCTCTCTCTCTACTGTGTGGCCAAATATGGGCATGGGTTTATTTACCGGTGTTAATTTCCTTTTTTCCCCAGGAGAGTGTATGTGTATGTATATATATATATAAATGATGTGTTTTTTACTCCCAACTATGCATCGTCCAGTATTGGGAGATTGGGATTATGAGACTGTACAGTGCTTCTCTTGGATACTTTACAGTCTACCAGCAGAGATATTAAGTGTAATATTGCATCTCCACTACAGTTTCTGTAACTTATTATTACAGTACAGGGATATATTATTATGACAGTATTACACTGTATTATCATTACGACATGAGCCATTATAGTATTGTCAAAGTAGCACTGGGATTACCAAATCTCAGTTTTGTCGGCGCTTCCAAATGACCTGGAGCCACTAGATATAGTGAAACATTTAGAATTTTCAATGGTAGTCTCTCAAGTTTCTAAACTTATGATCCCGAATAGATTGACCGCGTGCTGCTATCTCTGAGAACGCTGTCCACTAGAGCGTCTATAAATGAGTATAAAAAGAAGAGGGCTAGGGGAGAGAAAGCGCACAAGAACCTTGCAAAGGTCACTTCATAAAATGCTGGAAAATCAAATATTTGAACGTTTACGTTTATATACCTCAATATTTATGAGGTATTATAATCGCAATAGCTTGATGATCTCCAGATCATAACTCGGGATGACTTGCTGGTCTTGTCTCCCAGTGATGGTGATTTTTTTTACAGGTTTTGGAGATTTTTAACTTAACTGAGGAAGCCAAAGAACGAGTGGAGAAACGCGTCATATCTTTTTTATGACATTTATTATTGTTTATGTTGTATGAGTTTGGAATAAAGACCAGTTCTATATGGAATATATTATAATCCAAGTAGAATTTTTGTGGTGAAATTCAACACATAAACATGTATATACAGTGGTAGTATATTTGTATACAACACTTTCTGATTATTATACACCATCACCAGCAGACAAGACCAGCAAGTCTTCTAGAGTTATGATCAGGAGATCATCAAGCATTTGCGATTATAATACCTCATAAATATTGAGGTATAAAAAGATGAGAGATCTTTATAGTATTGTTATTATTATTCATCAGGTATCCGAGTTGCATACAAATCCAGTTTAAAGAAGTTCTCATGAACATATCTCCACCCTAACCCAGGCACCGCGTGTGTGTGTTTAATCTAATCTAATACAAAGATATATATATATATATATATATATATATATATATATATATATATATATATTGTATTATATATCACACACCCACACATAAAGATGTAGAAATCAGTAAAGCTATTCTGTGTGCGTATTTTTCATATATGTATCTTTTTGGTTACTATAAAAACCAGTACGTATCTTCCTGAAGAAATTAAAGATCTATGTGTAATCATACACCTGACTTCCCATAGCATACTTTTTAGCAGCAGAGAAAATATATATTTCTGAAATGTAGTAATGCCAGGAAACGGTGTGTGCTTGTTTGTTTTTTTATCTCCCTCTGCTTGGACAAGTTTGGAGGAACATCATTATTTTGTAGAGGTTTATTATAATGGTACAGTACCTCATTTACAGTGAATCCATGAATGGTGTCTCCTGGCTTATATTGTAACGCTCTTTCACTCGCTGAACCACTCTTCCACCTCCATGAATTCTGATAAAGAGCTCTAGTGAAGAATCAGAGAGGGAGAAAGGAACAGGGAACGGTCATCAGACTTGAGTTATCATTCCATGTATTATCAAACTATTTATACAGAATGGAAAACAATTACAGAACTGGATATAACATAAGGAGTAGAACAACAAAAAAGGAGCAAACTTTTAGGAGATGTGGTTCCCAAGATTTCTTAAATGTCATGAGAGGGCTGCAAGGCTTCCACTTGCACCCAACATGCAATGTTCATGACCAATAGATCCAATAAAATGACCCGGCAAGTTTACTTGGAATATTCCTTTGCACATGTTAACTTGCATTCTCATTGTAAAACAAAATAAAAACAGATGTTCAGCCTGTAACATATTAACACACCAAAAATAAACATGGAGGGGTGCACAAATAATTATGGATCTATATGTTGCAGGCAATGGACCTTGTGGGTTAAGACTACGCCATGTGGAGCCAGCAGCAAAATTGCAAGTGCCCGCTAGATGGCGCTGCCGCAGTTTGAAGGTAACCGGGAAAGGGTAAACGTGGGGCCGGGTAAAACACTCCTCACCCAACCACCCACATCCAGAGTCAACAGCCCCCCCCCCCCCCCACCATCCAGAGCAGTCCCACATCCAAGAGCTAGGAGCCTCCCCTAGCAGACCCTCACCCTGAACAGCCCCCACAATACACAGGTAGGAGCCCCCAGCAGACCTGCACCCCAAGTAGTCCCCCCCTCCAGAGCCAGGAGGGACCTTGTGACTGGAGCCCCTAGCAGCCCCCAACCAGAGGCAGGAGCCCCCAGCTACAGCCAGGAGGGACCTTTGTGTGTTAGGAATTTGATTATGTTCCCCCAAGGCAGTGCCTGCAAAACACTGACAGCGCCATCTAGCGCCCACTTGCAGTTTTACTGCGGGAGCTGAGTGGCATAGTCTTAACCCACAAGGTCCCAGGCAACACATTTAAATGTTCTTTAAAGGACCAGTGTAATACCATATTTCCAGCGTGTGTTTTTGAAGACCTACACTTGATAATGCACAGCATGTTTATAAAAAATATAAATACAGCCATTAATTTAATAACCAATGTATACTATTATTCTTTATGTTGAGCAGCCATTGACTGTCCCGATTAATTTCCAATTCATCCTATTGAAAGCAATTGTAATTTGGATTGCCCCAATCGCAAATGAAGCAGCTAAAGGCTCTCTGCATTCAGTTACTTCCCACTTGTAGATGCAGATAAGCGGTAGGTCGCATCACAGAATCAAGGTATATTACAACCTGTATTTATTTTTATTAAGAATGTTTGCACATTATGAACTACATATTGTGCAGTCACAATATGGATCTTTAAATAAAAGATAGATTTATTTTATCATTGAAGGGATATTCTGTATTTATTTTCTGATGATAAACAGACATCATGAGTTACATGACAAAAAGAAAGTGCATTCTCATGATGACAGATCTCATTGTGATGAACTACAGTCAGGAAAAAAGTCTGCTGAAATGATGCAACTAGGAAGCAAACATGGCAGTGTTTATTATTACAGTTAAATGCTGTTGGCAGAGCTGTTTTAATATCCATATTATTAATATGGACTTCAATTGCCTGATCAAGAAAGTAAATAAAAAAAAATAAAAAAGGAGGAAATGTATTCAGTGTGACTGTGTATATATATACTAGCGTATTGCCCGTCAAAAAATGACGGCAATGAGATGTGTATGTTTGGAAAGTTATTTAGTTATTAATATACATATGGAATTGTAAGGTAGCTAATGTTGTTTTGTGTGTACTACTGAGATATAGAATTCAAATTAATAAATGAATATACTTGACCTATTTTGAAGCATTGTGTTGAAGATCTGTGAGCCTTGTTTGATGTTGCAGCAGCATTAGTGGTGTGGAGCTGTTGTGTGAGCGTGATGAACGTGTGCAGTGTAATAGTGTGCGTGCGCGAGCCGAAACCGTTAGCGTAGCTGTGTACTTCTGCATTATCGTAAAATGGCGGGTAATGTGTGGTATGCGTTTTAGCGGATTATCCGTACGTGTTATCCGTGGTTATAGTGCTGTAGCCTCGTTTTCGTTTTGTTCGTCCGCCATTTTTTCTGTCGCTTCAAGAATTTTTTAGTGTCTAAACTGTTTTATTTTGAGCTAAATTGAGGTGTAACTTGTTTTTTTGAGGTCGTGGATGCTCCCTCTTGCTGTCGGTAAGCTTTTTATGTATGTGCTGTGTGTATTTATTGTGTTTGTATTTTTTTTCATGTTCGCGAGTTGCCGCCGTATTTTTTTGCTACGGTTTAAAGGCTCGCCTGCAATGAGCGCCTGCGGCGCTCATTGCCAAAGTACTATGGTTTAACGGCTCGCTGCACTGCGCAAGGCTTGCCGGGCTATGAGCGCCTGTGGTGCTCATCGCCAAGCCCGCTAAATCATACGGACCACGCAAACAGCGTGACGACGACTCGTAGCAGGACAATTATAATATGTGATATATATATATATATATACACAAACACACACACTGCACACCAATGATACAAAACAGACTAGAGCAAGAACAACATATACAAACAGATAAGTGACCTGACAATGACATGTTCAGAAACACAATATCAGACAAGGTCACATACAACATGTATCCACAAACACAAGGAAGCTGGAGCTGATAAGGAGTGAATAGGCCAATGGCACCGATACAGACACACAGGGATAACCAGCAATAACATATATAACGCACAGTATATAGGAGTATTGTGACATATACACCAAGTGACATATATACTGTGTATTATACATTATATACACCACTTCAATGTGCAAAATAGATTTGGTTACATTATTTTTCAAGAAAGAACTTTGTGTTGCTACAATTACACTGTATAGAAATTATTATTATTATTATTATTATATGTAGTAGAATTCAGTACAGTTTCATATCCCCTTACATATACACAGTATACAATGATGCAGTGCTAGGCAGACATAATGTATACTACACATATACCAAGTGACATCAGGGCCTATAGAGAGATCATCAGGGATAGCACACAGTGCTCTGTACATCACAGTGACAGTAATACTAGAGTGTAAAGATATATAAATATATATTATTATATACTTATACTGTATTGTATATTATACTTTTATATAATATATATATATATATATATATATATATATATATATATATATATATATACTATAGTGCCAGGTTGTGATCATAATGATAAGCAGCCCTACACAAAGTGACAGCAGTGCCCGGTACAATAGCACACGGTACATACCGGCTCAGTAACAGCCCCGCTCTGCACTGCCTGATCATGTCTGGCCCACAATAACTCCTGTGTGCCCGGCTTCTGACTGCTAACCAGAGACCTCACAGCCTCTCACCATCCTGCACAGCCATTGGTGGGAATGCGAGATAGCGTTGCTCTGATTGGCTGCTTCGTGCACATGACGGCACAAGCTGACGTACATGTGGTTGGTCCTTAGCATTACCAGCACATGTAGCCCAGTATGTAGAGGCAGAGCTCTGCTGCAGACTGAGCTGTCACTGGGTTACTGCTATTAGATCACTTCAGGTGGGCCAGTTACTGCTCTGTCATTATAGAACAAACCAAGTACAGAGTTACACCAGGTATTACCCGGGAAGTTGTACAGTATACATTGCTAAATGTTTAGCCAAAATGTTTTATAGACCACGTTCTTCTGTAAAGGTAATGACCACCTAACAAGGTGGTTTCCTATTCTAGAGCATCAGAAACTGTATGTTGTACTACCATTTTCTCTAGGTTAAATAATTCCTGAGATATTAAATATTGTTTGTGCAGTTCTTTATGCTGATGTGCAGCTCAGTCCTAGATAAGGGTAGGGGAGCAGCATTATAACAAATGAGGGATATTGTTATTGCTACAACCAGGACAGAGAACCAGAGGGTGATCTAATGGGCATTTAAAAACTGTTTTAGTAATTGCTCACATGCATAATAATATAGCACAAACAATTCTGAATATAACAGCAGTGATTCATTTAAGACAATGTATAGCCAATTTGTCATGCTCTTTAATAATAATAATAAACAGCTTGTCCCTTTTGAGGATAAAAAAAGAAACATAATACATTAAATGTAATCCAATGCCTTACTTGAAAACACACACACACACACACACATATATATATATATATATATATATATATATATATATATATATATATATATATATATATATATATATATATATATATATATATATATATACACACACAGTGGATATAAAAAGTCTACACACCCCTGTTAAAATGTCAGGTTTCTGTGCTGTAAAAAAACGAGACAAAGATAAATCATTTCAGAAATTTCCCACCTTTAATGTGACCTATAAACTGTACAACTCAATTGAAAAACAAACTGAAATCTTTTAAATAGAGGGAAGAAAAAATATAAAAATAAAATAATATGGTTGCATAAGTATGCACACCCTTAAACTAATACTTTGTTGAAGCACCTTTTGATTTTATTACAGCACTCAGTCTTTTTGGGTATGAGTCTATCAGCATGGCACATTTTGACTTGGCAAGATTTGCCCACTCTTCTTTGCAAAAACACTCCAAATCTGTCAGATTGCGAGGGCATCTCCTGTGCACAGCCCTCTTCAGATCACCCCACAGATTTTCAATTGGATTCAGGTCTGGTCTCTGGCTGGGCCATTCCAAAACTTTAATCTTCTTCTGGTGAAGCCATTTCTTTGTTGATTTGGATGTATGCTTTAGGTCGTTGTCATGCTGAAAGATGAAGTTCCTCTTCATGTTCAGCTTTCTAGCAGAAGCCTGAAGGTTTTGTGCCAATATTGTCTGGTATTTGGAACTGTTCATAATTCTCTTAACTAAGGCCCCAGTTCCAGCTGAAGAAAAACAGCCCACAGCATGATGCTGCCACCACCATGCTTCACTGTGGGTATGGTGTTCTCTTGGTGATGTGCAGTGTTGTTTTTTCACCAAACATATCTTTTGGAATTATGGCCAAAAAGTTCAACCTTGGTTTCATCAGACCATAACATCTTTTCCCACATGCTTTTGGGAGACTTCAGATGTGTTTTTGCAAAATGTAGCCTGGCTTGGATGTTTTTCTTCGTAAGAAAAGGCTTTCATCTTGCCACTCTACCCCATAGCCCAGACATATGAATAATACGGGAGATTGTTGTCACATGTACCACACAGCCAGTATTTGCCAGATATTCTTGCAGCTCCTTTAATGTTGCTGTAGGCCTCTTGGTAGCCTCTCAGACCAGTTTTCTTCTTATCTTTTCATCAGTTTTGGAGGGAGCTCCCGTTCTTGGTAATGTCACTGTTGTGCCATATTTTCTCCACTTGATGATGACTGTCTTCACTGTGTTCCATGGTATATCTAATGCCTTGGAAATTCTTTTGCACCCTTCTCCTGACTGATACCTTTTAACAATGAGATCCCTCTGATGCTTTGGAAGCTCTCTGTGGGCCATGGCTTTTGCTGTGGGATGCAACTAAGAACATTTCAGGAAAGACCAACTAGAGCAGCTGAACTTTATTTGGGGTTAATCAGAGGCACTTTAAATGATGGCAGGTGTATGCTGACTCCTATTTAAAAGATTTCAGTTTGTTTTTCAATTGAGTTGTACAGTTTATAGGTCACATTAAAGGTGGAAAAAGTTCTGAAATGATTTATCTTTGTCTCATTTTTCTACAGCACAGAAACCTGACATTTTAACAGGGGTGTGTAGACTTTTTATATCCACTGTATATATATATATATATATTATATATATATATATATATATATATATATATACATATATATATGTGTGTGTATATATATGTGTGTATATATATATGTATATATATATATATATATATAAACACAATGCCTTGCAAAAGTATTCACCCCCTTGACTTTTTACCTATTTTGTTACATTACAGCCTTACGTTTGTTAATCTGAATTTTATATGATGGAACACAGAACACAATAGTCTATGTTGGTGAAGTGAAATGAGAAAAATATATACATAAAACTATTTAAAAAAAAAATAGAAAACAGAAAATTGTCCTGTGCGTATGTATTCACCCCCTTTGTTATGAAGCCCATAAAAAGCTCTGGTGCAACCAATTACCTTCAGAAGTCACATAATTAGTGAAATGATGTCCACCTGTGTGCAATCTAAGTGTCACATGATCTGTCATTACATATACACACACCTTTTTTGAAAGGCCCCAGAGGCTGCAACACCTAAGCAAGAGGCACCACTAACCAAACACTGCCATGAAGACCAATGAACACTCCAAACAAGTAAGGGAAAATGTTGTTGAGAAGTACAAGTCAGGGTTAGGTTATAAAAAAATATCCAAATCTTTGATGATCCCCAGGAGCACCATCAAATCTATCATAACCAAATGGATAGAACATGGCACAACAGCAAACTTGCCAAGAGACGTCCGCCCACCAAAACTCACGGACCGTGAAAGGAGGGCATTAATCAGAGAGGCATCACAGAGACCTAAGGTAACCCTGGAGGAGCTGCAGAGTTCCACAGCAGAGACTGGAGTATCTGTTCATAGGACGACAGTAAGCCGTACGCTCCATAGAGTTGGGCTTTATGGCAGAGTAGCCAAATGTATGGAGGAAGGTGCTCTGGTCTGATGAGACTAAAATTTTACTTTTCGGCCATCCAAGAAAACGCTATGTCTGGCGCAAACCCAACAAATCAAATCACCCAAAGAACACCATCCCAACAGTGAAACATGGTGGTGGCAGCATCACGCTGTGGGGATGTTTTTAGCAGCCGGGACTGGGAAACTGGTCAGAGTTGAGGGAAAGATGGGTGGTGGGGTCATTCCACATCAAATCAACGCAAAAATCAAGGGTTTCATCACCCTCCGACTCGGATTTTGATGAAACTTGGTGTACACCCTTCCCTTATGGTTGAAAGAAACCCCTTTACATTTTTCCCCTCTATATCAAACGGTTTTAATTTTTATAGCACTTCAAAGTTTCATTAAATCTTCATTGTTTGTTACTCTTGAGACTCTCAGCACAAGATACCCTTGCGTACATTTTTTTTCTCCATAACCAATGATCAGATCTCTTTGAAATTTTACACATAGCTGAATAAAATGAGGATTTCAGAAAAAAATACACCAGCACTCAAAAATGTTCATAAATGTACTTGTAGTGTAGTTTTTTGGGTGGAAAAACTAGGTTTAGAAAACATGAATTTTCAGCATGTGGGCACAATAGAACCAAAATGTTTTGATGTTGAAAATGATTGCAAAGACATGTTCTTTCTTAACAAAGAATGAAATTTGTGTTTTTTTTTTTTATCCCTAGTAAACATTTCACGATTTTGTACAACTTTCCTACAATCCGTAGCTGTAATAGAAAAATATAATGAAATAAAGTTGATTATTGTAGGTGTTTTAGAAAGTGCAGACTTGTTTTAATGTTGGGATATTTGAATTTAAAGTTTAGAAAATTGACTGTTGGGAGTAAAAAAAAAAAAAAAGAAAAGAAAAAAAAAAAAAAAGAATTTACAGTCAGTAGAACATTAAATGCTGACATGTAAGGAAATAAGACCTAGCAAGAAAAATATTCCAAAAAATTTAAAATTGAGAATTATATACAAACTAGAAACTTGCCCATCAAAAATGAAGGGTTTAAAATTCTATGGCTGGCAATGCTGTTTGCTACACAATGTGAGGTTTTTGGTCCACTGAGCACTTTCGGCGCTCCCCACGAGCCCCACGCTGAGCGCCTTTGGCAATCAACGCGGGGCTCGCAATGAGCGTCTTAGGTGCTCATTGCATGCCTCTCTCGCTCGTTGTGCTCATAGTGAGCCTCGCGATGAGCGCCTTTGGCGCTTATTGCAAGCCTTTCCTCTCGCCTACTGTACAGGGCCGCTCATTGCACGGTTCGTTAACCTGCAAGTTTAGTGCTTGGGAATGCCAAGTGTCTCCCCCCTGTCCCTTCCCTGTGTCTTTCTCCTCTGTGTGTGTAGTGAATGTTTGCGTGGTGCGCAGTGACTGCCGTTGGTTCTATTTTTAAAGTACTGCGTGCCTGGCGTTGTTCGTGTAAGTGTTAGTCTTAAGCGTTGTGTACTTTGTAAGTTCTGCGAGCCTGGCGTTGCTGAGCCTCGTTTTCATGCTGTTTCTGAAAATTTGCGTTTTTTTTGTCCACCATTTTCTTCCTCGCTTATGCGATTTTGGAGTGACGAAAAATGCCAAATATGGGTTTTATTCACTTGCAACCTTACTCCCAGGCTTCCTGTGTCTCCCCATGTGCTGTGTGTGATTGTGTTATAATTTTTTGTACATGTTTTTTTTTACATTTTTGGAATATTTTTCTTTCTAGGTCTTATTTCCTTACATGTCAGCATTTAATGTTCTAATGACTGTAAATAATTTTTGTCTTTTTTTTTTTTTTTTACTCCCAATAGTCAATTTTCATAACTTTAAATTCAAATATCCCAAAGTTAAAACAAGTCTGCACTTTCTAAAACAACTATAATAATCAATATTATGTTACATTTTAAGATGAACAGCTACGGATTGTAGGAAAGCTGTACAAAATGGCTACCCAGTAGCCATTTTTTCCCTACAATGTCCCAAAAACGTAAACATTTTGTTACGAGGGATAAAAAAAACACAAATTTCATTCTTTGTTAAGAAAGAACATGTCTTTGCAATAATTTTCAACATCAAAACATTTTGGTTCTATTGTGCCCACATGCTGAAAATTCAGGTTTTCTAAACCTAGTTTTTCCACCAAAAATCTAAGCTACAAGTACATTTATAATTATTTTTTTTTAGGCATTTATGAAACTTTTTGAGTGCTGGTGTATTTTTTTTTCTGAAATCCTCATAATTTTATTGAACTCTGTGTAAAATTTCAAAGAAATCTGATCAAAAAAATAAAAAAATGTACGCAAGGGTATCTTGTACAGAGGATCTCAAGAGGTACAGACAATGCCGATTTAATGAAACTTTGAAGTGCTATAAAATTAAAACCAGGGGAAAAATGTAAGGGGGTTTCTTTCAACCATAAGGGAAGGGTGTACATCAAGTTTCATCAAAATCCGAGTCGGAGAGTGACATGACCTCGTTGAATTGACGTTGAATGATGCGAAATACAGGGATATTCTTGAGCAAAACCTGTACCACTCTGTGCGTGATTTGAGGCTAGGCCGGAGGTTCACCTTTCAGCAGGACAATGACCCCAAACACACTGCTAAAGCAACACTTGAGTGGTTTAAGGGGAAGCATGTAAATGTGTTGGAATGGCCTAGTCAAAGCCCAGACCTCAATCCGATAGAAAGTCTGTGGTCAGACTTAAAGATTGCTGTTCACAAGCGCAAACCATACAACTTGAAGGAGCTGGAGCAGTTTTGCAAGGAGGAATTGGCAAAAATCCCAGTGGTAAGATGTGGCAAGCTCATAGAGACTTATCCAAAGCGACTTGGAGCTGTGATTGCCACAAAAGGTGGCTCTACAAAGTATTGACTTTAGGGGGTGAATAGTTATGCACATTGACTTTTTCTGTTATTTTGTCCTATTTGTTGTCTACTTCACACAAAAAAAAAAAATATCTTAAAAGTTGTGGGCATGTTCTGTATATTAAATGATGCAAATCCTCAAACAATCCATGTTAATTCCAGGTTGTGAGGCAACAAAACACGAAAAATGCCAAGGGGGGTGAATACTTTTGCAAGGCACTGTAATTTTTTAAAATTAAATAGTACATTTGTGTTCACATTATAATGTGTAAGATAAGTAAAGAAGTGTATTCCCTGCTCAGAATTATAGGATCTATCCTGTTATGTGCACCCACGTAATGGGAAGCCTCCTGGTCCGAATGGTCCGAATTATTTATATATATATACTAGCGACTTTTCCCTCTCCCTCATCTGTGCCTCCTTCTCTCCCCCCCCCTCGCTCCCATGTATCTTTCCCCCCCTTCACCTGTGTCTCTTCCCCCCTGTATCTTTTCCCCCTCCCTCATGTCTCTCCCCCTTCCCTCCCCTGTGTCTCCCATCCTGTGTCTCTCCCCTCCTGTGTCTCTCCCCCTGTCTCTCCTCCTCTGTGTCTCTTCCCCTCCCCCTGTGTCTCTTTCTTTCCCTGTCCCCCTCCCCTGTGTCTAGCCCCCCCCTGTGTCTCGTCCCCCCTCCCTCCCCTGTGTCTCGTCCCCCCCTCCCTCCCCTGTGTCTCGTCCCCCCCTCTCCCTCCCCTGTGTCTCATCCCCCCCTCTCACTCCCCTGTGTCTCGTTCCCCCCTCTCACTCCCCTGTGTCTCATTCCCCTCCCTCTCCCTCCCCTGTTCCTCCATTCCCCTCTCCCTCTCCTGTGCCTCTGTTCCCCCTCTCCCTCCCCTGTGCCTCCATTCCCCTCCCTCTCATTTGCCCCTCTCCCTCCCCTGTGCTTGCTATTCCCCTCTTCCCTCCGCAATGCGCATGCGCGCCCCCTCCGCAATGCGCAACCCGCAAAGCATGCAGCGCATTTCGCATGCTAACTCATGCCGCACATGCGCATAGTTGTTGTAATTGCGAGCGTTGCCGACAAACTCGCAATTTACGACAACTATATATATGAAATTAAATTATTGTTGTGGTGAACTAACTACTCATAAGGTCCACAACACAAGCTGGGATGCCGCCCCATGCTGATAATAGACAGTAACCTTGAAACGGCTGTCCGTGGGTAGGATTCCCAGCTTGTGTTAAAATCCAACCTTGACTTTGCAAAAAAGCTGTGTAATGCAGTGGGCATAAGCCTAAAGGAATCCATGTTTAAAATGGATATGGATTGAAGAACGAAGCATTTGTGGGCACATTTGCATGTGTAATAACTGCATTTGTCGGAAGTCTGAGCTGGCAGCAGGTTTTTAAACTTGTTTTAGACATTCAAGTGTGAACACAGATGTACTATTTATACACTCATATATATATATATATATATATATATATATATATATATATATATATATATATATATTTGTGTGTGTGTATAGGGCTCAGCTTAGAGTATCAATAATATGTTAAACACTTTTGCACTGATTTTTAGTTTGGTGAAAACTTGATATATTTGGCAAGTATGTACCAGCTGTTTCAGTCATAAGCATAAAAACAGTAAACTGTCAGTTTTCAATTTTTCACCTGACAATCATCTTTTCTGATTCACACATTCAAGTGATTGATGTTTTTACAAGATGGATTAAAGCCTCCCCTACTAAACATAAGACAGTCCTCATAGCTGACAAGATTTCACTCTTTGAATTGAGGTGGGGACTTCCAAAAGTAGTGGCAAAGACACATAATTCACGAAACAATCAGCTGGGGCTGTGGAAAGGGGAAACCTCACATTAAAACAATGCTTACAAAGTTTTGTTCAGGGAAACCTACAACCTGTAAAGATGTTTTACCACTGTGTTTATTGGCCATAAGAACTACTCCTCCTTCCACAGGGGTCAGCCCTTATGAAGCAATGATGTCTGGACTAATGCATACCACTGGACTCTCACTACTTCCCAGTTACTGACAATTGGGTGAAAAAGTAGCTGACCATTTTCAGGAAGATAAATATTTTTTTGTAGCACAAACCTCAAAGAAATAAGAAAGAATTTTGATTAAAAGATACAACCCTTTGAATATATTTTTTGTAATCTGGTAATCATATAAGATTTGGGTAAGAAGGAACATGACTTTATTCCTACTTGTAAAGAGACTTTCAGCATTGTAGACAAAGCCAGCCCAATCTGTTTTGTTTAGTCAAGACAACAGGGAGTAAGGAAAAATGATTACTCTAGTGGTTTATCATCATTCAACAAAAAAATACATACATCACACACATGGCATTATTCTTTATCTTTTACAGAAACTTCACATTTCGGGGAAAAGGTGCAACTTGCAGATCCAGGAAATTCGGTAAGAAAACAGATTTCCAAATGGATATTATTGGTTTTGAGTTTAACATTAATTTCTGGCTGGAGTGTCTTATGTATGGCAGTGAGAAGCAATTATGACATCAAAAATGTTTCACTGAAATGTACTGCTCTGAGCAATCTGTACATTGGGTGAAAAGTACACAAAATATTGTCCAGATGGGCTAATGTTATAGATGGATCCAGACTGTGAATCCACCTTGAAATCTGACATTGATCCAGAATAGTATGATAGCATGCACACCTGACAGCTTATGGGGTGATGGTATATTAACACGAATGATAGATTCTAAAGAATGTCCTCCGTTGGCTCCCATGTTCCCTAGTCGTCCAGTAGCCCAACAAGTCTCTAGTACTTTTTACAATAATTTAAGGTGTCATTTCATGCATCTGTTATTTTGGATATCACTAGCTGGAACCTCCCAAAATAATTGTGTGATCCAAAAATAACAAGTATGTGTAATACTTTTTATCAAGGATAAAATACTTTCCTTTCAGAAAAGAAACCTGAAGCAAAATAGGAATTTTAACCAAACGTCTAACAGAGCATAGATGGATGTGCTGGGACAAGATCCGGGCTGACCTAATCAGCAATGTCTGTCTGGAAGAGATCAGATATTGAGGCCTTGTATGATAACAGTGAGAAACTTAGGAGGGCCCCAAAGTCAGAAATTCTTGGCTCACAACTAGAAGTAGAAAGTGCTAGCATGCTGCGCTAGCCAGGGCACAGCTGTCTCCCAGCAAGAGCCCAATGTAGCATTAAGGTTGACTGGCCTGCTTGGACAGATCATGGTGTCCCCAACTGAACACACGCTGGCTTGGAGTTGGTGGAGGAGTGAGCATTCCTTGGAAGCAGCGATAAACTGCATCAGAGAGACCCGAAACACTGCTGACGCATCCCATGCCCTTGTCGTGCCTTACTGGTGGAGAAAGATCGGCTGTGCGCGGAATTGAGAGAAGCGGGCGAGGCACAATTTGGACAGTCTGGGTCAGAGAAACCCAGCAAGATACACTTCAACAAGGATCTTTGCCTACCTCCAAGCAAGAGACTTGCAAAAATCAAGCCGGGAGCATTTGGTAATCCTGGAAGATACAAGGTATTTGTACATTGTACACTCTATGGAGGCTTAAAAGCTCTATAAATAACTTATTCTATACTAACAAAAGACGTGAACTAACACAAAAGCATGAATCAAAAGCATTACTGAGCACACCCTAAGGGGAGTTTAAAACGGAGAGGGGGGGGGGGAAACATAAATGGAGGTCGAAAGAAAGAGGACTATAGAAACCCTGCATTATTTTAATTGGACAACTTCTAAGAGTCTCAATTTGGTGGATTGATTACTTGTCAAAGAGTAAAGGTATCAAAGATACCAAAGGATCTGAGATTTTGAGCGACTATAACATCACATTCATTCGGAGTTGCTTAGATTTGTTTAATTACCCTGGCAAAATTCTAAACAAAAGTTTCTCCATAATAAACTCTGTTTGTTTGTTTGGAAACCCTACTCCTAGGGTATAATGATATGTGGAACTATAGCGAGTTGCAAAGCTCAATTACATTTTAAGAGAGTTAATAGATTTTCACATTGGGCTGGGGCTCTTTTCTACCATTAAGTCTCTTCTTATTTGGTAGAAATCTAAATTTGAGTGAGCAATATAAATTTAGATTAAATTGAAAAGTACACTCCATAGAAAGCTTTAAAAAATGTTCAAACTCCTCAGATTGACCCAAATTGTAATAAATAATTAAACTCAAGATGAAAAATAAAGACTCCAACCCGCCTAAAGGGAAAGCTTAAGAAAAAACCCTACCCCCACTTCCGCCTCCTTTTTCTCACCTAAGGAAAGACCAAATACCATGAATTCATCACCTTTTGATTTCCCAACCCACTCAGCATCTCCTGTATCTCAAAGTAAAACAAAGGATCTAACTGATATCGCTTACAGATGATGAGAAGTTAACGACGTCTATCATGAAAAAGCTGTTATTAGATTTCCAAAGTTCTTAAATTAAACACCTCTTAGAACGAGTGGAAGAATTGGAAGATAATCAAGAAGTATTAATTAGAGAATGTCAAAAGGTTACTAAATATACCCAAACTCTGGAAGTGGAGTTAAATTCACTCAACGCTTAGATCATTCAATAAGAGGAGTATACCAGACGTAATAATCTTCAAATTAGAGGAGTCCCAGAGAATATAATTTCAAAACATTTGACTTCCTTTTTACTAGCCTTCTTTTCATATCTAGCTAAACCTGAGAAACAATGCGATACATTCTTGAGAGGGTCCATAGAATCTCTTTCCCTAAAGGGTCTGAAAGGCAACCTTGTTAGAGATGTTATAGTTAAATTCCATTTTATTTTAATATAAAGATGCGGTACTCAAAGTCTAAAGGCGAGAATCCAAATATGAACCCCCATTTGAAAATGTAAGTGTATTTACTGATTTATCTAGGGATACTTTAGCTAAGAGGAAAAAATTCCAAGAAATAACTAAAGAAAAGAGAATGTTTCTCTACCTAAATTAATTGTTATAGAAGGAAATTGGAAAAAGATCATTAACACGGTTAATGAAGGTGAAGAGATCTTGAGGGAATGGCAAATACCATTTGTGGAAACAAGCACCCGAAAATAAGATCCCTAGTGACCAATATTTAGTTTGGAAAAAAATTAAGAAAAGAGGCGTAATGGCCAGTCAAACAGATAACAACTAAATCTTGAATCCTATATTATTTTTATTTTTAAGGATTCATACAAGTAGAATGTAGTTAAGCAGAAGAAATTTAACTGAGTGAGGGTAAATCAATATTGCAAGTTATTATTAGCCTGGAATATAGATTATAATAGTACAATAGCTTTAGATCCAGAATTTGTTAAAAGGGGTATTAGTTAAGAGGAGAAGAAAAAAATAAAGAAAGACATTTTTCTTCTTCTCTCCCATCTATTCTACACTAGAATTATTAATTTATATGAGATATAATTTATAATTGGTTTTTATTACACTTAACAAGCTGGTGCATTAACTTCATAAATACCAGAATATATTATTTTGAAATAGTTAGATGTAAAGTTAATATTACACAATTATTAAGATTAGTTATATATTTGAATCACAATTGGCCTAATATACGGGTCTCTTTGCACCGATGGAGGTTTTAATATTAATAATAATTATAATAATATTTTTTTCTTCATAGTAGCACTACTAAAATATTGGAGATGTAATTCACATTTTGGTTTCACTATATTTAATAAGATGATTCACTAACTACTGTCATTACTTTTGTATGAATAAAATCCAACCTTATATGGGTATTCTAAGCAAATATAATAATCCTATTATATACACTTTCTTTTATATGCTCTATACATTTATATATATATATATATATATATATATATATATATATATATATATATATATATATATATATATATATATAATTACACACACATACATGCAATTCCATTTATTGGAAAATATCTACGTAAAATATGTGTTTTCTTTTCAGTTTCTTATTGAAAGTAGAATTCTTAATTTTCCTTTGTCCTATAACAGCCATACCTACAAGAGTCTTCCCTTAATTGAAAATATAAGAGTTATTTTATCTAAATACTCCCCGAATTTCCATATGTAAGAATGTTTTAACTAGTATACATAACTGACACTCCTTATCACTAACCTGCTAACCATATCTTGTTTACAATTTTAATGTCAAGGAGTCATTAAATCATTTTATTTTAATTCTTTAGTGGTAATTTGAAGTTCCAAGACCACCCTCTGGTGTTCTAAAAAATAATTTACTTTTAAATCTTTAAAAAAGAATACATCCTATTAAATAGTTAAATATTTTGTGACATCATTAGGATTTCTGATTGGTTGCCAAATGCATAGCCTGATTAAGCAAATTAAGTTGTGGATATAATCGAGGGGAAAAACAGGATCTGAGGAGAAGTTTAATCAGTTAGCATTGGCACAATCGACTGGTCAGACCATGCAAGAATTGAACTACAACTGAGAGAACATACTCAAACTAAACAATTTCATAGAAGAAAGGTATATCCATCTTTATTTAACAGCCCTGAGAAACAACTTAATATCGAAAAATCTATATATTAGAGGACTGGTCTGTACATCGGAAAAACAAAGAGACTTGCCTGTTCGTGAACTTTATATGAAATTAGCGAATCTAGAAAGAGAGAACAAAATGGATCTGACACCAGATAGACTCAGGGAGACTATGAGAATTCAGGCCCAGATTATAAAAATCCTGCAGACTCAAGTTGATAATTGCTTACTGAGGCTTCAGTATAGACAATATTATTTAGCAAATAAAGTAAGTAAGACTTTAGCTTGTAAATTGATGCATGTAAGAGAATTGAGGAAATCACAACAGACAATAAATAGACCTATACAAAACCTGAAGCTATTGAAAAGCCTTTTATAAGGATTTATGTAATTTAGACAATAGATCACAATTTAGAAAACCTAGTAAAGAGGAAATAAATGGCTTCCTGGAAAAAACTAACCTTCCTAAGATCGGTAATCAACAAGGCTTGCAAAAGGGCTTTTAGACTGGCTAAAATCGAAAACGATAAGTTAGTTGCAAAGGAGAGTAAGACTAACCCTAAATTATTTTTTAAATATATTATTGAGAAGAAGGCCAGGAAGGAAGCTCTAGGAACACTACAATGTGAAACAGGCCGTCTGACAATTAGTGATCAGGAAAAGGCAGATAAGCTAAATAGGTTCTTTTCTTCGGTATACACAAGGAAGGTACCAGTGGTTGGGCCACTGCAACAAAACAGGGATACACTACTTTCACCTAATAATTGGTTAACACAGGAAGAAATCCAAAAGTGTTTGAAAAAAAAATATGTTTGTAAAGCCCCAGGTCCTGATGTAATACATCCAAGGATACTGAGGGAACTGGGCTCTGTAATTGCAAAACCATTATATTTACTTTTTCAAGATTCGCTCAATACAGGGTCTCTACCAAATGACTGGAGAAAGGCAGATGTGATACCTATATTTAAGAAGGGAACAAGAGCAAACCCAGGAAAATCTAGACCTGTAAACCTTACTTCTGTAGTGGGAACGCTTTTAGAATGGTTAATAAGGGATAGTATAGAAGAACATGTCTATTTAAACAAGATTATAAGTAGGAGACATTATGGATTTATGAAGGGTAGGTCATGTTAAACAAACCTAATTAATTCCTATGAAGAGCTTAATAGGAACTTGGATCAAGGCAACTCACTGGATGTAGTCTTTTTGGATTTTGCAAAGGCTTTTGGTACAGTGCCACATGGGAGACTATTGAGCAAACTAAGGGATACAGGAATTGCAGTAAATATCTGCTCATGTATTGAGAGCTGGCTAAAAGACAGGAAGCAAAGGGTTGCTGTAAATGGAACATACTCGTATTGGACTAATGTGGTAAGTGGGGTTCGTCAGGGTTCAGTATTGGGTCCTCTCCTTTTTAACATATTTTATTAATGACATAGAAGTAGGATTGGAAAGTATTGTCTCAATTTTTGCTGATGACACTAAGTTGTGCAAGCTAATTAAAACAGATAATGATGTACTTTCCCTCCAAAGGGATTTGCATACATTAGAAAAATGGGTGACTAAATGGCAGATGCAATTTCATATAATTAAATGTAAAGTTATGCATCTGGGATGGAAAAATAGCCATGCAATTTATAATCTTAATGGAGCAAATCTAGGGGTATCAGATATTGAAAGGGATTTGGGAGTGCTTGTGGACAACCACCTAGGTAACAGTGCGCAATGCCAAGCAGCATCTGCAAAGGCAAATAAAATATTAGCATGTATCAAGAAGAGTATAGAAGCAAGGGAAGCAAATATAATTCTGCCACTATACAAATCCCTAGTAATCTCTAATTTGGAATATGGAGTACAATTTTGGGCACCACTACATAAAAAAGAAATTTTAGAGGTGGAAAAAGTACAGAGAAGGACAACAAAACGAATAAGGGGAATGGAGGGGCTAAGTTATGAAGAAAGACTAACCATATTAAAATTATGTTCTCTATAAAAAAGGCATCTAAGAGGGGATATGATTACCATATATAAATACATCCAGGGTCAGTATAAAGATTTGTCAAGGGAGCTTTTTGTGCCAAGAGGTTTTCTGGTTCCTGTTGTGGCCATGTTTTATTAGGTAATTTTGTTCTTAAAGCAACCGGGGCTCTGCCTTTGTATCCATCGGCGATATTAAAACAGAGAATTTTGTGATTGGCAACAGGACCCGTCAGGTATGTCCTCTCTCCCCACTAATCTTCACCTTCGTGATGGAACCTTTTGCTGAAGCAATCGGAGGGGCAGAAGAGATTGAGGGTATAGTGATTAAAGGAGAATCTTCTAAAATTATACTCTTCGCAGATTATGTTATTTTGACTGTTTCTAGCCCTATAGCATCCCTTAATCAAGTCCAGAATTTAATCATTTTTGTTTTTTTCGGCTGCCATTTTTTTTCTGGCGTAGGCTATTTTCGAGTGGCGAAACTCTGCAAATCTGACTTAAATTGGCGTGCAACCTCACTCCCAGACATCCTGGCTGTCCCTCGTGCTGCATGTGATGATTTTTTTTTTTGTATTTTTGAGGTTTTTCTTTTTTTTTTTTCTCTTTTGAGACCATTGGCAAAGTTTCACTTGGGGTTTTTTCTGTTTGTCTTCCTTTGGATCAATTAATAATTAATCTGCAAATTGCAGATCTGAGGAGATCTAAAAAGGTTGAACTTGATGGACTAAAAGTAGTTTTTTCAATGTCCAATTACTATGTAACTATGAAAATGAAGAATTAGCGAACTTAGATAAAAAGATCAGTATTAGGAAATAGAAAAGGTAATTACTAACGTAAAGGTTAACTCCGCTCCAGGACAAGTTTTTGTTATTATTCTAAAACTTCTCTATCTAAACAGTTAGGCCCTCATTCAATTGCAATTTGCCCAATTGAATAGTGGTCTAAATAAGCACATAACATATTTTTTTAAAGAAGTTTTTAGTTAGTAAAGATCTATCCAAAAGCAAGGTTTTCACTAACTAAAAACTTATTTGAAAAAAAATATGTTATGTGCTTATTTAGAGCCCTATTCAATTGGCCAAATCGCATTTGAATGAGGGCCTTAGTCTTCAATGAAATTAAAACGAAAGGAAGAGCACAGTTACAAATTTTAGAAGCTGTTATCATAATCATCCCTAAATAAAATAAAGACACTAAATATTGTAAAAATTCTAGACCTATCTTGCTGCTAAACTCAAATATAAAAATATATTCTAAAATCTTGGCAGTGAGGTTAAACCAAATTCTACCTAGGTTAATTGGCCTGGACCGAACTGGCTTCATTCAAGGCCGTCAAGGTTCAGACAATACAAGAAAATTGATAGATCTAATGGCGTACTGGGATTTACAATCAAACTGCTTGTGCAATATTAACTTTAGACGCAGAAAAGGCCTTTAAGAGGCTAATCTTGGACTACATGTTTTCTCTATTTCCGAAATTTGGCTTAGGTAATTTTGTCCTTAAAGCAACCGGGCCTCTGCCTTTGTATCCAGCGGCGATATTAAAACAGAGAATTTTGTGATTGGTAACAGGACCCGTCAGGTATGTCCTCTCTCCCCACTAATCTTCACCCGTGTGATGGAACCTTTTGCTGAAGCAATCAGAGGGGCAGAAGAGATTGAGGGTATAGTGATTAAAGGAGAGTCTTCTAAAATTATACTCTTTGCAGATGATGTTATTTTGACTGTTTCTAGCCCTATAGCATCCCTAATCAAGTCCAGAATTTAATCATTTTAGTTTTTTTCGGCTGCCATTTTTTTTCTGGCGTAGGCTATTTTCAAGTGGCGAAACTCTGCAAATTGAAATTGGCGTGCAACCTCACTCCCAGACTTTGTTTTTTTTTTGTATTTTTGAGGTTTTTCGATGTGTTTGGTTTGGCCGTTAACTTCGTATTTTTTCTACCTCTTATTTTAAGTCCTGCGGGTGTAATTTTGTTTATTTTTTTCTAAGTCCCGCTTTCCTGTTGCTTTCTTTTATAAAGTGTTACGGGTTGTAATTTTTAAAGTCTATTTTTTTTTTAAACTGCTCTGGGTCTCTCAGTGTGAATTGGATAATGAAGGTTACTGTTGAACTGTAGTCCCTCAGCTTGTAAGGATGAGCACCTACGGCGCTCATCACCACTTCCCGCCCTTATTTAAACAGCTAATTGAAGAAATGCGACGTTGGCCGAAATACCATATCTCATGGACAAGGCGGATAACTGTAAAAATGACGGTTTTGCCAAGAATACTGTACTTATTTAGAACTCTCCCAGTCCCGCTAGATATGAAGGAACTACATAAACTCCAGGCTTCTATTTTCAAATTTAAATGGCGAGGTAGGCCGCCGCATATAGCAAGAAAGACTATATTCCGGCAGAGGTCTCAGGAGGGACTCTCGTGTCCGAACCTGAGACTTTATTTGAGAGCTGCACATCTTGCGTTTAGTCCATTGGCTCACTCAAATGACAAATGAGACCCCACTCTTAGGATACTATAGTCTGGGATGTGCCCCCCTCAGGACAGGCGTCAGGCAGTGACACTCTAATCCCATAATATCTTCAACTTTAGCGGCTTGGGCTCGGTTCGGGTTGGTCGGCGGCTTGGCTCCCCTCCTATCGCCAGTGATGTCCATAAGATCCTTCCCAGAATTTGGTACAGCGTTTAGCTTCACCTCTAGACAATGGTGGCTTAGCAGCCCTCTGGAAAGAGCAGGAACCTGGTTTTCCGAAGATGCTCTGCTATCCCACACCTACCTTATCACTAAATATCATATACCAGAGAGCGAACTCTGGAATTACAGAAAAATTAGACATTGGATGTCCTCACTAGCCCGGGTACATGGGACCCCTAAACATTCTTGGTGGTTGACTATATGTGCAAAATTGCCCTCTATCAAAGGCCTTCTTGGGTGTCTATATTCTTTTCTGAATGACTCTCTAAACAAACAGAAGCCGAAATATATGCTCCAATGGGAGAAAGACTCAGGCAGGGAGCTAGATGAAGCAACTTGGAGGGAGAAATTTGTACTTAACAAGAGGATCATTTACATATAGCCTACTTGAGACCTCAGTCAAAGTTTTGCACAGGAACCCCTCCCTACCTAATGTTCAGGCTTACTAATAGTCTTAGCGAGGACTGTTTTAGAGGGTGCAAACTATATTAATATTAACTATATTATGGTAAACGAGAGACTGTCCCATGTCCTGCAGAACACAGTCCCCCTATTCCAAAATATTTAGTATTAAGGTGGGGATGTGACCAGAACAGTAGGGAATGAGGCTCTTGCCGAAGGATGGCGGTCTTGGGGGAGCCCAGAGGACCATACATACCAATAGATTCTCATCGGGTGCGGCACTGGAAGAGTATGCCAGGTATTTCCTACCCCCCCTTGCTTTTTTTTTTTCTCTCTAACCTTTTCAGTTGACATAGTTGATGTTATTATTTTTCAGCTTATTTACACCTATCTCTTGATAAGAGGTAGACAATAAAAGAAATAGAACATTTAAAAAATACCATGTTTGAAGACATAGAGGGTTAGACAGGGCACAGGATAACGATGAAGTAATGTACCAGTATGACTATTATGAAAACTGCATGTGGTCTCTTTGTTAAGTTGCTGGGGAATTGTGTTGCTGTATAACCTGACTGCCCTATTGTCCTCTTCTTTCTTCGTATTCTATGCAATGTTATATTGTTAACTTGTCTTCAATAAAAAAAGAATGGATAAAAAAAAAAGTATTCAACCCCCTTGACTTTTTACCGATTTTGTTACATTACAGCCTTAATTCAATGTTTTTTTAATCTGAATATTATGTGATGGTTCAGAACACAATAGTCTAAGTTGGTGAAGTGAAATGAGAAAAATATATACATAAAACTATTTTTTAGAAATCGAAAACAGAAAATTGGCATGTGCATATTTATTCACCATCTTTTATTATGAAGCCCATAAAAAGCTCTGGTGCAACCAATAAACTTCAGAAGTCACATAATTAGTGAAATGATGTCCACCTGTGCAAGTGTCACATGATCTGTCATAACATATACATACCTTTTTTGACAGGCCCCAGAGGCTGCAACTCCTAAGCAAGAGGCACCACTAAAACACTGCCAGGAAGACCAAGGAAATCTCCAAACAAGTAAGGGACAACGTTGTTGAGAAGTACAAGTCAGGGTTAGGTTATAAAAAAAATATCGAAATCTTTGATGATCCACAGGGGCACCAACAAATCTATCATAACCAAATGAAAAGAACATGGCACAACAGCAAACCTGCCAAGAGACGGCCGCCCACCAAAACTCACGCACCTGGCAGGGAGGGCATTAATCAGAGAGGCAACACAGAGACCTAAGGTAACCCCGGAGTAGCTGCAGAGTTCCACAGCAGAGACTGGAGTATCTGTACATAGGACGACAAGAAGCCGTACATAGAGTTGGGCTTTATGGCAGAGTGGCCAGAAGAAAGCCATTACTTTCAGCAAAAAACAAAATGGCATGTTTTGAGTTTGCAAAAAGGCATGTGGGAGACTCTCAAAATGTATGGAGGAAGGTGCTCTGGTCTGATGAGACTAAAATGTAACTTTTCGGCCATCAAAGAAAACACTATGTCTGGTGCAAACCCAACACATGACCCAAAGAACACCATCCCCAAAGTGAAACATGGTGGTGGCAGGATCATGCTGTGGGGATGTTTTTCAGCAGCCAGGACTGGGAAACTGGTCAGAGTTGAGGGAAAGATGGATGGTGCTAAATGCAGGGATATTCTTTAGCAAAACCTGTACCACTCTGCGGGTGATTTGAGGCTAGGACGGAGGTTCACCTTCCAGCAGGACAATGACGCCAAACACACTGATAAAGCAACACTTGAGTGGGTTAAGGGGAAGCATGTAAATGTGTTGGAATGGCTTAGTCAAAGCCCAGATCTTAATCCAATAGAAAATCTGTGATCAGGCTTAAAGATTGCTGTTCACAAGTGCACACCATCCAACTTGCAGGAGATGGAGCAGATTTGCAAGGCGAAATGGGCAAAAATCCCAGTGGTAAGATGTGGCAAGCTCATAGAGACTTATCCAAAGTAACTTGGAGCTGTGATTGCCGCAAAAGGTGGCTCTACAAAGTATTGACTTTAGGGGGTTGAATAGTTATGCACATTGTCTTTTTCTGTTATTTTGTTATCTTCAACGTTTTGGGCATGTTACAATTCTCTTAGGGCTGATCCTTTCTTTGGTTATAGCCTATATAATGAAAATTATTTAAAATAATTTTTATAATTAAAATCCGATTGTTTAAAACAAAAAATATATACAAACAGATCGCTGAATTTATTCTTCAGAGAATACAATGACGTCACTACAGTAATTGGTTTAGATATAATGTGATATATTTTTTATTTTTAAAAACGGCTTATAACAAATATAGTTTTGTCCCTTAAGATTTATACAATTTCTCTATAGCTGCTAAGTGAATATAGCAGGTGATATTAGTGTTTTACAAATATTAGTGTTTGCTCTATAGATTGCAACACTAACTATATTAGAATAAGTGACTAGTGAGACTTAAATATTGCTTTTAATATAGCAACATTGATATCTGTGTAAGTAAAGATTTAATATTCCCAAAGTATATTGACATATTTATTTGTGATTTATTTTTACATAAACTAATTAAATGTGATAAAATTCAAATGAAAAAATAAAATAGTGAAAGAATGAAAAAAGTGCTACTTTCTATATACATTTTCTATATGAATACTTTTGCAAGGCACTGTATGTGTTTATAGAAAGAACACCAGAACATTTGCTAAAAGTCAAACAACATACAAAGATGGTTGAGAGTTCATATAGGAATTAACCAAAACAACCTCAGACTCTATAATGAATCTCAACATCCAGTTCTACGCTTAACCTTATCAAATACTCATTCAGACTTGAATCATGCAGAACCAAGTCAAAGGTTAAAACTATAAAAAATATAATCCAGATCTCATTATCTGGAACTGAATTCATTCTCTAGATGGAGATATTAAAGAAATGGGTCACTCCTAAAGGGAACAAATGGAAAAATAGGCCAGAGGTCTCCCATCAAATGAGTTCCTGAGAATATGTAAACCTATATCTCCCATGGAGTTAACATATCTGTAAAACCTATTGCTATTCCTCAACTGGTGACAGTTAATAAGAGATACTGTTTAACTGTGAGGGATATTCAATACCAAAATATAGTCATGGGTGCCAACTTGTTAACAGATCTATTGATGTGGTGTGTGAGTGTGTGTGTGGGGAGGGGGGGGGAGGTAGCCCCAAATTTAATATAAAAAACAGGTGAAATATATGTTAAGGCAGCGTGTCCTAGAGAGATTCTCCAAGGAAGAACTCTTGCTCCCCAATTGGGTAATTACTTGTATTGCTGTCTGATTGTTTGAATGCTCTGGTAATTGATATTTCTCTGAAAAATAATGGTTTCTTTTTCTCTGTATACTGCTGATATATCGATGGCACACTAGAATCGGCTGCAAAACGGCTCTCAGATGAGCAGACAGTGCAGGGGGCCTGTTATTGGTGGAAGTGGCTCCTCAAAGACACTGAGAGACTGACAGCCCAGCACAGTGGCACACAGAGCCTGGCACAAAGGGCCTGGCACCCAGAGAGCCCCAGCACAGTGGCACACAGAACCTGGCACATAGGGCCTGGCACCCAGAGAGCCCTAGCACAGTGGCACACAGAGCCTGGCACAAAGGGCCTGGCACCCAGAGAGCCCCAGCACAGTGGCACACAGAGCCTGGCACAAAGGACCTGGCACCCAGAGAGCCCTATCACAGTGGCACACAGAGCCTGGCACAAAGGGCCTGGCACCCAGAGAGCCCCAGCACAGTGGCACAAAGGGCCTGGCACCCAGAGAGCCCCAGTACAGTGGCACAAAGGGCCTGGCACCCAGAGAGCCCCAGTACAGTGGCACAAAGGGCCTGGCACCCAGAGAGCCTCAGCATAGTGGCACACAGAGCCTGGCACAAAAAAAATATGAGCCGCCAGACTCGCAAAAATACGACCTTAACGGTTGAACCGCGCACATCGGAAAACGTACAAAAAAGACTAGATACACACAAAAATGAAATCAATACCTTACCCACAGCAAGGGGGGCCACCCAGGATGTCTAGAAGTCAGGTTACCCCTCAATTAAAGTCAAATTTACTGAGTTTAGACACTCGAAAATCCCTAAGCAAGAGAAAAAATGTCCGCTGGAAAAAACGAAAACCAGGCTACACGACCCCTAAGATACGCAATTAGCAAGGACCCTAAATCATCCACACCTGCGTACCACATACACATTCACCGCCATTTTACAACACTAATGCGGCAGTACCCAGCTACACAAACAGTTCCCCCTCGCGCACGCAGCCTTTTTACACTACACACTGCACACATTGCTGACACTTACATCTCAGCTCAGCAACACTGCAAATCTACATTATATGCTGCAGGAACATCAAAACAGGTTGTTAGCCTCCACCTCCGTAAATGCGGCCCACTCGCTTCAAGTTGTAGGGGGTCGTAGGGATGAGCCCCTAATACACTCATCTCCACCATCGCTCCTTGACAGCAACTGCGTCCTTTGCTTCACGTGGGCTTCTAAGTTCTTAGTAATAGACGATGAAGGAGATCTGGATTATGAGTGCTTCAGATATTGTTTTTGCACAATGCATTTTGTAATTTAGAGTGATCATTATTACAAAGGTTCATTGTAATTGAGGTTGAAAAGAAAATATTTTAGTCCATCAAGTTCAACCTTTTAAGATCTCCTCTGATCTGCAATATATGGATTAGTTATTAATTGATCCAGAAGAAGGCAAACAGAAAAATAAAACAAGTTAAACTTTGACAATTGTCTCAAAAGGGAAAAAAAACAACTAATTCCTTCCTGACCCCAGATACTGGCAATCCGATTTGTCCCTGGATCACTACTCCCTCTCTAATTAACCATGATAACCCTGAATACCCTTTTTATTTAGAAAAATATCCAATCCTCTTTTAAAGTTATCTATTGAATCTGCTGTCACCACCTCCTTTGGTTGAGAATTCACAAATTAATGTTACTGTGAAGAACCCTTTTCTTTCTTTAAGGTGACATTTTTTTACTTCTAACATCAAAGAATGTCGTCATGTCAACTGAAAACTTCTTGGCACAAAAGGTTTACTTGACAAAGCCTTATACTGACCCTGGATGTATTTATATAAGGTAATCATATCTCCTCTTAGACGCCTTTTTTCTAGAGAAAATACGTTTTATTTGGTTATTCTTTCTTCATAGCTTAGCCTCTCCATTGATTTGCTGTTTTCTTTGAGAATGAAAATATTAGATTAATTGGGGCCTCAATAATTTTATTTCTTTTTTTTTTAACTAGCAGCAATGTAGTACTAAAAGAAATGAGATTCGCATTCTCACCACAAGATGGCGCATGATACCTACAGCAAATTAGAGTCAAACTAACCAAAACTACAACAGTTTGTTTTTATTAGCTAGAATTACCTGATATCATATTTTTTTCATTAATTGGTACATGGTTTCATTACTCATTGTTTATTAATGTTTTTTTTTTTACCTTTGTATCAGAATTCGGGCCATATCTATTAAATAGTGACTTTGCTTATATCAAGGTAACACCATTTCATTGTCATATGATTTCAATAAGCTCTGCCATTCGATATTTTGCTCCATTTACATGCATATATACTAAACAGTGACTGTGCCCATGTACAAGGTCAGTCTTTTTTATTTCCTCGGGGCTTACCATGCCTACATACACAGATTTTAGTTCCTTTGTATCAGAATTTTTGGGCCATATCTACTAAATGGTTTGCTTATATCAAGACAACGCAATTTCATTGCCATATGATTTTAATAAGCCCTACCATTCAATATTTTGCCCCATTTACATACATATATACTAAGCAGTGACTGTGCCCATGTACAAGGTTGGTCTTTTTTATTTCCTCTGGGCTTCACCATGCTTACATACACAGATTTTAGTGCCTTTGTATCAAAAGGTGAGGTATAATACATTGTGCAAATTAAGGCTGAAGGTAATACACTTACTTAAATAGGTTTGTTTTTAATGAGGTTTTGAAGGATTTGGGGCAGGAGGAAAGTCTAGTGGAGCGAGGCAGAGAGTTCCACAGAATTGGGGCACCAGAGAAAAGTCCTGAAGGTGGGAATGAAAGGACGTGATAAGAGAGGAGGAAAGAAGGCCATTAGCAGAGCGAAGACTGACAGAGAGGTGCTGCAGACCCTGAGCGATGAGTATGGTAGTTGAGTCTTGCAGAGACATTCATTATTGATTGGCGTGGAAAGAGACGGTTAATGGGGAGGCCAGCAAGACGAGAGTTGCAGTAGTCAAGACGGTATATGATAAGCGTGTATTAAACTTTGGTTGTGTCTTGTGAGAGGAAGTGATGTATTTTTGTAAGTGTTTTAAGTGAAAATGACAATTTTTAGTGATTTGATTGTATATGAGGAATGAAATAGAGGGTGTGAGTGATGATGACATTGTCAATAGTGAAAGATAAGTGAGGAGTGGAAGTTGACAACATGAGCTAGAAGAGAGAGGGATAGTTCTGATGCACACAGGTAGATTTGGATGTCACCTGCATATAGATGGTATTGAAATAAAAAAAAAATTATTAGGATATAAGCGAGGATGTATTGATGGAGAAAAGGAGGGGACCTGGGACAGAACCTTGAGGTATGCCAACAGTCAGAGGACAAGGAGACGAAGATGAGCCAGAAAAGGAGACTCTAAATATTAGATTTTCTACATATGATGTGAACCAAAGAGCAGTGTTGCGGATGCAGAGAAAGTGAAGAAAAATTGGGTAAGTAGGGGGTGGTCAACTGTGTTAAAGGCAGCGGAGAGATCCAGGATAATAAGAATAGAGATGTGACCCTTTTGACTCATTAGTGACTTTAGTGAGAGCTGTCTCTGTGGAGTGTTGGGACCGGAAGTCAGATTGGAAGGGGGCAAGGAGGGAGATGGAGGAAATAAATTGGGAGGAGATTGTAAATGATATGTTCAAGCAGTTTAGAAAACAGGGGAAGTAGAGAGATAGGCCAGAAGTTTGATGCAGGATCGGATGAGGGTGTAATAATAGCGTGTTTTAAAGGTGATGGAAACTTCACAGTTTTTAGGGGAAGGTTGAATAGATGTCTGAGAGCTGGGATAAGTGTGGTAGAGAGGGGGGGGGATCAGCTGTGATGGAATAGGATCATGTGGACAAGTTGTAAGACCCAAGGTTGATAAAAGACTACAGACTTCATCCTCCATTAGAGGGTCAAAGGCATCCATTCCGGATGAGGGAATGGAAGGTATAAAGGCTGGGTGTTGTCCATATTTTTGCGAATAGAATGAGTTAGGGCCACACTGAGAGGAGAGTTCGTTGAGAATATTTTCAATTGTATTATTAATGTGGCTATTATCTTTTATGTAATATGTAGCTAAACTGGGGGTTTCTCTGTATTTTAGTATAATTTAGCAGTAATAATAATAATATAATTAAACAATTTAAAAAATGTATATGTTGCATTTTTTTTACATCCTCATTTTCTCTCTTCCTATTTCCTCCAGTAAAACTATCTCACTAGGAAATAAAGACTTTTCTTAATAGTTTGCTTTCTGTTATATAATATCCTATCATTGCATTATATCATATCATTTATTCCACAATCTCCAGAAAATAACTGTCACTACATTTCTCAAATCTCAAAGGTTTCAGTTCTGTAACAAAAATAAAGGCTGCATTCTTAAACGATTATAAATGTCAGCATGGCATTATCATACTTCAAGAAACACATCTTACCTCAAACTCCTAATCCAAAATGTGCAGATAATAATATTCCAACGTTTTCATTGCAGACAAATCTGTAGGTCTGTAAGTGTAGCATTATACATACTTGCTGCTAAACTCAATTGTTAATCACACAGGATATATTTAGGGAAAAAGAAGGATTATAGGGTTTACTGATCCTGCCCATGTTTATTTTCTGCAGTCCTAATAGAGATTTTTTCTGGATAACTATTAAAGATACAATTATAGGACCGGATGTCTTTACAGTATATGTAGTAGAATATTTTGGCCCTACATAAACAATTATTAAAAGGAACATGTTTTCTCTTGATTTTTTAGTGTATTGAGTCACATTTATTGTTTAACTTTTTGGAGCTCAATTTTAGTGTACTATATTAGATCTTTTGGCGATGTTTCCCTATCTGTATGCATTTTATATAGTTCATTGGACTTTTTTTTTTTATCTTCAAAGCCATCTAAGCATATAAAAAGATCATTGTACTAGAGCAAAAGATTTTGCAAACTTACCCTAAATTTGCCTCACAAGGAAACCAGGTCCAAAAGCTTCTTCCATCCCATGCCAGGTCTCCTTTTTTAATTTAGAATACTTGTTTATCTTGTTTATCTATGTTTAGATGCTTTTAGTGATTCTACAGAGAGAGAAAAACCCTACATTTCTATTAATAAATAAAATGTAAAAAATGATGTTATTATATAAACATACTATAAAATGTCTAACTTCAGTGGAAGGTTAGTAGTGATTATTAAGTAACTTTAGTTTTTTATTTCTGTGAAAAGTTGTGGCCTACTTATCTATAAATAATTAACATTTATTTATTTTCTAGTGCTATTTCAACAATTAATTAGACACTTAAATGAATTTCTTCATATGACCAGATGATGAAGCAAACATTTTACATTTCAGGCTATGAATAAAATAAAAACATTAATTAAAATGTAAATGAAAGTACTTATAGAGCTCAAGTATCCTGCAGTGGAAAATAAATATTAATAAAAAGATATGATATGGTGTGATATGACTAGGTAAGTGTGAGATAAGATACGGTGTGATATGAATTGGTAAGCATAAGCGTGGGATATGATGCTGTTTGATGAATACAGAAAATGTGGTGGAGGGAGCCCACCAGAGGGCCTACCTGCAGAAGCCTTACCTGATCGGAAAATTGGGGCCAGTTTCACTTTGGGGTATAATGTCATGTTCCACTGAGTACCCTAATGATAAAATTGGAAATAATCCATGAGAAACAGATTTGCAGCAAAAGCAGAGGGAGATGGTTCATGCCATCTGGAGTGCTGATCTAGATCCAAGGCATAAGGAGTGATGACCTCTTGCATGGCTGAAGAGTGTCTGTAGGAGAGTGATCGGAGCAGGGACATTTAGAACTGAGCCAGGTGGAGCCTGACCGTGGCATGTGGCAGATTGAAGGGCTACGGGATACCGGCAGGCAGTCAGAAATGTGGCAAGGAGGAGAGGTACAGAGTTGAGAAGAGAAGTGGGAGACAACATGGCTGAATTGAGAGAAAACTGATCACTGAAGGTAGAGTGGTGAGTCAGGAATAAGTGAGAATAGAATGCTGTAGGGCAGGAAGATTGTTCTTAATTTGTATTTGATGAGAAAGTAAGGGAATGGTGATCAGAGAGAGGAAGAAAGGAAAGGAGTAAAGTTGAAGAGTAACTTATTTAAGTCATAATTAAAACAGGACTACATAAATAGGTGTAGTGATGATTAAAGAAGAAGTAGGTGGAAAACAGAAATATTAGCATAATATAAAAATAAGAAAAAATAAATAAAATAAGAAAAATAAAAACACTGCAAAATGAATTAATAAAATGAAACAAGGAGGAAAAAGAAGGATCCAAGCCAACTAAACTTAATATTGAACACCAGTACAAAGGCTTAACATGTCATATTACACTCATACCATATTGTACCCCTGGCATACCATGATGTGTCAAATCATACTATATCATACCCCTAGCATACCATATTGAATTCCTAGCATATAAGAGCCTAATCATTGCCTATTGAAGCATAACATACTGTATCGTTCCCCTGTATACAAATTTATAGCGCATTGTACCCCTTGCATGCCAAGTCATACCATACCATATGGTATCTCTCACATACAAAGTCCCATCACACTGTACTGCACCCTTTGTGTACTGAGTCATAACATACCCCTTGCATAATGTCATGACTGATTTTGGGACTTCCCTGAACTCCACAAGCAACCCTGTTATTTGGGACCCTAACATGTGTGATTGCTAATATAAAAGGCTATCAAAATGGACATGTGACAATTTGTCTTTCATTTCTGTGTCCTGTTCAAAGAATGAATGTGTTGATATACTTACTGTCATGGGTTCTTGGTTAAAATGTATGTGTTGTTATTAATGTACAGTGGCATCATGGTTGATGTAAAGAAGACAGTAAAATGTGGCTCACAAACTCTAAGTTACCATTTCAGGACCTTACCATTTCTAGTGGAACTTATTATCAGTCAGAAAGATGTAAGGACCTGCCAGGTCCTAATTGTCGTCAGCCATGTTGTCTATCCAGGTGCCATCTTGACTGTTTCTTGACCATGGGCTGCATAAACTTTCCAGATGTTATGCTACTCCCTAGTCTCTCATATGTTATCAAAATACAGCCATAAACTCTGAAGTGACCTAACAAGATAACCCCAAGCTCTGGTGTATCTGGCGAAAAGGGAGGGGGGTTATAGCCTAGTAACAGGTTGGGGAGGTTACAGTTAAAAAGCAGACCACTCATACAGGGAATGGAATTATAAAGAGCGTGTTTGGCTGAAGAAAGTGGACAGGGGGAGATGTTGGTTTATTGTTCTGGTTTTTAAATGTGTTTGGAAGAAAGAATAAACTCTGTCTTTTCGCTAATTGAATGGTGATGCTCATTTGATTTTTTTTCTGCTTCTCTATTAATGATGTTGTGATTTGAACTGCTGGGTGCTGAGATGAATAAAGTCACAACCTGCAGATTGCTCCTGTAAGCTAGAGCTTGAGAATTAGGGGTAAGTGGATCCCACATCTCTGGGTCGTGATATATACCAACTCATATCATACCATATCGTACCTCCTCAGTGACCAAGTCCCCTCATACTGCATTAATCCAAAAAAAATATTCCTGAAGTGCAGTGCAGTTTTGGTTAGGCTCAAATCTAGAATACATTACACCAAAAATAAATCTAATTATTACCCTACCTACCAACTTTGTACTTTTTAGCTTCTAAGCAAGCTAGGATGACATAACTCAAAAATGCCACACCTCAAGCTTTAAATAACCTGGAGTTGTGGAAGGGACTGGAACCCTCCAATATCCTATAAATACATACTTCCCCTACATTTACTTCTTTGTAAGTGCTTAATTTCACTCTCCCTAATTCTCTAAGCAGGTTAGGATGACCTATCTAAAAATGTCACACCAGAAGCTACCATCAATTGACTCCTGTTAGTTGCCAGGAGTCAATTGATTAATACAGAATTCCTCCCTGAAACATAAAAGACTGAATGCCACCTCAGCTGTCTAAAATTTTATAAAAAATGCCCAATAAAGCAAATAAACAGGGAATCTTTACATGAAAAAGCTTCAAAATTACAGATGATGTCTTATGCAATATGCTACAAAAAGAAGAGTCAGAGGACCTTGAAGAGTTTACTCACAAACAGGAGCATAAATCCTGTATCAGAATTTTGCAACACCTTTTAAGAAAGAAATATAGCTCTACAATTGGATCTCCAAAATAATATTGCATCTATTGGAAAAAGAACAAATATGATAGATATCGAAACAGATGAAGTTAAAACATCACTGCAATCACTTCGTTCCATGCAAGATGTACAAGAAGACATTTTGCAGAAACAATAGGCGCAAATAGAGGACATAGACAATAGGTCAAGAAGGCATAATGTTCGACTACCAGGAGTTTCAGAGAAACACAAAGATGCCAGAGATATAACTATGAAGATGGTAAAATGGTCTTCCCTCTTCTGAGATGATTACAGAGCTCTGTGTAAAGATATAGGAATCACAAGGTTGTGGAGACCAGTAGCAAAGGTCAGCAATAATCCAGTTCAGCAACTTGTAGGTGAAACAGGAACAAGCTTTATTGAAGGGATCAGGAACCAACAATAATCTGGCAAGGATACAGAGACAGGAAGTGCCTTATATAGGCCAAGAACCAGACAGCTGACCAGACACAGCTAAAGAGAGTTGTCACTGATTTCATTGCTTTTAGAGTCAAGGTATCAGATCTCAGGCAAATCTGCAAGAGGCAGGCTGGCGTACCGGTAGGGAAGAGGTCCAGCAACATGCAAACCAGGGTTCGAATCCCAGCAGAGTTAATTCCTCACATTACCCCAACCTCTATAGGCGCAGCCTCCGGATGCCCTATTACCCGGTTTAGCAGGGTACTGTGCATGGAAAGACCGAAGAAGATCAGGAGCGTGAATATTGTCCACTGGTTCCCACAATCTATCCTCCTCACCATAGCCTTTCCACCGAACCAAATATTGAAGCTTGTTACGGAAGATCCTGGAGTCAAGAATTTTTTCCACTTCGTATTCATCTTCGCCATCCATGAGAACTGGAGGTGGAGCAGGTAGGGCTCGGCCAGGGAAAGTATTTTCATGAAAAGGTTTAAGCAGTGCAACGTGAAACACTGGATGTATTTTCAGGGAATTTGGAAGTTGCAAACGGAAAGTGACAGCATTGATCTGAGCAATGATCTCAAAAGGTCCCATGAACCTTTGACCCAATTTCTGAGAAGGAATCCGAAGCTTAAGATTCTTTGTTGACAGCCACACCTTGTCACCAACATGACAGACTGGGGCCTCCTTTCTATGCCTATCAGAAGCTCTTTTGTAACATTCCTGAGCCTCCAAAAGAGTCTCTTTCAACAGTGCTTGGGAATCACGTAAGGCGGTTAGCCGGTCAGTGACTGCAGGAACGGGAGTAGTAATCGGGAGACTCACTAGAAAGGTTGGATGGTAACCATAATAGGCAAAAAATGGGCTCAGAGAAGTGGAGCAGTGTTGGGCATTTTTATAGGCAAACTCCGCAGTGGGTAAAAAATCCAGCCAGTCATCCTGCAGGTAACTAATATAGCACCGCAAATATTGCTCCAAAGTCTGGTTGGTTCGCTCAGTCTGTCCATTACTTTGTGGATGAAAAGCTGACGACAGATTTACATTAATACCTAGGTTAGAACAAAAATGTTTCCAAAAACAAGATGTAAACTGCACTCCCCTGTCAGAAACTACTTCATCAGGCACTCCATGCAAGCGAAATATTTCCCGAATAACCAGGTCAGCCGTCTGTTTAGCTGAAGGGAGACCACGAGCTGGTATGAAATGACCCATCTTAGTTAACCTGTCCACAACAACAAGAATGGTAGTGTGTTCCTTAGAGGGAGGTAGTTCCACAATAAAGTCCATGGATATAGATCCCCAGGTACGATGAGGAATCGGAAGAGGCTGAAGCAAGCCAACAGGGGATGAGCGAGGAGTCTTATGTCTGGCACATACATCACAAGAGGACACATACTTCTTAACATCCTCATGATACTTCGGCCACCAAAAGGATCGGGCAAGTAGCTCTTGTGTCTTTCGGATTCCTGGATGACCTGCTGGTTTTGAGTCATGGTAGAGACGTAAAAGGTCCAGTCGCACTGACTCCGGAGCAAACAGACGTTGTTAAGAAATCCAAAACCCATTAAGCATCGTCATATGGAGATCACGAGGAGGATCACGAAGAACTGGGTCTTCAGCGTAGCCCTTTTTAATGCGAGACATCAGATCAGAAGGAAAAGTAACTCCTATAAATATATCCTCCGGCAAGATGGTGGTCTTGGTTACGGTAGCATGTAGGGGGTCAGCTATTCTAGACAAGGCATCTGCCTTACCATTCTTGGAGCCAGGACGGTATGTAACCAAAAAATTAAACCTCGAGAAGAATAGGGACCAGCGTGCTTGTCTGGCTGACAGTCTCTTAGCTGATCGAATACATTCCAGATTTTTGTGATCTGTGAGGACAGTAATTGGATGGGTAGCTCCCTCCAAGAGATGTCTCCATTCGGTGAAGGCAGCTTTTATAGCCAATAGTTCTTTATTCCCTATGTCATAGTTTCTTTCTGCTGGCACCATCTGGCGGGAATAGAAGGCACACGGATGTAACAGCATCTTAGGTCCAGTCCTTTGAGACAGTATAGCACCAACAGCGGAATCAGAAGCATCAACTTCCACAATAAATGGTAATTCCGGCTGAGGATGTACCAGGACGGGGGCAGATGTAAACAGAGTCTTTAATCGGGAAAATGCGGTATCAGCCTTATCGGACCACTGAAAAGGAGTCCCCTTATGTGTGAGTTCAGTGATCGGTGTAATAACGGCAGATAAATTCTTAATGAAACGCCTGTAAAAATTGGCAAACCCCACAAATCTCTGGACATCTTTTTCATTCTTGGGGATGGGCCAGTCCAGCACAGCTTTAATTTTACTTGCGTCCATAGTTAAACCTTTAGGAGTTATGACATACCCCAGAAATTGAATTTCTGTTTGTTCAAACTCACATTTTTCTAGTTTAATGTATAGGTGGTGGGTATGAAGGCGCTCCAGAACTATACGGACCTGTTTTCTGTGGTTTTCAAGATTATCAGAGAATATCATCCAAATATGCCACAACAAACTGATCCAGGAGATCTCGTAGTACATCATTGATAAGATGCTGGAAAGTTGCAGGGGCATTACAAAGCCCAAATGGCATTACTAGATATTCGTAATGCCCGTACCTGGTTCTGAAAGCTGTTTTCCATTCATCATTTGGTCTTATGCGAACCAGATTATATGCCCCCCGAAGATCAAGCTTTGTAAATATTTTAGCTGAACGAAGTCTCTCCAAAAGTTCAGGAATGAGAGGCAAGGGGTAGCGTTTTTTAACAGTGATGTTATTAATGTCCCTATAATCAACGCATGGCCGTAGGCTGCCATCTTTCTTCTCTACAAAGAATATAGGCGCTCCTGCTGGGGAAGTAGATGGTCGAATAAAACCTTTGGCAAGATTTTCTTGTATGTATTCACGAAGAGCTTTCAATTCAGGCTCAGAAAGGGAATATATATGGCCAAATGGGATAGCAGCCCCAGGCAACAGCTCTATTGGGCAATCATAAGGCCTGTGGGGTGGAAGCTGATCAGCATTCTTCTTATCACAGACATCCCGATATTGTAGAGGAAGCTTAGTCAAGTTTGTAGCAACCATTTCATTAATTGTTGTGGCAACAGGTGTTACCTTAGTGGGTTGACAATTCATTAAGCAGTGTTCTGAAGGAAAGAACAAAGTTCTGATCTTCCAATCAATTTGTGGGTTATGCAGAGCAAGCCAAGGTACCCCCAAAATCACTGGAAACTGTGTTGAGGAAATTGGGTGGAAAGATATAGTCTCATGGTGATTCACTTCCAGAGTCAACTTTAAGGGCACAGTCTCATGTGTAACCGGGCCCGACGTAAGTGGAGAACCGTCCACTGTCTCCATTAACACAGGTGAAGAATTAGGGATAGACTGAATTCTATTTCCTGCTGCAAATTTAATGTCCATAAAGATTCCGCCTGCTCCAGAATCTATCATAGCTGTAGTTGAAATTTTATGATCACCACATTGCAACGTGATAGGCACCACAAAATGAGGATGTTGAGTTAACATACCCTCTTCACCATGAGCCAGAGAAAACAAGGGTTGTGTGACAGAATCCAGTTGATCTGCAATCTGGGATTGGTGTCGAATCTGTGCGCCCTCAGCAGCCATAGCTATTGTTCTTTTGGATTTGCTAGGGCAATTGATGGCATAGTGCCCTGCACTACCACAATACAGGCATAAATTGTGAGTGCGTCGCCACTGTTTTTCTTCATTGGATAATGGCCCTCTTATTAGATTTACCTGCATAGCCTCAGGCTCAGAGTCTGAAGGTGTTTGTGGGGTTGGAGTAGAAATTCTTGAATAGGAAATAGGAGTAGTACTTGGTCTAAAAGAGCCCTGTCTTTCCAATCTTCTTTCAGAAAGTCTCCGATCGATACGGATAGCCAAACGTACAAATGCATCAAAGTCAGCAGGAAGATCAACACGAGCTAGCTCATCTTTTATAGCTTCTGAGAGACCTTTTCTGAAGTGGAACCTCTGAGCTGATTGGTTCCAGGTAGTATCAGCAACCCACTGTCTGAATTCAGCAGCATATTCAGCCACAGAATGCAAATGAGGGAAAGTGGCTTCTGCTGTAGTACATCGATTGGGGTCATCAAAAACTAGGCACATGGCCTCAAGAAAGTCATTTAGATTACCCAAGACTGGACTGTCCTGTTCCAGAAGAGGGGAGCCCCAAGCCAGGGCTTCATCTTTGAATAGTGAAAAAATAAATCCCACCTTCTCTCTTTCAGATGGAAATTGGTGAGGTAACATAATGAAGTGCAAACGGCATTGATTTAGGAAACCCCTAAATTTTTTGCGATCTCCTCCAAACTTTTCTGGCAGGGGCTAGCGGGCATCTTGTGCAGGTGTAACAGTAGCAGCCGCAACATCACGTGCCCTGTAGCTGGTATACTCACTGTGCATTGACTGAAATTTATTTTGCAGTTCAGCTACCTGGTCCTGCAGCACTTGAATGGTGTGTGTCTGGGTCTGCACAGTTCTTGCAGTAAAAGCAACCTGTTGGGCCTGCAGTTCAGCTACCTGGTCCTGCAGCACTTGAATGGTCTGTGCCTGGGTCTGCACAGTTCTTGCAGTAAAAGCAACCTGCTGGGCCAATGCAGAATCTGACCCGGCGGTCTTCATGAAAGGGCCAGATTATTCTGTAATGATATAGGAATCACAAGGTTGTGGAGACCAGTAGCAAAGGTCAGCAATAATCCAGTTCAGCAACTTGTAGGTGAAACAGGAACAAGCTTTATTGAAGGGATCAGGAACCAACAATAATCTGGCAAGGATACAATGACAGGAAGTGCCTTATATAGGCCAAGAACCAGACAGATGACCAGACACAGCTAAAGAGAGTTGTCACTGATTTCATTGCTTTTAGAGTCAAGGTATCAGATCTCAGGCAAATCTGCAAGAGGCAGGCTGGCGTACCGGTAGGGAAGAGGTCCAGCAACATGCAAACTAGGGTTCGAATCCCAGCAGAGTCAATTCCTCACACTCTGTCTAGACTGACACTGAACAAGTCAAGATGTATCATTGTTTGTTTTTGAAACTTCTTTACAAAAGAGGCATTGCCTCAAGATGCCAGGCAGAAGGGTACAATGAACTTTGAAAGAGATCACGTTTACGTATATATCTCTCTCCACTTATATTGAAAAAATTAAGAATTCTCAGACCCTTTCTGACAATATTTCCAAAGTACAATATTAAATACAGATGGGGTTTTCCATTCAAGTTCTGCTCCTTAAGAGGCCTCCATACCTGAATGAGCCTTCCACGGAAAGTATAACATCATGAATAAAAAGACTGATGGATGAGTTACCATGAACATAAGCGATTACAATTTTGAGGGGGAAAAAGTCTATATTAATGTGGTTTATAGTTGTTGAAGTTCTGTCAGGAGAATATTACTGGAATTTGGTAGAGTAGAATATAATGCTTAACAAGATACTAGGTGACATAAGCATACGTTTATAATCAAATTAATGTCTGAATTGAATATAATGAATATAAAGTTGCAGAATAATGGATACATAATGTGTCAAATTATCTTAGCAATTATTAAATTAATCGTAATCAGTAGCAGGATTAAGCAAACAGAGCAAATCCTTTTTCATAAGATACACAAGCATGTTTATTATAGACATTTATGTCAAAGTTGAATGTCATATGGCTCAATGTAAATCGGTTTAATGTTATGAACAAAATACATATAGCTTTTAATTTGTACAATTCTTTAAAACCTACAGTCCTATTACTACAATCAACACAATTTTAGAAACAACATCCCCCAAAGTTTCTATATTCAAATCTTCCTGATTTTTATTTGCAATCTAATACAACGATAACTACTGTACAATTTGTGGAGAGTAAAGGTAGACACTATTCATTATTTTTACGTTAACTCTAAAAGACCAGGAAACACACATTTATCCTCTACATGTTCTCCCAATACTAAATCCCTTAAATGTATTCTAAACTTTTTCCATATTATAAAAACAGAAAGCAGATGGAATGCTATTATTAGGGGACAGTTTAATTGAATGATAGCCTAGTCCAAAATGAAAACTCCACAATCGAACAGTGGCCTATCCACCATGTGTGTTAGGCGTGCACCACATACGTATCCTCTAAGGAAAATAAAATAAATTATTAGTCTGTTCTGTAAAATATTTCTCTTCTAATGTTCTGCTTGTGGACCTCACAAAACAGGATATGCAATTCAGTTCCCACCTAGATGTAGTTCAGTGCCTCTGGGTGTTAGAGTGGAGGGAATTATTGGGTGTAGCAGCTATCGATCCCTCTGTTGAGTGAATGTAGCCGCCGGCCTCTCGGTTATTTCCGTATTCTTTCATGGTGTGTGCTGTCTGTTGGGAGTCACGCCTACTGGCAAGCTTGTAGCTATTTTACAAGTCTAAATGCGTGCACCTGGCTCATAGCTCCGGTAATCTGTTAGGCAAGAGCGGGTTTTATCCCACGTGCGATGTTATTCATGTTTGTTAGTAGACAGGAGTCAAGTGCAGAGTATTACAGTTACAATGAGTTTCCATCTGGAAACTAGATAATATTTAGGAAATAAGTGACATATACTCAAAATGCAAGCGTTGGACGACATCAGTTAAAATATGTTTTCTTCACTAAGTTTTAGTGAAAAACTATCAATTGTAAGTAATGGTAAACCATGCCCAGAGTTACCACTCTTAAAAACAGTACATAAAACTAAGACAGAAGTATACACACATTATTTTTCAATAGCTCATTACAAGACGGTGAAATTGTTAAATGTTTGCGAAAAGAGGAATAAATTGTTCTGCTGCCTTGTTGTCTACTTTCTTCAGAAGGAAGAGTATGGAGTAGAAATGGTTTTGATGATCTTAAGTACAGCTATGCAAAGACATGAAAAGACTAAAAAGCATTTCCTATGTTTTTTTTTCAATTGAAAATGTTTGGCCCACAAAGAATGGACATCATGCATAATAATCAGCTCAATAAAAGTATCAGCCAATATAATGAACTTGTAAAAAAGGATCAAGATATCTTGAAACGCCTGATTGATGCGGTATGCTTCCTTGGTAAACAGGAGCTTCCTTTCCGAGGACATACAGAATGTATTGACTCTTTCAGCAGAGGCAACAATATAGAGTTTTTGGATGCACTTCGGCAAAACCTACAGTGCTCAAAAGTTTTCCGTGAAACCTCTCCGACTGTGCACAATGATATCATTCAGGCTATCTCATTGATGAAATAAAGAAGGAAGTTCAAGTTTCAACCTTTTGCTGCAATACTTTTTGATAAAAGTTGTAATATCACTTGCAAATGACAGTTGTCAACCCTCTTAACATATGTATTAGGTGGTTTTGTTTATGAAAAGTTTGTTGGGTTTTCCAACGTTCATGAGGACAGAACCTCAGAAGGTTTGTTTAAACATGTTGTTAAAATGGTAGAAGAGTACAAACTTAAAGAGTAGTTAGTTGGGCAAAATTATGATGGAGTGTCTGTGATGGCAGGTCATTTGAATGGCTTATAAAAAAAAAGGTTATGGATGTTTACCCAAATGCTCTCTTTACTCATTGCTATGCCTATACATAGTGATGTCGTGAACATAACATTTTCGGTTCGCGAACCGCAAACGCGAATTGCCGCAAATGTTCACGAACCGGCTTACCTAACGAACCGCCATAGACTTCAATGGGCAGGCGGATTTTAAAACCCACAGGGACTCTTTCTGGCCACAATAGTGATGGAAAAGTTGTTTTAAGGGGACTAACACCTGGACTGTGGCATGCCGGAGGGGGATCCATGTCAAAACTCCCACGGAAAATTACATAGTTGATGCAGAGTCTGGTTTTAATTCATTAAGGGCATAAATAACCTAACATCCCCCTCCATCATCATCCTCCCCTGTATCTCTTTATCCCCTCCCTCAGAACCCTACCCTGTGTCTCATCCCCCCTCCCTCATCATCCTCCCACTTCCCTCATCATCCTCCCTCCCTCATCATCCTCCCACCTCCCTCATCATCCTCCCCTGTATCTCTTTACCCCCTCCCTCATCATCCTCCCCTGTGTCTCTTCCCCCCTCCATCATCATCCTCCCCTGTGTCTCTTTCCCCCTCCCTCATCATCCTCCCCTGTGTCTCTTTTCCCCCTCCCTCATCATCTTCCCCTGTGTCTCTTCCCCCTCCCTCATCATCCTCCCCTGTGTCTCTTTCCCCCCTTCCTCATCACCCCCCCCTGTATCTCTTTACCCCCTTCCTCATCATCCTCCCCTGTGTCTGTTTCCCCCCTCCCTCATCATCCTCCCCTGTGTCTCTTCCCCCCTCCCTCATCATCCTTCCCCTCCCTTGATGATAAGGGGGGGAAGAGACACAGGGATAAGTGTGAGGGGTGTTAGGGTAAGGGGTGTTAGGGATAAGGGTTAGGGGGTTAGGTGTTAGGGTGAGGGGTGGTAGGGCTAAGTGTGAGGGGTGTTAGGGTGAGGGGTGTTAGGGATAAGTGTAAGGGGTGTTAGGGTGAGGCATGTTAGGAATAAGTGTGAGGGGTGTTAGGTCTTAGGGATAAGTGTGAGAATGTTAGGGTTAGGTGTTAGGTTGATGGGTGTTATGGATAAGTGTGAGGGGTGTTAGGGTTAGGGTAAGGGGTGTTAGGGATAAGTGTGATGGGTGTTAGGGTAAGGGATGTTAGGGATAAGTGTAAGGGGGTATTCAGGTTAGGTGTTAGGGTGAGGGGTGTTAGGGATAAGTGTGGGGGGTGTTAGGGTGAGGGATGTTAGGGTTAGGTGTTAGGGATAAGTGCGAGGGGTGTTAGGGTTAGGCTAAGGGGTGTTATTGATAAGTGTGAGGGGTGTTAGGGTTTGGTGCTAAGGTGAGGGGAGGATGATGATAAGGGGGGGAAGAGACACAGGGGTGTCCTTGCAGCAGAGATCAAAAGAGTCCTTCAGGACTGTATTGCACACTGTGTACAGTAGCCTAGCTATAGTTTTCCCTATTGATGCAGTATCACCTACACTCAGCCTCCTCTCAGTAAGACTGCAAGTTAGTTATGATTCCAAAATGGCTGCTGTCCATGAGGTTAAAGGGTCTGGAAGGCAGGGTATGATGCTGATTGGCTGGAATATGTCTGCTGACTGTGAGGTGCAGGGTCAAAGTTTGCTCAATGATAAAGAATAGGGGGCGGATCAAACATAGCATATGTTCACCGTTCGCCGCAAACGCAAACATGCTATGTTCGCCGGGAACAGTTCGCAGGCGAACTGTTCACGACATCTCTACCTATACATTGATATTCGTCAAACTTTGTTGCAAGAAGAAGTTCAAAGACTGTAAAATTTTGTTTTCGAAACCTCAATCGCCTTTCTACATTTTTCTCAAAATCGTCCAATAGAATAGTTCTTCAAGAATTTCTTTCTAAAAAGTTGCCAACTGCTGCACCCACCAGGTGGAACTGCAATTCCAGATTAGTACATACAATGAACAATCATTGGTTAGAACTTATTGACATTTAAAAAAAATTAATTGATTGTTCCGGAGAATGGGATGGTGAAACAGTGGTTAAATCACAAGGCTTTTTGGCTTTCTTGAAAAACCTACATACAGTTTTCCTACTTCAAGTATTTTCAAGATCATTTGCATATACAGATGTTTTATACAATTTACTTCAAAGGAGACATTTTGATATTTTTAACCTATGCAAGAAAATAGAAGAGATCAAAAATGAACTTCAATGAGCAAAGGATACTGCCATTGATTAGCTTTGGTATGTGGCATTGGGAAGCAGGGTAGAATAATTTGAATTGCCTGTTTAGGAAAAGATGCATGCCGTCAACTACTGTCAATTGATAACATTAGTGTTCACACAGAAACAAGATTTGCGGCTTTAAAGAAACGTATGTATTTCCAACTTATTATAAGCACAAGTATATTACTCTCAAGAATATTTTTTTGAGTGGACCTCATCATTAAATTAAGATTTTTATAAAGGAATGTTTGACTATAATATAGGCTTGGATTTGCGAACGAAGATTTAAGAGTGGTGTCCACATATATGGGCTCTCTGGTGGCTGAGGAGGCCAATTCGAGACAGGCAGACTCGAGTGCCGTGGTTGCTCGGGAAGGCTTGTTCTGGGTGCTGCAGTGACACTATTTTTTTTTTACGTTTCCTTCCGTCCTCAATACCAGCCCTGCGTGTGGTCTCAAAAGAGGAGACAGCCTAGTGAATGGTACTTCTCCATGCCTTTCGGTCTGAAGCTAGAGCGGACCATCGACGATGGTCAATATGACAGGCATCAAGGGACTGTTTCAGTGAGTCCTTGTACCTCTTCTTCGGTCCTCCTCTGTCACGATTGCCATTGGTGTGCTCTATTGGAAGACGATCATCCTCCATCCTAGAGATGTGTGCTGCCCAGCGCAACTGCTTCTTCAATAGTATGGCCTCAATGCCGGTGATCCTGCCTGTTCTAGGACTTCAGTGTTTGGGATGTGGTCATTCCATTAAATGTTGAGGATGGTGCAGAGGCAGCATTGAGGAAAGTGATCAAGAAGACGTAGGTGGTAGCAGTAGGTATCCCATGACTCTGAACCATACAGTAGGGTGGTCAGCACAACAGCTCCGTACAGGTTGACCTTTGTGCACTAGTTCAGATACTTGTTTTTCCAAACGCTTTTATATATCTTGCCGAATGCACCATTTGCCTTTGCCAGTCTGTTGTCAATTCCCTTGTCAACCTTTGGATCCGGGGAGATGATACAACCCAAGTAGGTAAACTGTTGGTCTGTTTTCAGCTTAGACTTGCCAATAGTGATGAGAGGAAGACAGTAATCTTCCGGAGGTGCCCGGCTGGTGGAGGACTTCAGTATTCTTCAAACTAACTTCTAGACCAAAGAGCTCGGCAGCCTCGGCGGAGCCAAGATGTAATTTGCTGTAGGGCTGTCGTTGTATGGGAAACAAGGGCAGCATCATAGGTGAAGAGTAGCTCTCAAATTAGTCATTTAATTGTCTTGATGTGGGCCTGTTCATAATCGGATGTAGAGTCCATCCTCAACATCCAGGACTTTTGTGGTCATTTTTCAGCATCATACTAAAGAATAATGAAAAAGAAATATTGAAGAATATTGAAAAAGAAAATTACACCATTTCTATAACAGGGAGTTTGATCAAATGAGGATCTTAAAAAACTGAAGTACAAACTGAAGTACAGCCAGATAGAGGAATTAAAACTATAACATGCTAATTTAGTGAAACAAAGCCAAAGACGCACAGCTCATAAAACAATAAAAAAATACAAAATAGAACCCACAAATGAAAGCTATACTTAATGCTGAAGCTGATAAGGCAATGCAAGTTACACAAAGTAAAAAATTCCATCAAACGAGATACTACGGCCTCGATTCATTTGAGCTATTGTTGTTTACTGGAGCCCGTAATATAGCCCGTAAACAAACTTGCTATTCAATTGTCATATTTTTGCTAGCCGCAAATGATCTACAGGTTACCGGCTGAAAATCCATGCGGTTGTCAAAATCGTAACTTACAAGCCATCTAAGCCTTTGATCTTTCAAGCCCTCAAGAGTTACAATCGCTAAAATCGGAAATCGCTATTCAATTGCTACAATTCCTCAAGCCCGCAAATATTTTCACACCCGTAAATGTCAAATGTTGAAGAAAACATGACGGGTACCAGATAGGACTTGCACAGGTTTTAAACACCTGTTCGTAGAACTGTAAATGCAAATACACAATCAATACTGCACTTTAAAAGACAGGGAAAGCGATGAAAGACATTATAATTAATTGCACAACAGTCTCAAGCTCGTAAATCTGCAATAAAAAATTTTTTTTTGTTATGTGTCATTTCAGTGTTATATCAATCTTGGGAATCAATGAGTTAATACAGATTAGGCCACTCACATGAACTAGAACATTTCCTTCATTCATGTTTAATATTTTGCACATTGCGGGATTGCGAGTCTGATCGCATATCAGACCCCTAAACGCTAATTGATTGACATGTAACCTCCATGTTTTACTGACGTAATGATGAAGGTTTCATTTTCTATTGGCTGTTTCTAAATGGGTCGTTACGGCCTTGCTTAATTGATCATGTTCACGCTCTGAAATGCTACATACGATTGCATGGTTTGCGGTTTCGTCTTTTGGCCCACAAGTTGCGGACTTGTTCAATTGAATTGCTCTGTTCTTGTAGCAAATCTCAAGCCCACAGACATACGGCCTGTACAACGCAATCTGCAGGCTTGTAATTGAATAAGGCCCTATGTTAGGTACCAAATTTGGGTTGGCACTATCATATAGTCCTATTACACAAATGCTGACAGAACAAACAAAAACTCCAACTTGCGTGTTAGCATTAGATTTAGAAAAGGCACTTGGTCTTACTTATTCCATACACTTTATAGATTTGGATTTATTGGCCCTTTTATATAAGCTTTGAACGATTTATATAATAGACTAGTGACACTAGCAGAAATAATTGGAAGATAATATAGCAAATTTTCTATAAAATGTGTAACAAGGCAAGGATGCCCATTGTCCCCATTGCTTTTTCAATAGCTATTGAACCACCAGACATACAAATTAGGCAACATATTAATATGACAGGCCTAAAAACTGAACAGCAAGAGTTTAAATTATGTTTATTTGCAGATAACATTGACAATAACAAATGCATGAACATCTTTGCCCAATCTGTATGAAATCCTGAAAAAAATCACCTGTAGCTTTATCTTAACTAAGTTTCAATGGGAATCTGATTGTATCCAGTATCTAAGTTTAAACATACAACAGAGGTATGATAAATGTATCTGGAAAAATAAAAGCTCTAGAGTCAATAAAAGAAATGATGACAGAGGCTTGTCAGTGTCAAAGTTACTGAACAAATTGCACTGATCACAATCTGGCACGAAACAGTATGTATGTCAAGATGGGTTCTGATAAAAAAAACGTAAGTTATATGGGAAGACATTGAATATTTATAATGGGCAACAAATGAAGTGGATAAATTACAAATCCCATATTTAAACACTCCATTTCACTTTGCAATCAATAGAAGATAAAGTGAAATATTGCTAGTAAACATTTCCTGTTATCCATAGTGATTCAAAATAAGTGGCTTAAGCCAGGAACAGATAAGCAGATGTTTGAATGGAAGATTTAACAGGGACTAGTAAGGAATATCTTTTACTTGAACAATGGTAAAATACTAGAAGATATAATCAAATATAATATGCTGAATGGAAAAAACATTTAGATATTTATAGCTTAAAGGGCCACTTAATTTAGTACAATGTGGTGCACAACAATGTAAAGATCTCTTAACAGCATGTTTAAAAACGTTTTGAATTTTAAAATCCGTTCTTTTTTTCACTGAGATATTTGAATAAATGTATGTTTACATGTATTACTGGCAAGCTGCCAGAGGGACGACAGCTCAGCTCCAGTGTAGAGAGCAAAGAAAAACTACATGTAACCCTTTATAAATTCATCTGTGCATAGAAAGGAGTGTTAGAATATTTGAAACAAGTTACTTGTGGGTTAACTGCTGTGCTGTAGGATTCTTGTTGGCTAAGAAAAACATATAAATCATTCTCTGTACCGGAGCTACAACGGCGGATGTTGGCAGATATTATAAATTATGGAATAGTAATTGTGTTTGTAAACAGACCTAAAACTTTTGTTTTTTAACTGTTGTAAGTGTAATTAAAGAAAAAAAAAAGATAATTTTAACATAAAATCTTGTGCTCTTTTACACTATGAAGAGCACTTATGGTGAGGCAACTGGCCCTTTAAATATTATTTAAGTTGTATTTGACATTCTGAACTACAGCCATAAACAAAATATCAATGAAAGAATATCTCTTAAATATCCAACTGCTAAAGGGATTATTTCATCCATATATTGAAATAGTATACAACTGGAGTTAATCAACAAAATTACATTTATGGAGACTTGGGAAAGAACTTTGGAGCTGTAATGGATACTGATGATCATTAAAGTACCTACATATAATGCATTTAACACCTTCCATACTTAATACAATTAAATATGTTAGTATTTTGTCAGATTGTTTCCTTGAGTAAACCACTTTATCAAGAAAAAATAATAAATGTATAAATAAAACAAAAATAAAATTTCCCAGTTCGTTCTATCCTGCAGTTTAAAATAAAGTAGCAGGTTACATGTTTGCACCAATAAAAATATATATATATATATATAGGACTATGAAATGCATTTGAGATTACTTTATTGCTCTTGGGTTCTAACAAACCCAATTTGTGTATTACAAGCAGTAGACTATGGGCCATTACACAAGTTGTGCAAAGAAATGAAATGCTATTATTGACTCATTTGGACTATTTCACACCAACATAGTGGGGGGTTTATTAAGCATCTCACATTCATTCTATGTGCATCCCTTGATTTACTATTTACCATTTCATGTGGGTAAAAAATAAGATGATGGTCCTTATTACTTCATCTCAGGTGAAACAATGACTAGCAAATTCCCTACCAGTGTGAAAATTTCATTATTTTAAAATCAAACTGAGTGATAGCCAAACAACAATGGTGGAGGAAGATGCCTGGGAAGCATCATTAGTACCTACCGAATCTACTGAAAGACTATTATTAAAAAGAGCTCCTAGTGTGGCCAGATATAGAGGTAGGTTACTACCTACAAATACATTTCCATTCCCCTACTCCTTGTCCTACTGAGCATGCTTTACATTACTTATCACATATACGATGGAAGTGCTATATAAACCATTGGATATACTACTTTAGGCTGTGTTTTAGAAAGAAAAAAACATTTGTAAATTGCAATATGACCTGAGATACGATCTTACCTCATGATGGCCTGTCACATCACGCAACAACCTCCCATGATGCTTTAGTAAATTCTCCCTTTGTGTGACAATTATCTGAGATTAAACATGACTTTCTTTGCTATTCAGTAGCCATAATTCACATCTATGTATCCGTCTGTTGTTGATTAGTCTCCTAAGTCTACAAATGATTAGAAACTCTTGTTTATATAGATAACTTAAATGAATTATATCTGCCATTCACACGGAAATGAAGTATATCTATGGTGACATTCTAGAAAGTTGAATACCATATATACTCGAGTATAAGCCAAGTTTTGCAGCCCTTTTTTTAAGGCTGAAAAGGGCCCCCTCTGCTTATTCTCGAGTCACCACCCCGTGTCTCTCTTTCTCCCGTGTCTCTATTTCCCCCTGTGTCTCTCTTTCCCCCTGTGTCTCTCTTCCCCCCGTGTATCTCTTTCCCTCCCCCTCCCTTATCATCCTTAACCCCCCATCCTCATCCTCAACCCCCCCATCCTCATCCTCAAACCCTCCATCCTCATCCGCCCCCTTCCTCATCCCCCCTATCCTCATCCTCAACCCCCCCATCCTCAACCCCCCATCCTCATCCTCAACCCCCCCCCCTCATCCTAAACCCCCCTCCTGCCCTCTAATTACTTCCCCCTCTCCCTTTCCCCTTACTTACCTCGCATCTGCAGCAGGGGACCCGGCATATGCTTATGGGTCAAGACGCAGCCGGAAGGAGCACGGAGGAGCAGCTGCTGCAGATGCGAGGTAAGTGAGGGGAAAGGGAGAGGGGAGGTAATTAGAGGACTAAAGTGAGGAGGGGGGTTTAGGATGAAGATGGTGGGGTTGAGGATGGGGGGTTGAGGATGGGGGGGTTGAGGATGAGGAGAGAGGTTGAGGAGGGGGGTTGAGGAGGCAGGTTGAGGATGAGGAGGGGGTTGAGGAGGGAGGTTGAGGATGAGGAGGGGGGTTGAGGAGAGAGGTTGAGGATGAGATGGGGGGTTGAGGAGGGCAGTTGAAGAGAATTATAAGGGAGGGGGAGGGAAAGAGACACAGGGAAGGGAGAGGGGGAAGAGACACAGGGAAGGGAGAGGGGGGAAGAGACACAGGAGAGGGAGAGGGGGGAAGAGACACAGGGGAGGGAGAGGGGGGAGGATACACAGGGGAGAGAGAGGGGGGAAACAATAAAGGGGCATATAGGGCACACAAGAGGGGGACACAGAGGGCACAAGAGGGACACAGGGGGCAGCACATTTCCTATCCTCGGCTCATACTCGAGTCACTCATTTTTCCCAATATTTTGTGGTAAAATAGGTGCCTCCGCTTATTCTCGGGTCGGCTTATACTCGAGTGTATACAGTATGTAGAACAGTGTTACTTGTAAATGAAAGTGTAGTCAAAGATCATGTTTAAGGTTTTTGCGGCAAAAGAAAGTAAATGTAGAGAAATGCCTATTAGGTTGATTTTTTGCGTGAGCATAATGTTTAGATGCTACTTGATATACTTACCATAGTAAAAAAAATATGTTTTTCCTACATTAAACTGATATATTAATTTAAAATGGCAGTTTTGCTTTGCTACAAAGCAATGTAAGAGGACTAGATTTTCCTTCATGCTTGTGTGTATATCGTTGTCCAGACACATGGGCCTAAGAGAACCTACAAATCTTGGGGGGATAATTCAACTCTACTCCCAGGACAGGAAACATGGGCAGATCTCACCCGGTTCATCAGGGCCCTGCTCTGGGGGGGCAGTGCCCACAAATACTTTTTTTTTCATTTATTTATTTTAATTCTCAATGCCCCAAAATGTTTGTGTCTTCTATTTATTTAATCTAGGGGGATTTGTCTCCCCCATGCCCCCCAGTTCCTATGCCCCTGTCCAGCGAAAATCTTTAGCATAGTGAAGTGAGTGAGCAGTGACATTTCTAAAACTTTTAATAAAATAGTTGATAGAGTATGTTGAACAGAGAAGCCAGTTTTCTTTTGAAGGTTCGGTAGATTGTCTCAAATGAAGAGGGATCAAAATGCAGGCACTATTAAGGAATATTTAGACAGAATTTTTGAGTTGTAATTTACTATTGTTTTTCTTATTTCACTTAATAGTGAAAGCCAGGGATCTGAAAAAAAAAAAATCTGTTAATTTTTTAATAAATTGACAGATTTCTAGAAAATTATTACACACCATGAGCCTTATTAAATTGCGATTCGGCCAATTGAATAGGGCTCTATATAAGCACAGAGCATATTTTATTTACAGCAGTTTTTAGATAGTGAACTTCTATCCAAAAGCAAGGTCTTCACTAACTAAAAACTTTTGCAAAAAAAAGGAGGATGATAAGGGAGGGGGAGGGAAAGAGACATGAGGGAGAGGGGGGTAAGAGACATAGGGGAGGGAGAGGAGGGGAGAGACAAAGGGGAGGGAGGGAGGGGGAAGAGACACAGGGAAGGGAGAGGGGGGGAGAGACATAGGGAAGGGAGAGGGGGGAAGAGACATAGGGGAGGGAGTGGAGGGGAAGAGACACAGGGGAGGGAGAAAGGGGAAGAGACACGGGGGAGGGAGAGGGGGGACACAAGAAAGGGGCACAGAGGGCACACAAAAGAGGGACACAGAGGGCACAAGAGGGACACAGGGGGCAGCACATTTCCCACCCTCGGCTTATACTCGAGTCACTAAGTTTTCACAGTATTTTGTGGTAAAATAGGTGCCTCGGCTTATACTCGGGTCGGCTTATACTCGAGTGTATAGAGTACGTTTTTTTTTTTTTTTTTTACTACTTGTTTAAGTCATCATTTAGCATATGATATTGCCATTCAATATTTTACCCATAGTAATTAATCAATACTAATTGAATACATGTGTAAATCAGAACTGCAATAGTAAATTACCTATACTACACACACAGTTGCAGTCAGTTGAGAATCTAGAATTAGTGAGAATGTGGTGCTAGGATTAATTTGAGGAAATGTGGATATAATGTATGGTATGGAATTAAATGGGGATGTAATGTAGGGTTTTGGTGAAATGGGGATAAGGGAAATGTATTGGTACTAACTCGATGTAAGCATATGTGGGGACATCAGTAAGGAACATATTATTAAATAAATTATACTAAGCTTGACATGATCAAAATGATTTGATGAGATTAGGATTCATTTTGTATGTGTTCTCTCATTAAATAAGATTAGACGAATTAAATATAGATGGGTATGTAATTTAAGAGCCTTGATGAAACTGAAAGATGGAGCATCCCTAGAATAATTTGTACCTTAAAATATATGTGCTCCCTATTAGAAATATTAAGTAAGGACAATGATCACATCAGATGTTAAAATTGTCATTGTAATCTAATTATTTAATGTTGTTTCACACAAAATTACATACTAGTACTCTTCATTAATTGGTACCAGAAGACACGACAAGTGGAGAAAAGTACCAGAGCTCCAATTAGGAGTAATGAAAATTGTCTCGTACAGGTCTTAGCAAGCGTGATGAGTACCAAGCATATGACAAGTGCTGAGGTATTTTTCCTTGTCAAAGTGCGTAGAATACCAAATTTAATTAGATTACACTAATATACATATTACGCACTGTTAATACAAATATTACTTAAAGGTAAACATTTCTCTTTTACCGCTTTTATATTAAACTAGAATATTGCCCGTCAAAAAATTACGGCAATGAAATTGTAAGTGAGCTAATGCTGTTTGGTGTATGGTAATCAAATAAATAATAAAATAATAAATGAATATACTTTACCTATTTTGAAGTAATATATGCAGCAAGCATTGTGTTGAAGAGCTGGCAATCTATTTTGGTGTTGCCGCAGCATACAATGTAGGTTTGCACTGTTGTGGAGCCGCTGTGTAGGTGTCAGGAATGTGTGAAGTGTGTAGTGTAATAGTGTGCGTGCGCAAGGAAAATCCGTTAGGGTAGCTGTGTACTTCCAGATTGTGTAAGTTAGTGTTGTAAAATGGCGCCTAATGTGTATAGTAATCGGCTGTGGTTGATTTTGCGTCCTTGTTCTTGGACCTCGTCCGGCTTTTTTGGAAAATCCATATGTGCTTGGTGGTGTTTTGCGTATTTAGGGTCCTGTAGCCTTGTTTTCGTTTTTTTCGGCGGCCATTTTTTCTGACGCTTAGGTGATTTTCGGGTGTCTAAACTCTGTAATTTGGACTTAAATGGAGGTGTAACTTCACTTGCAGAGGTCCTGGGTGCCCCCCTTGCTTTGGGTAAGCTTTTTATGTGTTTGTTGTGTGTATTTATTATGTTTTTAATGTTTTCAGGTTCGCGCGGGTCGGCCGTTAAAGTCGTATCTTTGCGAGGTCGTAGTGTTTTTTTTTCTAAGTCCTGTGTCTCGTATTTGTTTGTCGTAAGTCAAAAATGTGGCGAGGTTTGCAGTTGCTGGCAAGGAGCCCCTTCGCAGGCTACGTGAGCCTGCAGCGTTAGCAACAACCCACATGCTCACAACTATTATAGGTGATGCTAGTTGCTATGGGGATGCAGAGAAAATACTAATTTTTAGGGGCAAAGCCTTCCTAAAGCTGTATATGTTTTCCTCTTGTAGGAGTGGGTCATGAGTGGAGAGCAGAATCAGGTATACATACTCCCCATGCAGCCTACCCCACTAAGTAAACAGAAAACTTGGGAATGATGGGAGTAGAGAGGGAGAAAAGGATTACATGAAAATACCTGGAAATGGAAGACCCTAGATAAGAGGAGCTTTCAAGAAATGATGGTAAGTAAAATATATACATGCTTTTATAATAAGGAACATTCTTTTTAAAATACATATATATATAAGAAGCTTATATACTATATTGTCATAAAAACTCCAGTCCCTTTAAATTATTTCAAATAAATGTTGTTTTGACCCTTTATATTATAAGTGTCAAAGTATTCTCCTCTAGTCATTCCTAAACTTTTTATGGAAATATCATGTACTGTGGAAGATTCTGGTACTTTAAAATGAAAGGCCTTTAATTGTGATAATAGCAACAACTACTGTACAAAAGGCATAATAATAATAATAGTTAAAATAATGTCAAGCCATTTGCTACTCACACATACCCAGATCACTAGGCGGCAGTAGTGTTGCATGATTATCATTCAATGCGAGAGGCTTGTATATTTCTAACTACATACTTCTAGGTCCTATGGTATAGTAATTTCTTACAGGTACGCCCAAATTATTTTTAAGCCAGTGTTGCAAAATTGTGTCAGCTGTACTGTATGAAAACCCCTCGAGTTAAATAATGCAATTAAAGTGGTATTTTCGCAACAGCAGACAGTGACTCATGACGGCGTTCCAAGATGTTGTAAGAAGATGTTTGTGCTTTGGCAATACTATATGTTATCAGGACTTCGTGTTCTGAGCATTCAGAGAAATACTAGTACTTCCTGTCTCATAATCTGTGCCTAGGGCAAGATACCTGATCTTTGTTCTCATATACTTTTCTATTGTCTAATTATTTCCCTGGAAATTATTGCATCTTAATCATACTGTACACTACAATGCAATGCAAATATGGCAAACATGTATTTCCATTTTTATTAATTTCTTTTAACAAATATACTTTCTTGATTTTTTAAGTATTTAGAAAATAAAAACAGATTCCATTTGAAACCACCATTAGCAGAAACTTTATATTAATTATGTATGAATTATTTGGGTAATAATCTTTGTTACCTTTGTTGTGCACAAGTTAATCTGCTTCTTCCTGAACTTGCTCTGTTTGATTGGTTCCCTTTATTGTAGGTGGGTACCAGGACGGACCTGAACAAGTGACCAGGAGGTTTTAAAAAACGCAAAAGGATTTAATAAACAAGTACAGGGGTAGTGGTCATACTGCAAATATATTCAGGTAAAAGGCATCATTCTAAATGATCTTGCCGTCCTCCACATCCTTAATTTTACACTCCTTTCCAAACAACCCCATTTTGATTATTTAGTTTGGAGGCCATGGTGATGGGAATTGAGCCAACCCAATGGTACAGGGATTGGCTTTTGACATATAGTGGTTCGGTTTATTGTACATGTTGATGCAGGGGTGGGATGCCAGACTGGTCCACACCGTGATGATGGGGAAACCCTCTAATATTCACGGATATTCGCCATAATTCTCTATGAAGATCGGGGTGATGATCTCCTACAAAACTGACACAGAAGGGGCTCTGATCCATTTTGGTCCAGAACTTTGAGGCCTCGCTGTCTCAGCTTCCTGTACTTTAGAAAAATAAATGTAATTTAGTGTTTTAGTTTTGCTTAGTTATAAAGCTCTTAAAAAGCCCTTTGAGAACATAAAAACAGACTCTCTGAAAGCTGGACACAGTAGTCTGTCTAGGGAGCTATAGAGTGTCATGAAAAACACTATTTTTTTTATGCTAATTACTATAGCAATTGCATTTTGTCAAATTAAAAAGGTAATCACTGTGCACGTTAACAATTCTTTTTTCATTTGTATTACTGGACATTTTGCTCCAATCTTCAGAATATTCTCTTTTCTGAAGACTTCAGCATGACTCCCCTTCCTCTTCTTAGAATCAGCCATCTATTGCTCCAATTACACAAGATCCCTCATATCTAGGCTGCTCAATTGGATATGGACCTAAAAGGTTAAATTCTAAAGTCTACCCAGATATTTGCCTACTTGACACACATGATGCCACTTGGGACTCCCTGCCCAGAGGACAAGCTGACCCGGGACAGGGAGACACCCACAGCGCTGGGCAGCAATTGATCCCCCTGAATCCCTCAATGGACCCAAGAAGAGGTGTAAGTGTGGGTGTGCCAGGGTGGTTGAGATTGGGAGAACGAGGGACTTTTGGGTGGAATTGAGAAAAGGCTTGATGAAATTGCAGGGGATAAGGAGTGATCAGATTGGGTGTTTGTGGGAAATAAGGGGAATCAAAGGAGGAATGAGGGGGATACATGGGGGAGGAATGAGGCAGGATCATGGGATGGGCTAAAAAATAAAGTAAAACATATTTATGGGGAGCCAGACAAGCATGCTAATTATATATATTTGGCTTATACAAAAAAGACTATCTTGCCTCTAGGTAAAGCAACTGAGAAATGAGGGGCAGATAAAGAAGTATGACTACAACCTTTGGTGGATGGATGCAGGTGATGGAGGGACTGGATATGGACCATGGGTCATATTTATATTAAAAAAGTGACATTTTGGAGAACTCTTGAACATATGCACCATAGGAATGGAATGATCCAACAACATTTCTCCAATATCAGGTCCCATGAAATTCAGGAATCTATGTGAATGCACGAGTGGACTTTAAAGGCTTGTCAGGAGACAAAGACTTCAAGCGAATCTTAAAATTATATGTGGATAGTAAGATGTACAGTAAATGTTTCCAATAAATTGTAATAGTACAAGTTGATGTTAGGTATTAAAATTAATAGCACAACATTCTCAAGCTTGCAAATCTGCAATATAAAAAACTTTTTTTATGTTTAATTTCTGTGTTATATCGATCCCGGCAATCAATGTGCTAATACATATAATGGAACTCGCATGGACTAAAATATTATATTTACTGATATATTAATATTTCATTATTTCTGGAATGCGGGTCCAATCGGAACTCGTACTTCAGTAAGTGATTGAAATCTAACCTCCATTTTTCAGTGAAGTAATGATGACGATCTCTTTTACCACGGGTTTGACTAATTGAGCATGTTCACGGCCGCTCATGCAACGTATTATTATTATTATTATTATTATTATCCTTTATTTATAATGCGCCAACATATTCCGCAGCGCAATACAGGGGTTAGGTACAAGTATAAACAATACCCCACAATGAAAATAATGGAAGACCCTGTTATTGAGCTTTCAATCTGATATACAATGTGCTTTCCCTAAAGCACCACACAAGATTAAAACTCGCAAACTTACATTCTAAAGGGTATGGGTAAGGTACAGGAGAGTGAGAGATGCATAGTGAATGAAGAGGCTAAAGATGATAGGCTTTTTTGAATAGATGTGTTTTTAAAGAGATTTTGAAGGATCTGAGGCAGGAAGATAGTCTGGTGGTGCGAGGTAAAGAGTTCCAAAGAATAGGGGCAGCACGTGAAAAGTCTTGAAGCCGGGAATGAGAGGAGGTGATGAGAGAGGAGAAGAGAAGAAGGTCATTAGCAGAGCGAAGAGGGCGGGTGGGAGTGTATTTTGGGATGAGAGCAGAGATGTAGGAGGGTGCACTATTGTGGAGGGCTTTATATGTTAGGGTCATAATTTTGAATTGTATTCTAGACGCTATGGGAAGCCAGTGGAGTGCCTGACAGAGAGGTGCTGCAGACACTGATCGTTTAGTATGGTAGATGAGTCTAGCGGATGCATTCAAAATGGATTGGAGTGGAGACAGACGGGTGATAGGAAGGCCAGCAAGAAGAGTGTTGCAGTAATCGAGGCGAGATATGATGAGAGCGTGAATAAGAATTTTAGTTGTGTCTTGTGTGAGGTAGTGGCGTATTTTGGATATGTTTTTTAGCTGAAAGTGACAAGATTTTGTGAGTGATTGGATGTGGGGAATGAAAGAGAGGGAAGGGTCCAGTAGGACCCCAAGACAGCGGGCCTGAGAGGTGGGAGTGATGATGGCATTGTCAACAGTGAGAGATATTTGCGGAGTGAAAGCTGTAGTAGAGGGTGGAAAGATAAGGAGCTCTGTCTTAGACATGTTGAGTTTGAGTTGACGGGCAGACATCCAGGAGGATATGCTCGAGAGGCAATTGGCAACATGAGCTAGCAGAGAGGGGGATAGTTCAGGTGCAGAGATGTAGATTTGGGTGTCATCAGCATATAGATGATACTGAAATCCAAAAGATTGTATAAGGGCACCAAGGGAGGATGTATAGATAGAGAAAAGGAGGGGGCCTAGGACTGAGCCTTGGGGTACACCGACAGTTAGAGGGCGAGGAGATGAAGAGGTGCCAGAGAAGGAGACACTAAATGTTCGATTTTCTAGATAAGATGTGAACCAAGAGAGAGCAGTGTCACGGATGCCAAGAGAGTGGAGAATTTGGATAAGAAGAGGATGATCAACTGTGCCAAAGGCAGCAGAGAGATCCAGGAGAATTAGGATAGAGAAATTACCCTTTGATTTGGAGTTGAGCAGGTTATTAGTAACTTTTGTGAGAGCTGTCTCTGTAGAGTGTTGGGGCCGGAAGCCAGACTGGAAGGGATCAAGGAGGGAGTTGGAGGAAATGAATTGTGTAAGGCGAGTGTAGGCGACACGCTCAAGTAGTTTAGAAGCCAAGGGAAGTAGAGAGATAGGGCGGTAATTCAATGGAGAAGCTGGATCAGATGTGGGTTTCTTAAGAATGGGTGTAATTGTGGCTTGTTTCAAAGGTGATGGAAACTTGCCAGTGTCTAAGGAAAGGTTGAAAAAATGTGTGAGAGCTGGGATAAGTGTGGTAGAGAGGGGGGGGGGGGGGTCAGCTGTGATGGAATAGGATCATGTGGACAAGTTGTGAGACGAGAGGTTGATAGAAGGTTAGCAACTTCATCCTCAGTAACAGGGTTAAAGGAGTTTATAGTGGCTATAGGTTTGGGAAAGGGTGAAGGCAGACTGCAAGAATGCTTTACGGATTTGGATGTCGGCCACATCTGTTGCTGGCAGACGGGTATATCGCTATGGGCTTGGAATTTAATATGGCCCTAAGTCTTTCATCTCGTATATATGTCTCACATTGAAGTCAATCTCAGCTGAATCTCCGCACAATTACATAAAACATTCAATTTACATTTGTTTATGCGTAATGCTTCAATTAAACTCTTGTACATTCGACTCAAATAAAATTCCCTTTTGGATAATATTAATATGAATATTTTTATGTTTATAGACCTACTGAATGTACAGCACAAATTATGTTAATTACAAAATAACTGTGATACAGGGAATAAATATTAATGAAGTAACATTTCACTTACATTTATTCCCTGTAATTGCTTTGTAATTAACATAAATGTATCTCTGTTTCATAGGAGCTAAGGCTAATGCAATTAATGTACAAAAGAAAAGTCAGGATTTCAGCTAAGCTTTTTAGAGAGATGGAATGGGAAGATTAAATAGGCTTTCTGGTTCTTATCTGCATCCAACGTTAGGTTATAAATGTTTGTTTGCTGGGTTGATCACTGACACAGTCATCTTTATTGACTCGCCTGTAAACAGAAGGAAATTAATAAATGCTGGCCTGTGTTTGGCACCCCAATATTTAGTTTTGTTTTACTCTAAAAAACATTTACCAGATAGTTCCTTTCTATATATTGATGCCAAAGAACCAGGTTTGCTACACGTCTTTAGTTAGCAAAACTCTGGTTCGCATAGTAGTATGTACAATTAAAAATCATAATAATAATCCTTGGTAAAGATACATTGTGATCTTCATATCTGGTACTGAAATATAAAATATAATTAAATTAATTTAGCAGGTTAAAGGCAGGTGTATGAACAGGAAACACACACACATATATATATATATATATATATATATATATATATATATATATATATAATGTTTTTTGCTCCATGAATCACACTTTTTCCCCCCTCAAAAGTATGGGGAAATGTCTGTGCGTCTTATGAAGCAAATATGTGTGCCCTGGACCCGAGTGCAGGGGTGGATCTGGAGGGGACCCAGTGCTGCAGAATTTGCCTGGGCCCCCTTTAGCACTCCATTCCTCCTCTTCCTTATCCTCCTCCTTCCTTTCCCCTTTTTCTCCTCCTCCCTCCTTCCGACCTTATCCTCCCCCTCCCTTCCCCCATCTCCAATCATTTCACTTATAAGTGAATAATGTAACAAACTAACATTAGCAGCTATGTAAGCCATGAGCATTAAGTCCTTTTAGAGAAAATCTGATATGTAGCATATTGTAAACCCATTCCTTTTTGCTGTATGTACTAAACAGTGAAATGATGGAAAGCTCCCTTAGAATAAGTGATAGTTCACGTCATATATGTTAAAGTAAATCAAAGTAAAATCAAGTTATCTTTTTATATTTGCAATCTATTTGAGAATATTATTATGATATAAATCTCAACCTAACTTTTGTAAATCATGCCTTATTACAAAAAGGCTTCTATCATAATATGTTTTTACAAATATATATAACATGATTTGTTCTATAATTTGGATTAAAATGTATGTTGAATATTGCCATGAACTCAGGTTAACGTTTTCTCCATAAGCCCACAAGGCCCAGGCCAAGGGCAGCACATTTTCACTGGGCTGCAGGCTTCCTGAAGATGTAGTGCAGTACATCACATATTATAATTGTCTAACTGCGATTCGTCGTCACGCTTCAGACGAATCGCAGTTAGACAATTACAAACTGCTGCGCATTACACAGAGCGCGGCCCGAGCCGCGATTGCGCAGAGCGCGGCGCGAGCCGCGCATGCGCAGAGCGCGGCGCAAGCCGCGCTTGCGCGCAGCGCGGCCCAGTGGGGAAGAGGGGGGGTAGAGGCACAGAGGGAGAGTAAACTGCTGCGCATTGCGCAGAGCGCGGCGCGAGCCGCGCTTGCGCGCAGCGCAGCCCAGTGGGAAAGAGGGGGGGGGTAGAGGCACAGAGGGAGAGTGGGGAAGAGGGGAGGGAGAGTGGGGAAGAGGGGTGGGAGAGGCACAGAGGGAAAATGGGGAAGAGGCACAGAGGGAGAGTGGGGAAGAGGCACAGAGGGAGAGTGGGGAAGAGGCACAGAGGGAGAGTGGGGAAGAGACACAGAGGGAGGGGGGGGAGACACAGAGGGATAGGTGGGAAAGAGACACAGGGGAGGTAGAGGAGGGGGAAAAGACACACGGGAGGGAGAACAGGGGGAAGATACACATGGGAGGGAAATGGGGGGGGGGGGGAGAGAGGAACAGACACAGGGGGAAGGGGGGAAAGAGACACAGGCCAGGGGGAAGAGGCACAGAGGGAGAGGGGGGAAGAGGCACAGAGGGAGAGGGGGGAAGAGACACAGGGGGGAGAGATACAGCGGGTGAGGGAGGAAGAGACACAGAGGGAAGGGGGGAAGAGGTACAGAGAGAGGGGGAAAGAGGCACAGAGGGGGGGGGGAACAGAGGAAGGGGTGAAGAGACACAGTGGCGAGACACACAGAGAGAGGCGGGGGAAGAGGCACAGAGGGAGAGGGTGGAAGACACAGAGGGTGAGGGGGAAGAGACAGGGAGGAAGAGGCACAGAAAGAGGAGGGGGAAGAGACACAGGGGAGTGAGAGGAGGGGGAAGAGACACAGGGGAGTGAGAGGAGGGGGAAGAGACACAGGGGAGTGAGAGGAGGGGGAAGAGACACAGGGGAGTGAGAGGAGGGGGAAGAGACACAGGGGAGAGAGTGCAGGGGGGAAGATACACAAGGGAGGGAAATGGAGACACAAGGAAGGCTGTAACAGACACATGGGGAGGGGGAAAGAGACACAGGCCAGGGGGGAACAGACACAGGGGAGGGTTGGGGGAGACACAGGGGGGGGAAGAGATGCATGGGAGGGAGAAGGGGGAAAGAGACACCGGGGAGGGGTTTAGAGACACGGGAGGGAGAGGGAGGTAAAAACACGGGGGCAGGAGATGCAAAGGAGGTAGACGAGGTGGAAGGAGACACAAGGGAGGGAGAGGAGGGGGGAAATAAGACACGAGGGAGGAAGTAGACAGAGGGAGAGACTCGCAATGAGCTCCAAAGGGGCTCATTGCAAGGCCTGTGATGAGCGCCAAAGGCGCTCATCACAAGGCCAGTAAAGTAGAGGGGGAGAGGCTTACATTGTGTGGCAAACAGCATTGCCAGGCTTCAGTTTTTATTGCCGTCATTTTTGACGGGCAAGTCGCTAGTTGAAATATATTTGTATATGTACAGAAATGTCTGTATGCAGTGATATTTTATTATTACTATTATTATTTTTATTAGCCTTTATTTGTAATGCGCCAACATATTCCATAGTGTTAAACAGGATAAATACAATCAAAAGAAACTTTTACAAAAGAATGGTGGGCCCTGTTTTTGAGTTTAAAGTCAAGCATACAAAGTGTTTCTCAAAAGGACCTAACAAGACTGAAAACTCGCAAACGTACAGTCTAAAGGGTATGGGTGAATTATAGAAAGGTGAGGTACAATATATAGCATAATTACTTCTGAAGGTGATAAGCTTCTTTGAAGAGATGGGTTTTTATAGTGAGATTTTGAAGGATTTGAGACAAGAGGATAGTCTAGTGGAGTGAGGCAATGAGTTCCATAGAATAGGGGCTGCCCGAAAAAACTCCTGAAGACGGGAATTAGAGGAGGTGATGAGGGGAGAAAAGAAGAAGGTCATTAGCAGAGAGAAGAGGACGGTTGGGAGAGTATTTAGAGACAAGAGCAGTTATAATGCATTATTATTGAGGGCTTCATATGTTAGGGTCAGGATTTAAAATTTTATTCTGGAGGCTTTGGGAAGCCAGTGGAGTGACTGACAGAGAGGTGCCGCAGACACTGAGTGATGAGTATGGTAGATGAGTCTCACTGAGGCATTCATTATTGACTGAAGTGGAGAGAGACGGGTGATGGGGAGGCCAGCAAGGATAGAGTTGCGGTAGTCGAGGCGAGATATTATATAAGAGAGTGTATTTAAATTTTGATTTTGTTTTGTGAGAGACAGTGACGTAGTTTGGATTTTTTTTTTAGGTGAAAATAACGTATTTCTGTCTGTACGTGTACTTGACACTTCCTGGCATACTATATATACACATAATCTTGCGAATTCAGATATAAAAAGCGGAAAGGAGGAGTTTCAAGTGGGATGTGGGTGATGTACAAATCTGAATGGCCTAGGGCACCATGAAACATAAATACATCCTGGCATGAACTACTGTATAAGTATTATTAATGGTGTAGACATTTCCACATAATTTCTAGAGCAAATTGCTTGTGAGGCTCTTAGAACTTCAGAACTTCTCAGAGCTCATTATAATAATGTAATCTTATACCGATACTACCAGAGGAACAAGTTTTGCAATCACTGCTCTCACCACAACCTTTACCATCTACCAGTATCATTATCGTGACTCAGCAAATGTTTTCTACATGGTCTTTTGAATAACAAAACTTAGTTTTATGTGGAAGTATTCTTTACTAATATCCTAGCAGGGTCTATCCTTGTAAACTAATGACCTCTCCATTTGAGCTAATGAAACCATTGGCCGTTGTGTGCCGTTTTCCTGCAGATACCAAGTTTGTGTGTATTTAAAGTTTTCTCCCACCCCAGGACGTATCTTACTAGAAATCAAACTGCAGATTACACAGCAGCTTAATTGCATATATAAGTAATAATTAGTAATAAGTAATAATTAGAGGCAGTATTATTTATTCTAAAAACTTGTTGCTTAATTTGAGGTTTAGTTTTTGAAAAGGTTAATTTTAAATGCTTGACCACAGTGGTCCTTTATACATACTGAAAATATATTTCCTCTTTATCTAAAGTAATTATCTCTCACAGTGGAAAAGACCAGTCAGAAGTCTTAACAATATTTGTGACCATTTTGATTTAATAATCGGGGGATGCTCTTCTGCCAGATCACTTCCCATTGTGAGTTTCATTTTCATTCATAATTTTACAACTTATTGCAATTATATTTATTTTTATGTGTATTTATAAATTGTGCAATACCTGGGACCATTGCTGTGTCACTACCGAGTATAATTACTGTATATTCTCGAGTATAAGCCGACCGGAGTATAAGCCGAGGCACCTATTTTACCACAAAATACTGGGTAAAATGAGTGAGTCGAGTATAAGCCGAGGGTGGGAAATGTGCTGCCCCCTGTGTCCCTCTTGTGCCCTCTGTGTCCCCCCTCTCTCTCCGTGTCTCTTCTCTCCTCTCCCTTCCCTGTGTCTCTTCCCCCCTTTCCCTTCCCTGTGTCTCTTCCCCCTTCCCTTATCACCCTCCTCAACCCCCCTCCTCATTTTCAACCTCCCTCCTCATCCCAACTCCTCATCCTCAACCTCCCTCCTCATCCTCCCTCCTCATCCTCAACCTCCTTTCCCAACCCCCTCAACCCGGTATATGCTAATGACGTGGCGTGCATGAGACGTCACATGCGCGCCGGGTCAAGAAGGAGCGAAGGCCAGAGCAGAAGCAGGTAAGTGAGGGGAAAGGGAGAGGGGGAGGTATTTAGGGCGGTTTAGAATGAGGATGAGGGGTTTAGAATGAGGAGGGGGAGTTGAGGATGAGGAGGGGGGAGGGAAAGAGACACGGGCGGGTTAGAGAGACACAGGTGGTAGAGAGACACGGGAAGGGTAGAGAGACACAGGGGGGGGTTAGAGAGACACGGGGTATGGTTAGAGAGACACGGGGGAGAGTGACTCGAGTATAAGCCGAGGGGGCCCTTTTTAGCCTTAAAAAAAAGAGCTGAAAAACTCGGCTTATACTCGATTATAATCATTATTCTAAATTACTTATTGCGACCAAGTTACTGTATATTCTACATTTTAGTTTTTGAATATTCAGTAAAAGCTGAAGTCGATAATTCTAGTTTATTAAAAACAAAATGTACCAATTCTGCATCTTTAAAAATATTTTAAGAGAGAGTAAAATTGTTTAATGGAATAAAAATAACTGTACAGTGAAACAGGTTGTTCATTATTCGGTGACTGATTACATATGATTTTCTGCTCTAGCGGCAATTAATTTAAGTATTGGGAATACCAAGGGAGAAATAACATAGTGAACATTTATATTCAAATGAGGCCATTTGAAGAATAAAATTCAGGACCATCTGTTAATTTGCTATAAAACTGCATAATTTTCTCTGCTGGACTTTCTTTGTAAAGCAATGTTATCACTTCAATTTTGAAATATGAGGTTTTGGCTTCGGGATGGCACTTTAGAATTAGACGAGGCACTCGTCGATTCAGCGCTTAAAGCTTTGCTAAACATTGCACTAACAATAACAGCAACTGTTAGAGCTATCATCGGAGCAGCAATTCGTACCATTTCTCATTTGCTGATTGCAGAAAATTGGAAGGATAGAATTACAGCTAAAATCAGACACCTGTACAACTTGGAAACATGAGAGAAAGAGGCTTATTTGGGTCTTATGCTGCCCTAGGCCCATTTAGTGTGTGCACAGTTCATACTTCATTTGGAGGGGCAGTACCTGTTAAGGCTGATAGGCTTAGGGAATTCTTACAAGTAAATTTGCCGAGCTATTAAATGACTCGCTCAAAACAAAATTCTGTAAGAGTCACTGACTTTTATTTAAAGTCTTCTCCCACCCCATGCAGGTCTATAGAGCTAACATGTGCTTGTAGCCTAAAGTATACCGTTACTCACTGAATCTCAGCAGTCTCCAGAACAATACTATAAATTGGTACCCACGTTCTCTAACATGCTCCCTTATTTCCATATAGCTAGCTATCTGTATACATTCCTTACCATGGTAAAGGTAGGGGATAAATATAAAAAAAATGAATGCTGGGCCATAATAACTCCTCTGCCTATGACCCGCTACTCCCTATGAGCACGGGTATCCTCTGGGATCCCATTAACCACCCGCTGTCCCGTTTGGGCTTGATACCCCTAGAGCTCCCCTAAACAAACAATATCAGCTGGGTATTCCCTGGGACCCTCCTTAATAACTGGGGGGCATTTGAGCCCCCTTTTCCCCAAACTTTTTGCTTCGATGTGGGTGCCCATTAACCCTATGGGAGCTCCTAGGGACCACATAGTATAGAATTTATGCATAGGTAAAATGGGGGTTCTTATTGACCTATTATACCATGGACCTCAATGGTATATTGGTTAATTTCAGGTGCCATGGGTTTCAAAGGGGCCTTTATAATATAGGGGTTAATTTTAGGTGCCATGTGGAACCATAAGCTTATGATTTGAGACTCCTAAAGTGTTCTTAGGGACCCCCATGAGATTAATGGCCCCACCTCAAAGCAAAAGGGTGGGGTCTGATCCCCCGATCACGGCAAAGAAGTGCATAGTTTTAAATAGAATGAGAGCTGTTACATACCTTGTAGCAGATCTCTATACGGGTTTAGCTGGCATTGAATTTACATGTAGGTTATAGGCTCGGCAGGGCTCTATTGGAACACATAGGATTTTAGTTGATTTCCCATGGAAGCCATGTAACAGTAGGTAAAATCACCTGCAGCGGCATGGGACAGTTCATATGTGGCAATCACCTGCAAGATTTGCTGTTGGTGGAATTTAATAGCTCTGTAGCTCCCTTCACTTACGGGAGTTCTTACTGGAGACATATAATCAAGCCCCAAATTATAAAGCCTATATAAACAAATCAAGGCACAAACAAGATACAAATAAATAAATAAATACATATAGAAGGTCTCACTTTTCAGATTTACAAATATATAACTCCAATAGTAGTAAGGAAACAGTGGGTGAATAGTAATATAATTTACTAAAATGTTTAATTAAAAGCTCCAAGGTGTTTCGTATTGACATATTCCCTCAGGGACCTATAATACAGCCTTTAATTTATTACCATTTACACACAATTATGCTGTAGAAGGAACTAATATTATGGTTTCTACTGATTTTTCTAATTATGAATTTTATTTCTGTATTCCATACAAAAAAATGGGCTTATGGCAGTGTTTTAAATTAAACAAATCTTCATAATATTCTACAGATTTGTCAAAACTACCAAGATTTCAACTAAGGGACAAACCATTTATATTGAAATAATTTCAGTTAGAGCTCAAAGTAAAAGGAAACCCTGTCACAGATACTTCACGTTTCTCCATAATGACAATACTCGGTTGCATTAACATCAAGGAAACATAAGAACAAATATTGTGTTAGGCTGTATTGTCTGATCTCATCAGCAAACAAATACTGTACATGATTCAGAGATTACTTGAAGTTTCCTCTTCCTCTTAGAGGCAATATTCAGAACAGCTAAACTGTTCAACTCGTATTGATAGAAGACAATCAGACCATATCTCACAAGCAAATTGTAAAAAATACTTTTAAATAAATAGGTGTTGAATTGCTTTAAAGTTTTGATTGATATTTATATATATATATATATATATATATATATATATATATATATATATATATATATATATATAGTAAACTACCGATTATCCCGCACCTACAGGGACTCCCTATTGCCGGATAACTGTAGTTGCCAGTTAATCAGGAGTCCCCAATTTTAAGGGTCTAAACGACCCTTAAATCCCCCCAAAATCCCCTCAAAATGCCTTTAAAAGGGCATTAGCACATAAACTGGGACATTTACAGCCCAAAAAAATAATTAGAAAAAAGTTATGATTTTTTTTTGCAGTCTCGAACTGCCGGATAGTGTCGGTTTGGCTGGAGTTTTTTTAATATGGGGAATTGGTGCAGGCGCCGGTTGCTTGAGAGTGCCGGTTAGTTATATATATTTAAAAGCCATGGAAATTATCTTGTTTGACAGTAACTGGTCCATGCTGGCAACATGGAGCCGCAATTAGAAACAAATTCCATTCCATACATTTTTTTTTGCTCACTTGCATTATTCACAGGGAAGAAATATCATATATCAATCAATTGTCACTCAAATAAAGTGATCCTCTCCTGAAATGCCAAGCAATTCTTCCCTGAACGGTGGACTCCATGCTTGCTGTGCCATAGGGAGTTGAGCTACACCCTATTGACAAGGCCAAAATGTACGTCTGGGGTTTGCTGTCTCTCCCATTCAGAGTAGAATTGCCTGGTATTTTGGGTCTGGACCACTCTAGTGAGTGAGACAAAACTGATATACTACAGAATATTTCTCTCTGTGAAGGGCACAAAATAGGCTGTTCTCTGAGTAGGTTATCAAAATCTAAGATTAGTTTGTTCTCTGATTGAGCTCCTCTGACTTTAGTTTTTATCTAACAAAGTCTCCTGACATCTACCTTTTTCAACTCCTGTCCCACACACCCTCGTGACTCAGATCTCAGAAAGTGATGTCATAAAAACGAAATTAATTCCTGAATTCATAAACAAAAATTCAGATTTCCTCAAAATATTTTTGTCTATGGCTTACATAGCTTTTTTATATACAAAGTGAGAAATATATACCGTATTTTTCGCCCTATAAGACGCACCGGCAGATAAGACGCACCTAGTTTTTAGAGGAGGAAAACAAGAAAAAAAAAATCTGAATCAAACACAAATACACTTTACACACAGATACACACCTACATTACACACAAATATATATATATATATATATATATATATACATACATATACACACACATACATACATATACATACACACATAAATATACATATATATATATATATATATATATATATATATATATACACATACATACATAAATATACATACAAATACATACATATACATACATACATATACATACATACATATACATACATACACACACATACATGCACACACATACACATGCACACATACACACACACACATACATGCACACATACATACACACACATACATGCACACATACACATACATACATATACTGCAGCATTTGGGAGCCCTTGACCCTCCCTGACCCTCCTGATCCTCCCTGACCCTCCTGATCCTCACCTTCCTTCTGATCTCTGCCATCTTGATCTCACCCCAGCGCTTCCTACCAGCACTCCTCGTGTACTGCAGCGTTGCGTGTGTGACGTCACTAGGCCGCACCGGCCGACGCGATGCTGGTAGGAAGCGCTGGGGTGAGATCAAAAGGACAGAGAGGCAGTTTGAAAAGGTATATTCGCCGTATAAGACGCACCAACTTTCCTCCCCCAGTTTTGGGGAAGAAAAAGTGCGTCTTATACGGCGAAAAATACGGTATATCTTTATTCAGAGCTTGAGTTAACAACGGCGATTAAAATTGCTTTAAAAAATCCTGGATTGGAAAAGTAAACTAAAAATAGGCTGATATGAAAACTCACCAGTGACCTTATTGTTAGTGTCCCTCCTAATGTTGTTAATTTGTTACACCCTTCCCAAATAAGTGCTTTTTTCATTGAACTATAGTGACCCGTGTAGTGTGATTGCTTCAAAAGATCAAACAATAGCTGCAGATGTAAATTGGAAATTATGAGCCCGATTTAGTTGAGCAATTGCAAGTTACTGGAGCCCGTAAGTGAGGCCGTAAGTTAATTTGCTATTCAATTGGCGCCTTTTTATCGGGCTCCAAGCGATTTACGGGTTACGGCTTTGAAATCCTTGCGGTTGTTAAACCCGGAACTTACAGCCTCCCGAAGAGTCCGCAAGCGTAACGATCGCTAAAAACGCAAATCGCTATTCAATTGCTACAATTCCCCAAGCCCGCAAATGTTTTCACATCTGTAAACGGCAATGTAGGAGAAAATCCTACGAGTACAAGAGAGGACACGCAAGGGTTTTTTAACCCCTGTCCGTAGCACTGTAAATGCAAATAAAAAAATCAATACTACACTGTAAATGATGGGTAAAGCGATGATAGACATTAGAATGAATTGCACAACAGTCTCAAGCCCGCAAATCGGCAGTAACATTTTTATTTTTTCATGTTTCATTTCAGGGTTATATGGATCTCGGGAATCAATGAGTTAATACATATCAGGCCACCCACATGGGCTAGAACAGTATAGGCATTCATTTTGATTATTTTGTATTTTGTGGTTTTCCGAGTCCGATCACATATTGGACCCCCAAATGCTAAATGATTGACATGTAACCTCCATGTTTTACTGCTGTAATGATGATGGTCTCGTTTTTTATTCGCTGTTTTTCAAATGGGTAGTTACGGGCTTGTTTAATTGATCATTTTCACACTCTGAAATGATACAATTGCATGGTTTATGGTTTCGTCCCGTAACTTGCGGGCTTGTTCAATTGAATAGCACCAGAATTGTAGCAGAGATCAAGCCCGCAGCAGGTCCACAGACATACGGCCTGTATACAGCGAAATGTGGCCTTCTAATTGAATCAGGGCGGGCACTTCTTAGCATTGTGAGGCAGGGGTGGAACTAGTGGATGAAGGGTCCCCAAGGATAATCATTTAGAGGCCCCTCTTGCACTGTATACCCCACAGGGGTAAAAAAAAATCCCCAAATATATGTAATTGATCAGGTCACCCATAGTGGCATCACCTTTCTATACAAATAATTATCTGCCTACCACTATTAGATTAGGAGAAGTTCAGATAGCACAGGGGGCCTGCCTTGCTGTGGGCCCCAGTGCATTGCATCACTAAACCACCACTGCTGTGAGCAGTACTCAATCTGCTCAATATCTACTCAGCATTTTATAGTCTTTTTCTGACCGTGTTTACGTCACATAAGCACAATAATATACATTGTTTTCTTGCAGGAGACATTTTCCCATACATCTTACAGGTTAGAAAAATGGAAAGCATGATATTATTTAAAAGCACTAAAGCTAAAATACATAACAATTGATTTTTCATTTTAGATTATTTTATTATTTTAAGTGCCCAAAAAAAAGATATGGAATGATATGTTTTGCATGAGTTAATCAGTCCAATCACATCATTACTGCTGCAGTATTTCATGTATAGCTAAATCCACAGGTGTAAGGATTATATTTACCACTAGGTGGCACTATGTCACCACAATTTAATAATGCTTTATTGGCATGAACAAGTATTGCCAAAGCTAATTTGTAGATGAAACACATATATAAACAATATTAACGTTCTTTCCGTCACATCCTACTGTGTACATTAGTACAGTAAAGACTCCGTTTGCACAACAAATCATGCTAAGGAAAATTTTAATTTAAATTAACTTTTTGGAACTTCAGCAATAAAATATATTGTGATTTAATAGAGCATCACATTAATTAGCCTTATTATACAATGTCTCTGACATAATTTACAGTGCATGACCACACTACCAGTTCTGTTTGCATTTTGTTTTTTATGGTTTGATATCGTAATGCATACAGATTTTAAAAAGGGATACTTGTAGGCGAATTTAAGTTAATCCAAACTATGCATTTATATATTCTTTTAATCTTTTTCTCTTGCTCAGGGTAGAATTGCCTGGTATTTCGGGGCTGAATCACTCTAGTGAGTGAGACCAGACTGATATACTACAGGATATTTCTCCCTGGGAAGGGCACAAGTGGCTAAAAGAGGTGGATGACCATATCCATAGAACTACACTATTAAGGATAGTTCGTTCTCTGCCTGAGCACCTCTATTGTTAGTATTGCTTATACAAATGACCCTTAGGGCTTTGTCTCAGTAAGGGTGATAGGAGACTCCAGACGTGGACCCCTTGCTCACCGTGCCTTAGCAAGTTATCAGCTACACTCTACTGACAAGGCCCAATGAAGGCCGAAACATACATCTTGGGTTTTCGGTTTCCTCTGTTCCGGATAGAGTTGCCTGGTATTTCAGGGCTGGTTGACTCTTGTGAGTGAGACCAGACTGATATAGTACACAATATTTTTCCCTGTGAAGGGCACAAGTGAGCTGCAAGATGATGCTCTCGGAGTGGATGACCATATTCATAGAACTACCTTTTGATGCTTATTCTTTTAGCAATATTCATAATATTTGGGGTTCAGGATTCTAATTTATATTATTGATACATGCTAAAATCGTACAAGATACAACATTACTGGTTTATTAAACAAACAAAAATAAATATAATTTTCCATACATAACATTCATTACTAATTATCATTATAAATTTGACAAACAAGGTATATTAATTTATATTATCAATACAGTAAATACCTGATTTACATGGTTTCAACTAAACTATGTTTATACTTGCACTGATTAATTCCAGGTACTTCTATAAATCAGACCGAAAAAGATCCAGTGCTATATTTCCCAAGATCGGTACACAAAATAATTAAGAAGCAGTGGCAATGCATTAAGTTTCCTTTCAGTTCTACTACAATATATGTCCTTTATATGCATATGTCAGTATATAAATTACTATCTTACACAAGAAGCAACTAAATTCCTAATACACTCTCTCATCATCTCTCGACTAGACTACTGCAACTCGCTTCTTGTTGGCCTACCTACCACCCGACTATCTCCACTTCATTCCATTATGAATGCCTCTGCTAGACGCATCTTCCGTACACAATGTTCAGTGTCGGCATCACCTCTCTGTCAATCACTCCACTGGCTTCCCTTAGCCTCAAGAATAACTTTTAAAATTATGACCCTAACTTGCAAAGCCCTCAACAATAACGCTCCTCCATACATCTCTGCTCTTATCTCCAAATACTCCCCCACCCACCCTCTTCGTTCTGCTAATGACCTTCTTCTTTCTACAACTCTTGTCACCTCCTCTCACTCCAGCCTCCAGGACTTTTCTCGTGCTGCCCCTAGTCTCTGGAACTCCTTGCCTCGCTCCACCAGAGTATCCTCTTGCCTCAAAACATTTAAAAACTCACTTAAAACGCATCTCTTTAAAGAAGCGTATCACCGTCCTCCCTGACACACTTATCACCTCTCTCGCCCTCTTTTACCACTCACTATCCCTTAGATTGTAAGTCTGCGAGTTTTAATCCTAAGTACTTTGGGAATTCACCATGGACATTGGATTCCTAGCTCAAAGACAGTGCCCTCCTTGTTTTGCTAAATGTTAATCTGTATTTATCTTTGTCTGAACTTAATTTATGTACAGCGCTACGGAATATGTCAGCATGTTATAAATATACTATAATAATAATAATAATAATATACATTGCATTTAATCATTATTCAACTTACACCGTTTTCAGCTTACATTAAAATCTTTGGAAACGATCAACAGTGTAAGTAGGGGAATGTACTGTAATTTACTCATTTGATTCTAGTTGCTGGAATAAACATATATTTTTCATGCAAATGAGTCCAGAGCAATGTCATAAGGAAATATCTAGAAATACTTGAAAATATAACTAACCCAATTGGATTTCATACACATTGGGACCATTATCTTCATGAATCTTCAATGTACATAGCTAGTATGTATATACCACCTTACAATATCTAATGTAGAATTATAATCAATATTGCAAAGCACTTTGGATAAAATTGTTACATCTCAACTCAACACATTTAGTCTTGAACCATTTAAAAATGTAATATTGTGTAGTTATTGTATCCAGGAATCGCTGTATGAAAAAAACATAATAACAATATCAGGAAGAAACGTAAATAGCTATTCATATATCATATACATGATTAGATATATATGAATACATATGTGACATTGCAACTGGATATTTTGATATTCATACACAGTTTAACAGCTGGTTCGGTCGGCGCAGGTAATGCGTTTAGATTCTGCCCATGTGCTGTAGTGGTTGGCAAAGATGCAATGGTTGGCATGATGTAATTATTGACATATAATAACAACCAACCAGGAAATATTACAACATTAGCACCCCACATTAATCACTTTTTTTATAATTGCAGTTTGTCAGCCATATAATGATATTCTTAAAAAGTTTAATAATTAAATATATATAAATAAATATAAAAAAATAATATTCAATTCATATTTTTTTTATTAATATTTCCATAAACCAGGATTCATTTACACTACTTCAAGTGTGAGTTGTGTTGATTGAATTTTCCTTTTATATTTAACTGCTTATGTTGTATAACTATAAAATATATGGCTATCGTGGGGTTGAAACACAAGATGCTGAATATCAGTATTATGGTTAGTTAATAGGAAGATTTGTATTTAGTAAATTCAGATTGGATTTTCATGGTATGCCACCTGTAACATGCCCTTTAACATTTCTTAACATTCTCATTAAAAACCCACTCACCATAACTCACAATGAAGTCTCGCAGTTAACACATACCCACCAATGATCCCTTAGTAAATTCCGTCCAGATTTTTTTAAAATTTATTTTTGAACTACATCTGCAATTATTTAGAATTTTACCCAAAAGTCTTGAATTTTCAGGCATGTCTACCACATGTGGTACAAATCACATTGTCTCCAACAAATATCTGATTCACATAAGCCCATTCTTTGTAATCTTGATTGGTTAGTATGGCACCTGAATAATAGATACTTATAGTGCTCTCAACTGCGGCACCTCGACTTCAGGGCGCCTTACCAAGGCGCTCCGACGTATGGGCACCAGACAAAAGAGCGCCAGTCAAAAAGCGCATTCCCGACATCTGCGCATGTAGTCATGCGGGATGCGAGATACCTCAGATTGTAGGAGGGAGCAGGCTGTCAAAATCAACACAATCTCATTAAGGGTTTAGTTAGAATACCCATTATAATCTTTTCATACAGTTCTATTAATGCTTTTTTTATTTGTATAACACCATCAATGTGCACAGTTCTTTACAGAAATATGGTACAAAATAATGTGAATTTTCCATAAAGACAACCAATCTATGACATATTCTCTGTCCCAAAGAGTTTACACCCTAATTATATACATACAGAACGTTTAGGTTAAAAGTGTAAGTAAAACAGTATACATAAGGGTAAACTGGAAAAGTGTACTTGGTCCCTGTATTTTTTCATGTTCTAAAACCATTGTAGTTGATATTCCATAAACTAACTTTAAATTGTCATAGAAAATATATAATAATTAAACAGTAAAACATGGATATGACAATACATAATTTGGCAGACTGATACAAAAGGAGTTGATGGCCCTACCTTTAAGCTAACAATCATGCACATGATACTTTTATACAAAGGTTATACAAAGTACTTTGCATGACCGAGAGTTCTCAAGCTTACAGACTAAAGGATTTTTGAAACAATAGGTGAAGGCATGAAAATGGAGAAACAAGGGATTGGTGAGTAATTGAGAAGAGATGAGAGTGTTAATTAGTGCCCTTGTCTGTGGTAGTCTCAGTAGAGAAAAATGGAGGTGATAGTGCAGAAACCGGCACTATAAAATAACACAAATCATGGGTGGGTGTGGACTGAGTAAGTTAAAGGGCGTGTTAGATGAGTTCAGAGGCAGAAGAGTAGTGGTGTCTGATGCTCTAGGTCTGGAGGTAAAATAAACTAAGGTGAATGGAACTGGGAAAGTTATCAGGTGGTGAATGTGTTTGCTCAGGTTGTTGGTGTTTGCCCAGTGTCCTTGACTGAGCCTCTGTAGAAGTGACTGCTTAGTCCTGGTGGTCAGTGAAACTGGAAAATATGTTGGGGCTTCTGATCAGTTGGATGGTATGAGGTGTTACTGGCTGAGCCCCTGCACAAATGGCTGCTTAGTCCTGATGGTGAATGGAAAAATACATTTAAAATCTACATTTAAAAAGTAAATGTAAGCGATACTATATTTAAGCTACATTATAACCTCTATTTTGTTCTAAAACACCATTTAAGGTACATAACATATTATATGCATTTAAAGGGCCACTGTAGGCACTTTTCAAGTTAAATCTATCGTTCAGTTCACCATTAGTAAACATTAAACATACATATGCAGACATCAGTAAAGGAAAGGCTTTGGCAAGGACATATTGAAACCTCTATATTTGTCACTAATCCGTTCTTGACGGACAGTCAGACACTGAATCGGATGAGTATAGAATATATTTTTTCCATAGGAATTAACTAAAATCGGAATAATCCGTTCACAGCCCTAAATATGAAACATACAGTGTATATAAAAAGTCTACACACCCCTGTTAAAATGTCTGGTTTCTGTGCTGTAAAAAAATTAGACAAAGATAAATCATTTTAGAATTTTTTCCACGTTTAATGTGACCTATAAACTGTACAACTCAATTGAAAAACAAACTGAAATCTTTTAGATAGAGGGAAGAAAAAATATAAAAATAAAATAATATGGTTGCATAAGTATGCACACCCTTAAACTAATAACTGTTGAAGCACCTTTTGATTTTATTACAGCACTCAGTCTTTTTAGGTATGAGTCTATCAGCATGGCACATTTTGACTTGGCAAGATTTGCCCACTCTTGTTTGTAAAAACACTCCAAATCTGTCAGATTGCGAGGGCATCTCCTAAGCACAGCCCTATTCAGATCACCCCACAGATTTTCAATCGGATTCAGGTCTGGGCTCTGGCTGGGCCATTCCAAAACTTTAATCTTCTTCTGGTGAAGCCATTCCTTTGTTGATTTGGATGTATGCTTTGGGTCGTTGTCATGCTGAAAGATGAAGTTCCTCTTCATGTTCAGCTTTGTAGCTGTATTCTAGCTGCTATTATTGTTTTGAAGGGGAGTCATCAGGTTACTCCATTTCTGGTGATTGATATATTTTTTGTGCCTTTCCCAACGATTCACTAGCCCTCAAATTAGCAAAGAACATGTCTGTTTTTTAAAATTTTGTGACTAATACTGAATTTTTGGATGAATATATGAGCATTTTTCTTGCCTAATAATTGTGGATAATTTTGGATTTGATGAATATAGAGGTCCCACAGTAATTTAAAAATATTGTTCCCCTCCCTCCTTGTCCTGGACACTATTGACCGGATGTAGAAAACTGTTTCTGTTGCTCCAAGCTGTCTGTTGACCCATTTGTATCGCATTTGTATTGTATTGTACCTGTGTACCCAATGTACTTTATTCCACTTTGTAAATGTTGTTCTTTTTTAGCTGTGTCCGACTCTCTATGAACCTATGGGCCACAGCGTCTGTCAGTCACTGTCCCCCTGGGCTCCATCAAGCTCATTCTCATTGCTTCAATGAAAGCATCTAGACACTCCACCTCTCCAGTCCCCTTCTTCCTATGCCTCCAGTCTCTACCACCATCAGAGTTTTGCACTACGTAATATGCTGGTGCTTTATAAATAAAGAACAATAATATAGTATTATGATTATTAATATAGTATAATTAATAATATCGTTTCTGGATCACTTGTTATGGTGAAGGGGCTTGTGTACTTCATTGAAGCTGTGAGCTATACGATGTAGAGTCACCCAGGATGCAACACAGTATCCACTACATTTTTCCCATTTCCCACCCATCAAAAATCGGCAATCCAAAATGGTAAGGTTCCTATTGCCATGATTATACCTCCTTTTTAAATCTGTATATTTTCTTTTAATTCTGAATGTTTTACATGGTAATATGTCACCAATCTTCACTGTGTTCCATGGTATATCTAATGCCTTGGAAATTCTTTTGTACCCTCCTCCTGACTTATACCTTTTAACAATGATATCCCTCTGATGCTTTGGAAGCTCTCTGTGGACCATGGCTTTTGCTTTGGGATGCGACTAAGAAAATTTCAGGAAAGACCAACTACAGCAGCTGAACTTTATTTGGGGTTCATCAGAGGCACTTTAAATGATGGCAGGTGAATGCTGACTCCTTTTTAACACGATTTGGAATGTGATTGCTTAATTCTGAACACAGCTACATCCCCAGTTATAAGAGGGTGTGCAGACTTATGCAACCACATTATTTTTCTTTTTTCTTTTTCTTCCCTCCACCTAAAAGATTTCAGTTTGTTTTCCAATTGAGTTGTACAGTTTATAGGTCACATTAAAGGTGGAAAAAGTTCTGAGATGATTTTGCTTTGTCTAATTTTTTTACAGCACAGAAACCTGACATTTTAACAGGGGTGGGTAGACTTTTTATATCCACTGTACATCAGCCATCTGTGGTGGTGATTTCTGTTTTAATACAGTAAATAAGAAAACAGCTGTTGATGGTTGATATCTAACTGTACATTACTAATCAGTTGGGTATAACTACTCCTTCTGGATCACTACATTGTCCTAGTGAAGGGACTTGTGTACTTCAATAAAGCTGTGAGCTATACCAATTAGATTTAGCCAAAATGGGCATGTCATAGCAGAGAAGTCCAACTAGCAACACACTCCAGTATCTTTTCCAAAATGACCTTATGGATAAGCACAACCATAGACATAACGATTAGATGTGGCTGGCGTACTGCTGTCCATAGGCTCACGGGGAGTTGGATACGACTGGACGACTAAACAAGACCAATCATATAGTGTACATTTTGATGCTAAAACTACCTAACAATTAATTTGCTGATGGGAATATTTTTTTATAGCAGATGTTTTAACTGAAAACATCCAACAAAAATCCGTTTCACATACATAATTGCTGCAGAGCAAAATTCCCAGCAACCCACAATGTGCGTACAACAGAGGCAACAAATGCTGCGGGTCCTGTTCTAAATATTCTGTAAATTTCTATCAAGCTACCAAGAATTCAGCAGCGATTGGTATCCCAGTTGTCAGAAATGTTTTCTGAAAGAAGCCGGCCAATTGGCATGTGTCCAGTCCGTTTTACTAGCCGCGAACTTAGAATGTTTCCCAGAGTGTATGAATAGGTTTTTGTTTATTGGAACAGCTAATGTAGAGCAAAATATAATTAGTCCTGCAATTTCGCTTATTTTCTGCTGGAGATGAAGGGGTTGCAACTATCTGAGACTATTGCAGAATGTATTCATGTTTAGTAGAGCACTAAATTGATGTTATATAGCCATGTTTCTTCTGGGTAACATCTTGGTAACCATGGAAACAGCAGTAGTTCATGTTATACTGTCAATGGTGATACTTAGATCTTTAAACAGGGGAATCCTGCCAAGGACTGTAGGAACCAAGCATAGTGTGACATGTTCTGTAAGAATAAGGTAATTGAGCACTAATCCGACCAGTATTGGAAATGATGTGCTCATTTATAACATTTCCATTATAATTATCTAATGTAGCGTATATTCTTGATACCATAATTTTTACCATATGACAGTTGTACTTTCTTGGTGATGTCTTAACAGCTTAATTATTGATTTAGTTGACAGTTTATACAATTAAAGGGTCAGTGTAAGGGTTGTGAGTATCTAGTTCACCAATTGCAAGTTCAAGAAATATGTATTTATAAATTCAATTATAAAGACATCTCTAAATAAAATGGTTTAAATATGAATGTTAACGTGTCTGAGACGTTAGGTCTGTCTTCACCTATATCCCGTCACGTAGCTCATATTGTTTCTGTAGAAGCCACTGAATTTACAGGCAGTCCCCGGGTTAAAGAAAAGATATGTTCCTGAAAACGTCTTTAAACCGGATTTGTATGTAACTCAGATACATGATGAATAATAATCATAATTCTATAATATATGATATATGGTAATAATAATACAGTATAATACTGCAGAAATAATAATACCCCTGTACTGTCTGACGCGGAGGCTGCACAGGCTTCCTGGGTCAGCACGTAGCGTCGCGTGACCCAGCGGAGCCTGTGAGGCCGTCAGCCAATCAGTTGCGTCCGCGTTTCGCGCCGTTTGGCACAGCAGCGTGGTCTCCCGACTGAAATCCCACCCACCCACCCTGTTGATGTGGTTGTTTGTTAAAAGAAAAAAAATGTAAATAGTTATATGAAGAAAAAAAAAAAAGAGAAAAAAGAGATTTTGTATTCAAGGAATTTGCTGAGAAGTGGCATTTTGTTGTGTATTCTGCTATGTTTTATGGCTTGGCGGGAGGTGAGTTGCCCGGCCCACTGGCCTAAGTGGGCGTTGGACCTACCTTACAGGGCGTGCTTAATATAAGTATTGGGGCTTTGGGCAGGGCCCAAAGCGTGAGGTCACTGTCAGTGGCCGGGCTCCTCCCCCGGAAAAAGTATTACCGTATTTTGTGTAAATAAAGTTATGTGTCGTTATATACAATTGTTTATAAATACGTAGTTTCTCCCAATCAGTCGTCGTGTCCGTTATTCATCATCTAAGCCTAAATGGATCATGCATGGGTCATGTAATAGTAAGTTACAGAAACTATTGTTCTCTTTTTTTAATTCAAACAAACACAACATAAAAACAAACTCATACAAAAAGCCTCGGGAGCCCGTTCTTAAGTATATTCAATTATTTAGGAATTCTGATGTAAGCATTAATTTAATCTGGGAGGTTTAGCCATTGTGTGGAAAATCAGGCAACAAACAATTCAAATCACAAATGACATCAGATAGGGGCATGGTCACACATGTACACAACACAGAGATAAGATGAGATAAGTGATAACTGAATATTTAAACAACTGCCAGGTTATTTCAATGGCTTCCACAAAAACAATGTTGGATCATGTGACTGGAGGGAGGTGGAGCTCAACCCAGCATGCCAGGCAGATTTATTTAAAAACAATTTTATTTACAGATGACTTTATTGTTGAATTTATAATTTCTTGAGCTAAAAAATGGGGATCTGGATACTCATATTCCGTTACTGGGGGCTAACACTAGCCCCTTAACGTTAACTGTAAATAGTTATCACCATTGGATTGTACAGCTAGTTGTGGAATCCTTGTAAGGATTACCTTGTAACTTCCTCATAAGATTGTCATTATATACATGTGCAACTGGGCAAGGATTTGGAGCTCTGAGCTCTTTATTCGGAAACTCATCTTCCTAATTAAATTTACACTGTATAATTAATTAGGCTTCCAGCATCTTGAACAAACTAAGGGCCTCATTCAAATGCGATTTGGCCAATTAAATAGGGCTCTATATAAGCACATAGCATATATTTGTTTCAGAAGTTTTTAGTTAGTGAAGACCTTGCTTTTGGATAGAAGTTCACTAACTAAAAACTTCTGTAGAAAAATATTCTCTGTGCTTATATAGAGCCCTATTCAATTGGCCAAATCGCATTTGAATGAGGCCCTACATTAAGTTCTTTCTTTTCAAGTCTCAGACAATGTCAGTTTTATCAGTAACATATTTTCTTATGCTAACAAATGTGGGGATTTACTAAGCATCTCAAGTGCATCACTTCATCCCTTTCTTTGTTGTTGTTGTTCAGTTCTTCAGTTGTGTCTAACTCTCGGTGACCATATGGACAGTATCACTAAGGCACATCTGTCTGTGTTTCTGATTGTGCTTATCCATATGGTTTTCATGGCAAAGATACTGGCGTTTGTTGCCAGTTTCTTCTACAGTGGACTGCAATTTCTCTGCCCTTTCTTTATTATGCTCTATGCACTTGCTACCAAGGAAGGACTGTTAATATCAAAATTGCTGAGCCCATTATAGAAAATAGAAAGTCTAACATGTGAGTATGTTATTTCTTTATTTTAGTAATATATTAACAAAAGAATGCATGATGTGGACTACTGATAAGACTGGCACTTTCTTCTTTAAAGTAAAATAAAGCTATGTAAATTAAAATATAAGTTTTAGACATTGACTATGGTCCTTAATGACTTTTCTAAAATGAATCATTAACCCTGAATGTATCATAATGGTACACCATATCTAAAGACTAGGAGCCTCATTCAATTGAGCTTTCACAAGTTACTATAGCCTATAAGTGAGGTCACAAGTTAATCTGCTTTTCAATTGGCGTCTTTTTTTTGGTCTCCAAACGGGTTACGAAATACGGCCTTGAAAACATTGCGGTGGTTAAACCCCGATCTTATAGCCTCCCGAAGCCTTTGATCTTTCACTTCCGATCCCTAAAATCACAAATCGCTATTCAATTGCTCCAATTCCCCAAGCCCGCAAATGTTTTCACACCCGTAAATGGCAAATGAAGGAGAAAATCCTGAGTGCTAGAGAAGACCCGCAATGGTGTTAAAGACCTGTTCGCAGCACTGTAAATGCAAATAAAAAAAATAAATAACTGTAATTTAAGGGGGAAAGTGATGATAGACATTAGAATTAATTGCACAACAAGCTCTCAAATCGGCAGTAAATGAAATGTATTTTTATGTTTCATTTCGGGGGTTATATCGATCTCAGGAATCAACAAGTTAATACATATCAGGCTACCCATATGGACTAAAACAGTATTGGCATTCAATTTTATTATTTCGTATTTTGAGGGTTTGCAAGTCTGATCGCATATCGGACCCCCAAACCTAATTGATTGACATGTAACCTCCATGTTTTACTGCCGTAATGACGGTCTCATTTTCTATTGGCTGGTTCGAAATGGGAGGTTACGGTCTTGCTTAATTGAGCATGTTCCCGCCCTGAACTGCTATAAACGGTTTACAGAGTCGGCTTTGGGCCAATAACTTGCGGCCTTGATCAATTAAATAGCTCCAGAATCGGAGACCAACGGGAGCCCACAGCACTATAGAATTTGCTGTAAATATACTATACTAAAATTAGTTACAAAAATGGTAGGAGGTATTTCTCTTTTTTATGATGGCAATGATGTATAGCTGATTTGCAATGAGTGTAGAGGAGATAGTCCTATTGAGTATAAATGCTCCTAACAGTCCCGTCATGACACAACAAGACATTAATGAACCACAGTGGCCAGATTATTTCTATATGGTCTGTTGAATAACTATACTTGACAATGGGAAACATGTTTTTTTTAGAAAGAAAAAAAATAGCCTTTGCATTTCTAACTTTTACATTCAGATATTCTTTACTGAGTGGTCATAGAATCTTCCCGTGCATTCAACTACCCTCCCAGCTTAGGAAGTTGATTAGCACAAACAAAAATGGTACAGTAAACTCCCGGTTATCCAGCACCTAACCAACCGGCACTCTCAAGCAGCCAGCACCGGCATCAATTCCCCATTTTAAATTTACTCCCACTTAACCGACATAACCGGCACTAACTAGCAATATCCGGAGTTCGAGACTGCAAAAAAAAATGCTAACTTTTTTTCTAATTATATTTTCTAGGCCTAAATGGCCCAGTTTAGGTGCTAATGCCGTTTAAAAGGCATTTTAAAGGGGTTTTGGGGTGTTTAAGGGAGCCTTAAATTCGAGGACTCACGATTAACTGGCAACTACACTTATCCGGCAATAGGGAGTCCCAGTGGGTGCCGGATAACAGGGAGTTTACTGTATATATATAAAACTGACATCACAGCCAGGGGAGTAGGAACCGGAGGGAACAAATCCCCCCAGAAGTGATGGTTTGTGTGGTTTGTTGTATGTATGTGTATATATATATATATATATATATATATATATATATACATATATATAGTATATACTGTACATAGTACATTCGTGTTCACTTTTGAATGTCTAAAACAAGTTTAAAAACCTGCTTCCTGCACAGAATGCACAGAGAAATACAGTTATTACACTGCATTATGGGAAGCTGAGCAGGGACATGCAAATGTGCCCACAAATGCTTAGTTCTTCAATCCATAACCATTTTAAACATGGCTTCCTTTAAGCTTAAGCCCACTGCATTACACAGCTTTTTTTTGCAAAGCGAAGGTTGGATTTTAACACAAACTGGGAATCCTACCCACGGACAGCGGTTTCAAGGTTACTGCCTATCATCAGCATGGGGCGGCATCCCAGCTTGTGTTGTGGCCCTTATGAGTAAGTAGTTCACCACAACAATCATTTAATATATGGTGGGCAAAAGAGCGATAGAAGCCCTCCACCGTACAGTAGTACAGTAAATAAATAGTACATCTGTGTTCACATTTGAACGTCTAAAACAAGTTAAAAAGCCTGTTTCCAGCTCAGAGTTCCGAGAAATACAGTTATTACACTGCATTCTGGGGAAGCTGAGCAGGGACATGCAAATGTGCCCACAAATGCTTCGTTCTTCAATCCATATATATAACACAAACCATAACATAAGATTTGTCCCCCCTAGCTCCTACGCCCCTGACTCTGATGTGAGTTTTTCTACATTGCAGTGCTTAGTGACCCCCATCAAGTAAATCTTAGCCCAAGAAGATGAAGCAGAAGGGTATAACATGATTTCAATATTTCTTCATGCACTTATAGTCGAATATTTACTAGGACTGTATCTTTCCAAGGAAACTAATTATACAAATATAATTCTTAACATTTATTTTAAACCCAATTTATTTACCATAATTGCCCCTCTAGGATTTACTAGACCACCTCATTTAATTTTGCGACCTAGAGTTTTACATTTCAATTTAATTCAAATACTTACTGAAATGAAGTGTTTGTAAAATGTCGGCCCTTTAACCTTATAATACACAACGGATAAAAGCTGTACTGAAACATAAATAAACCCAACACTGAGCCCAATTCACGGATCACATGTTTTCACATACATGGCAGAAATTGTTTAGTGGTTAAACTTAGCAACCACCAAGTATTTAAGAATATCCATTTTAGTACATTTTTGCTAACCCATAATTTATGCTGCGCGTGAATGAAAACTGAAGTAACAGATTGTCTTGATTTAGCACCAGGCTTTAGTTGATCACAGAAACCAATGCAAATTTGTATCTTAACAACCTCATTAAATTGGGCTTGATTTACTACGTCCTCTTAATCACAGCCCTGGCATGTTCTCAAAACAGTGTAAACCACTTGTGTTTTGTATTGTTTTGCATATATTTGGAGAGCTTTCGATGCATTGTCCCACAATGAATAAACAAGCGGAAAAGACAATAGATTTAATAAAAATGCGTTTGTTAGACATAAACCCAATTACAAACAATTTATTTGTGTTCCGTTTTATTAAGTCCCCTTCTGCTGATAAATAGCATCTTTACAAACCATCGACAATTATAAACTGGCATTATGCTGCTTTTCCGACAACGTACATTATTTTTTGGCATATAAAATACATCTGCTTTTTACAATATCAAACCTAATAAAAAACTAAAATGGCATTCAGTAAGCCTATCATAGTTATTCAAGACAATGCCATTCAGGGTATATACTAAGAATATTCTATTCTATTTTTTTCTTTTTTTCTTTACTTTTATACATAGGGCCTTTATCCAAGAGGCTTTGCATAAATAGCCATTATTTTGGAGAATAAATAAGTAATATACAAGAAAAAGCATGATAGAGCGAGGTTTGGGTTTGTCGATGAAATGGTCCAATGGACCAGAGGAAAGATCAGGGTCTTGGGCACAACCGGTCAAACCTAGAGATCAGGAAAAGAAGGGATAAATTATATAGGTTGGAAAGAGGAAATAGGTATATTTTCAGGGAGATGCAGAATATGTGTCGATTTGGAGACTAGACTGTCCAATGTGTGAGTTTATTCCAGGTGAGAGGTGCAAGGATGGAGAGGCAGGACTGGGCACAGGGTGGGAATGGGACTGGGAGAGATGGATTTGTATCATAGGGAGCATGGAACGTAGAGCAAGATTATTGAGGTCCTGGGAAGGTTGAATATTAGATGTGCAGAAGCATTTTGGATTTGTCTTAGTGGGGTAAATTAATAGTCGTGGAGATAGATGATGAGGGAGTTAAAGTAGACCAGGTCATTGAAGAAAAAGGAGAGGTAGATATAAAAGGGCACATTTTGTAACTGTTAAACAATTGGAATTGGCAGGTGCCAGTACATATGTTCTACAATATTTGCACTATCTCTTCTACTACTTTTTTTAGTTTGCCACTGTGGTGCCTGCAATTGTGCATGAGCTGCGATTGAATAAACTGTTAATGCGCCACTACAATACATCTTGTTCTTGCAATAAAATTCTATATTCATAGCAAATTGTAATACAAATGCTATCTATGCATTTATTGCTATAATATATACCTACTACTCATTGCTGGCTTTTGATTTATAGTTTTATATTAGCCATCCATGGCTGATTTCTAATTCACAGTTATATATTGGCTATACATTTTGTTGTTGTTTAGTCGTTCCGTTGTGACCCTTTGTGCTCATTCATATGGTTTTCTTGGCAATGATACTGGAGTGGGTTGCCAGTTTCTTCTCTAGTGGACCTCAATCTCTCTGGCCTATTTACTATGACCAGCCCATCTAGGGTTACTCTACATGATATAGCTCACAGCTTCATTGAAGTACACAAGGCCCTTCACCCGGACACAGTAGCGATCCAGAAGGGGCAGCTATATATAACTGAGATATCAACCATCCACAGCTGTTTTCTTATTTACGGTATTAAAATAGAAATCAGCCACAGATGGCTGATGTATTACAGTACAAAAATCAATAATTGATCTATGGCATATTACCATGTTAAATATTCATAATTAGTAGAAAATATACTGATCAGATTTAAAAGGATATATAATAATGGGAATACGAACCTTACCATTTTGGATTGCTGGTTTGTGATGGTTGGGAAATTGGAAAAATGTAGTGAATACTGTGTCGCATCTTGGGTGACCCTACACGGTAGGACTCACACCTTCATTGAATTATACAAGGCCCTTCACCATGACAAGCGTTGCAGAAACTATAATATTAATTATACTATATTAATACTATATTATTGTTCTTTAAAAAGCAACAGCATTTTCTGTAGTGATAAACTCTGATGCTGGAGAGACTGAAGGCATAAGAAGAAGAGGACGGCCGCGGTGGAGATGGATAGATGCGTCCATTGATCAGCCACGAATGGCTGATGTATTACAGTAGTTAAACAAATCAGTTACTGATCCGTGACATATTATCGTGTCAAACATTCACAATTAGTATAAAACTAGAATATTGCCCGTCAAAAAATGACGGCAATGAAATTGTAAGTGAGCTAATGCTGTTTGGTGTATAATAATCAAATAAATAATACATTAATAAATTAATATACTTTACCTATTTTGAAGTAATATATGCAGGAAGCATTCTGTTGAAGAGCTGGCAATCTGTTTTGATGTTGCTGGAGCATTAGTGGTGTGGAGCTGCTGTGTAAGCGTGATGAATGTGTGCAGTGTAATAGTGTGCGTGCGCGAGACCAAACCGTTAGTGTAGCTGTGTACTTCCGCATTGTATAAGTTATTGTTCTAAAATGGCGGCTAATGTGTGGTATGCGTCTGTAGCGGAATATCCGTAGGTGTTTTGTGGTGTTTTGCGTGTTTCTGGTGGTGTTTTGCGTGTTTAGAGTGCTGTAGCCTCGTTTTCGTTTTGTTCGGCGGACATTTTTTCTCTCGCTTAGAGAATTTTTTAGTGTCTAAACTCTTTTATTTTGAGTTAAATTAAGGTGTAACTTCATTTTTTGAGGTCCTGGGTGCCCCCTCTTGCTGTAGGTAAGCTTTTTATGTATGTGTTGTGTGTATTTATTGTGTTTTTCATTTTTTGATGTCCGCGGGATGTGGACGATTTTTGCGAGGTCGTAATGGGTGGTAACGTGTCTCGTATGTTGTTTGCGTTCCGACGTAAAGTTTGCAAGGATCGCAGTTGCTGGCAAGGAGCGCCTTCGGCGCTCCATGCCAGCAACTGAGGCCCTCACTTTGCGATTTTGGCTACAGAAGGATTGTGATTCCAATTGGTGATGCAAAATAGCTGTTCATGGTCCATCATGGCTCCGTTGAAGATAAAAAATAAGACATTTTTTATTGACCTTTCTTTTTTGTTAAGAAAAGTAGTCTTTTCTAGTCTTATGAACAATTAACTTTCCATAAGCAGTGCAAAACAAGACACAAATGGCATCTCTGAACCCCACTGAACATTTGTCGGTTCGCTCTATGGAGCACTGCCTTCAGATTTAACCAGCAGGAATCTGGGAACATTTCCAGAACATTAAACGTACAAAGGTGTGCATGGCATTAGAGTGGGAGTATTTCTTTTGAATAAATCTGCTCGGCTGTTTTTAAGATATGGCTTGCTACAGTCAGAAATATGTAAATTCTTAGATAGATCTAATTAGAATCAGGATCAATTTAATTAGTTGCCAAACAGAGGCATGTGAAAAATGTTAGTTCATTTTTTTTACAATATTTCACACTTGGCATGCAATAATCCCAGCTGACAATTTTCATATTAGCACACTACAGATGGCAGATAAGACGCCAGCATTTACACCAAGAGTTAATTAAACGTGTGTCCATGTTTTTTTATCTTATTGAATCTGTGATAGAAATATATACATGTTTATGAATCGGAACATATATAGTGTACATTGAAGTCAAGTTCTACTGAAATACTAAGGTTCAAAAGTATGTGTTAAATGGCACATTGAGATTTTCTTCTCAACTTGTAGTTTTATTGGTGATCAGTTATAAAATAAAATAAAAAAATCCATAATGTATGATCACTAGAATGGTATGTCTAATGAACATGTGGAATGTTCAACAGCTCATTAATTTTGATTGAACCTCCCGTGTTTGGGAATATAGTCTAATCCTTCCATGTTCCCTCAGGAACTTAGTTGGAAAGTACTGAACTAAACACAGAACGCTATGAGCTAGGTTTATTATGTTTATCTGGAGCTGATAAAGCTGATAAAGGATGTAATGCCTGGTTTGAAGCATTGTAGGGCTCTCAGTATTTATTAACTCTCTAATTGTCTTAGATGGGCCATTCTGGAGAGGCTCAGCTCATACTCACTGCTTTAAGGAGTTGGGGAGGAACAAATATTTAAAATATCTTTGATCACTCACTAGATTGATCAGACATTTACTATATATATATATATATATATATATATATATATATATATTTATATATATATATATTATACCTGGGGCCATATTAAATTTGAAGCCCGTAGCGGCACCGGTACACCCGCAAAGCCTGCCGGCTTGAAATTCACCGGAGTTACAGAGCTATTACATTCAGCCATGTCACGACCAACGGGCCGGAGATGCAAACCCGTAACCTTTTCGTGTGCAAGTTGATCAATTAGTCAAACCCGTAGTTACGGGTTTAGGGGGAGCCAATAATAAAAGAGATCGTCATCAGTACGTCACTGAAACATTGAGGTTATATTTTAATCCCTTACGGGTTTGTATTACGAGTTACGATCAGGAACGCATTCCAGAAATAATGCAATATTAATAAATCAGTAAATATTATATTATAGTCCATTCGAGTTTCATTATATATATTGCCGAGATCGATATAACACGGAAATTATACATTAAACAAAGTATTTTATATTGCAGATTTGCGGGCTTGAGAATGTTGTGCTATTAATTCTAATACCTAACATCACTTTCCCTTTTATTTTAAGTAAAGTAGGCTTTTTAGCTCTATTTGTGGGTTAGGGGTTGAAACACCAGTGGATTTGTGGCAATTTAAAAGCGATTTTGGAACGTAACAGTTACAGGCTTGACAGATCACTGGATTTGCAGCAACGGAGTTCAGATTTCGACATCCCGTGGGGTTTTTACACCTGTAACCCGCAGATCGTAGTGATCACAGCATGTTCATGCACAGCACACACTCACATATATACATATATATATACAGACACTCATATATATTTACATATACACACACTCACATATATATTTAAATTTATACACATATTTACATACACACATAGAAATCACAAAACTGAATCATAGTTTACAAATATTTTATATTTGCGGAGCACCACGAGCCATTGATGTCAGAGGTAAACGTTGACTGTGAAGGTGTGTGAGGGCCAACTGACAAGCCTCAGTTGAGCAACTCACTGTCCAAACAAATTAGGGGCTAACAGACGTGTGTCTAAAATGACAGTACAGCGAACCCATTTACGTATGGGGCTTTGAAGCAAACGGCTGGTCATTGCACCCATGCTGAAGAGGGTTCATCATCAGAAACAGCTTCACTTTGCACAACAGTACCAAGATTGGACCTCTTCGGATTGGCAAAGGGTTGCCTTCTCTTTTCAGTAACATTTCTGCTCCATCGACAGGATGGATGTTGTTGTCTCAGGCACAAAACCTCAGAGAACAAACATTCTGCAACCATTGTTGGAGCTGGTGGCGGCTGTGTAGTGGTCTGGGGGATGTTTTATTTGCATTGTTTGGGTCCACTCATACTTCTGGAAGCCACTCTCAATCGATTAGGTTATCTATCCATACTTGCAGATCAAGTACACCCATAAATGTTGACTGTGAAGCAGATGAGATCTTCCAGTAGGACAATGCAACATGTCATATGTCCCGAATTGCCTAGGAGTGGTTGGAGGAACACAACAAAGACTTCCAAGTACTTCCCTGGCATTCAAATTCCCAGACTTGAATCCCATTGAGCACCTGTGGGACCACCTCGACCACCTTGTTCGCTGTGAGGATCCTGCACCACGAACTCTTCAGCACTTGCCTAATGAACTGCAGTCTGCATGGCACCAGATACCCTTGCCAACCTTTCAGCATCTTATTGACTCACTTCCACACCGTCTAGCTGCTGTCCGTGCTGCACATGGCCGTTCGGGTCATAATAATTTGACTGGACTGTGTAATTTAAAATTCATTTTAAACCCTTTAGACTATAGGTTTGAGAGTTTTCAATCTTGTGAGGTGCTTTGGAATTTTTTTTTTATTTTGCAATGTTTTCAGATTTTTTTGCCTTGCACTTAACCCCTGAATAGGGTCATGGGATATGTTGGCACATTACAAATAAAATATAATAATAATAATAATAATAATAATAATAATAATAATAATAATAATAATAATAAAACTACTGGTAATAACAAGTATATTATAAGTTTAAAGTTATTAAAAATTGCACACAGTAAATGAACACTGAGGCTTGCAAACCACAAACTAAGATTATGGTATTTTATGAATGAGCAATCATCGTCTTAATTACTGATTGGCCCTGGAATTGGACAGGGGTGTATATCTGCATAGGCCCACAATGCCCAGGCCTAAGGCTTCAGGGTTCAGTAGGCTGTCTGCATTTATATGCAAATGACTTTCAATGGGCAAAGATTTGAAAAAGCAAGAGTAAAGAGTATTTTAAAGAACACAAGTAGTTAATACTCACTCAGTCCTTTTTTTTAAGTTGTGGTGTATAATAGTTTATTAATCCTGTGCAAAGTGATCTGGATGTTTATCTGCCCTTTTTATATTATTTTTTTTCTTTTAAATGTGTAGATCCATTAAAAGCCACAAAGACAGAATGCTCTTTGCAATTAAAGCTCACTAATAATAAATATATCTGACATTATCTTTTCTGTTAAGACCTCAATTATAGTCAACATTTTAGCCTTGCAGTTTTTTTTGGGCGTAATCATAAAATATTGTAATGTAACACACTGACTTTATTGCATTCTTTTCCTACTGTGTGTACACTAGAAATAGCAGAATATTATTTTGGCCTGAACTACAGAGGAAAGGATGATTCATTTTTACTTGTAATTTTTCATCTCCACCCTTGGCTGCATTCCTGATGTTAGTACATGTTATATCTCTGAGGAGTAATGCGGAGATTCATGTCTTTATCCAATTACAAAAAGAACTGTAGAAAAAATAAATAAAAAAAAAGCAGAACAAAATGTATCAAGTACATTATTCACATTTGAAAGAAATAATCATATCTAACCTCAAAACACATTAGAGTAGAACTACTACGATGATATGAAGCAAATCCTCATCTTTTATATAAATTGTTTATTTTGTACGGATGATATGTTTACTTTTTCTAATGCTTTTCACGCAGTGTCTTAAAGTTTGTACAACTGTTTAAACTTAAAGAAAAGACTTTGTAAAAACGGATAACGTAGAAGAACTGAATATGAACCAGGAAGCACAAGGATTGTATTTTTTTGGTTGAAGGCCCTGCAAGCTTTTTGCCAAAACGAGTCCGTTGCAAAACCGCAGAAAACTGGAACAAAAGCAGAAAAAGCAGTTTGTGATTTGTCAGATAATTTTGAAATATCTGCTTTTTTTTTTTTTTTTTGCTTTGTGTTTGCTTCAGTTTTGTGATTGGCACTGATAATTAGTTTCCTTTATTAAGAATAAAAAATGTGAAGCAAATGGTGCAGAAAGATGTAGTAAAAGTACAAAATGAATTAAATGAAAAGAAAATTAAAAGAAATGTGTTGCTCCTTATTATTTTAGTTTTGCACTAAGGAAAATTAGGCTCAAGAAGGCAAATTTCCTTTCGGACTGCTCAGAATTTGCAGAGCAAGGTATTTAGCAAAGGAGAGGTGGGGTCATCTCTCTCATTTATTTAGTTTTATGTAAGACAAATGTCAGTGGTGAAGCTATTAATTGAGGAATCTGGAAGAAATAATTCTCCTCACAACTTCTCTCTCTCCCTATAACAGTGGTGGCGAACCTATGGCACGCGTGATACAGGTGGCACGCCGTGCCCCTTCTGTGGGCACGCGGCCATAGGTCGCCGGCAGCATGCTGGGTCTGCTCTTCGTGCGCGAGCACGGCGCCTGAGCGCGCCTGAGCACTCTCCCGTCAATGAAAGAAGGAAGGGCTGTGCTAGCGTGCGCGTGCGGCACAGGCGAGCAGACTCCTCGAGATCCGCAGGGGGAGAGGCAAGGGGAAGGTAAGAGTTGTTATGGGTAGGGGAGAGACAAGGGAGAAGGGGGAGACAAGGGGAAGTGGAGAGACAAGAGGGGAAAGAGAAGGGTGGGGGAGACAAGGGAGAAGGGGGGAGAGAAGGGGGAAGAGAGAAGGGGGAAGACAGTGGAGAATGGGAAAGAGAAGTGTGGGGGAGAGATAGAAGGGTGTGGGAGACAAGGGAGAATGGGAGAGACAAGGTTGGGTGAAACAAGGGGGTAGAGAGAGCAGGGTGGGAGAGACCAGGGGGAGAGACAAGGGTAATGGGAGACACAAGGGGAAGGGGAGAGACAAGGGGGGAGACAATGGGGAGGGGAGAGACAAGGGGGAGAGAGAGTGAATGGTGGGAGAGACAATAGTGAAGTACAAGGAAAGACAAGGGTGGGGGTAGAGATAAGAGTGAAGGAGATACAAGGGTGGGGGAGAGATAAGCAGAGAAAGAGGGAGGGAGGGAGGAAGAAATGAGAGCAGAGAAGGGAGGATGGAGAGAAAGAAAATAGGGAGAGGCAGAAGGGAAAGGGAGAAGTAAGAGAGTGAGATTGGAGAGAAGGTAGAGGCACATGAAAGGAAGGGAGAGGAGAGAGAAAGGAAGAGGGAGATGCAAAAGGGAGAGGTAGAGAAGGGAGAGAAGGGAGGAGTGAGAGAGAGGGGAGAGGCAAAAGGGAGAGGTAGAGAATGGAAAGAAAGGAGGAGGGAGAGACACAGGGAAGGAAAGAGACAAGGGGGGGTAGAGCCAAGGTAGAAAACAGAGACAATTGTGAGCGGTACAAGAGAGGAGAAATAAGGGTGGGAGAGAGAGAAGGATGGAGGGAAGAGACAAGGGAGAAGGGGAGATACAGGGGTGGTGGGAGAGACAAGGGGGAAGGGGAGACATAAGGGGCAGGGGAGAGACAAGGGAGAATGGGAGAGAGAGAAGGGTGTAAGAGACAAGGGGGAGTGAGAAAGTGAGAGACAAGAGACAATGATGTGGGGAGACAAGAGGGAGTGGTAGTCAAGAGAGAAGGGGAGAGACAAGGGAGAAGGGGGCGACAAGGGTAAGCGGGCATATGCATTAAGGGAGCAATGTATAAAATTGCTATTTTTGGATTGAAAGAGTGAGGTGCATTGTATTCTCATTTGCATGGCCCTGCCTTTTAGACATGTGAATGGGCTTATTAATGTAATATTAATTTCCTCTCTCTAAAAATGTATATATATATACATACAGTGTGGGGGGGGAAAAGTATTTGATCCCCTTCGGATTTTTTTTGTCCATGACAAAGAAATGATCAGTCTATAATTTTATCAAAAATGACGGGAATACAATTGTAAAGCTGACAATGCTGTTTGCCACATAATGTGAGGCTTTTGCTCCTCTGAGCACCATTTGCGTGGCGCGCACTAACTGCCATTTGTTTTATTTTCAACGTTCTGCGTTCCTGTCGTTGTTCGTCTAAGACTCAGTATTCAGGTTTAATTGCCGTGTTGGCACTTAGAGGAAAAAAAAGTTGGCATGTATTGCGGTTTGGGCACTCGGGCTCAAAAAGGTTCGCCATCACTGCCCTATAAGTATATATTTGTGACTAAAACTGTGAAATACAGTAAGCAAATGCTTAAAAGGAGCCATGTTTAAAATGGTTTGGATTGACAGAGTGATGGTGCATTATGTGGCCTCATTTGCATGTCCCGCCCAGTTTTCCCAGACTGCAGTGCATCTACTGTATTTCTGAGAAATTTGAGCAGGAAATACGTTTTTATCAACTTATTTTTAGACATTCAAATAGAATCACTAATGTACTATTCCTCATTTGTACTACTGTACTTTGTACGGTGGAGGGCTTCTATCACTCTTAGCCCACCATATGTGAAACAATTGAATAGCTGCCAATCAATAAAAAGCCAACAAATGCATTTAAGTCCTCTTTCATGCTTTAGCATCTGCAGTAGCTCCTACTACGGCACCAAGCATGAATATAAGGGTCCAACTCTTATTACATTCAAGAAATAAAGATTGTTTTTTTCAATTTATTGTCATTAAAATGTTCTTGCATTGTAATTAGCTGGTTTTCTAAGTTAGTTAGCGTTAATGGCAGTGTAATTTACATTGACTGTGCTTAACCTCTAGTTGCAGGGATGTCCTAGTATATACTGGCTGTAATGGGACTCTGTCAACCCAAAATCAAGTTATTGTTTTTTTTAGGTTATTCTGAAGGTGCGTGAAAAGCTGGCTTTATATTGTGAATCAATCCTTGGAAATTACACATTGTTGTTACTGCATTTATATGCAAATGAGCAGCACATGCATATTAACCAGCTAATTAGTATTATAGTCTGCTTGTCTATCTTTGTAATCGCCAAAATAAAGACCTGCGATGTTATCTGACAGTTAGACCTCTCCACCACCCTTGTCAAGCACTCTGAGTTGCACATTAGCATATAGGAGCCGCAAAATGAATTCTAAATATTTAAGGGATGATTTACTATAGAGAAAACCTGCTAGTACAATATATAGCAATTTTTTTATGCTCAACTTCCTGATGATTTAATTTTCCCATTAATTCTAAGAAGTTTGTAAAGGATGGCAGGAGTTCCAACCTAATGATGAGGACCAACAGCTGTATTCAGTACAGGTTTTTTTTTTACAAACATTAACTATTTTAATCACAATAAATTGAATAGTTGTATACAACTTGCCCATTTTGAAATGTAGGCTGTTATAGTGGCCCTTTAAGGATGTATGATTTGACTCCTAATTAATGGGCATTTGGACATTCCTCCTCTGACTACATACATATTTTAGCCAATATGTGTAAACCACTATAAGTGAATAGTAATTAGAGGTGCTCAATCTGAGAACAGACAATACCTGAAGAAGGTCTGTCCTATAGGTCTGGTCACCTACTCAGAGAGCAACATATTTTAGCCACTTGTGCCCTTTACAGGGGAAATATCATGTAGTATATCAGTTTGGTCTCACTCAAAAGAGTGATCCAGCCCTGAAATACCAGGCAATTCTACCCTGAACAGGAGAAACAGCAAACCCCAGACGGTTTAATTATTTTATTGAAAAGTTAAAATGGTTACAAGGATTACAATGTTTTCACAGACCAATAGATACATCATAAATAAAACATGTTCATGTACATAAAACTTGGCAGAAATGAGACAGATCATCTTAAAATGGTTTTGCCAATCATAAAAGGACATTAATACATTTTTGTACAGAAGGAAATTATATCTTAAAACCAACACCAAATATAAAAGACAGTCTTTTTTTGATCCTTCACAATATCAATAGTTAAAAGATGTACCTCATATTTACATATAAATGCATTTAAATCAAGATAAAACTTAGGTGGGCTAAAAGCATTTGGGATTAATAACGATAAAGATATCCAATTATATATATATTCTCCCTGCATACAATTTGATAAAGGTTGCTGTTTTATCTGCAATTTTCTTACGCAATATGCTATAATTTTTCAAAATAAAAACTTATCAATATCGGGAAGATGTGTCCTACAATTTTTTACCCGAGCCAACTTTTCCATTTTTGAGGACCATAAGAAGGAAAACAATTGTTTTTTTATTGTTTTGAACCATAAAGAGTTGAGGGGAAAGATAAAACAATTACAAATAATAATTTGTAATAAAAATCTCCTTAATTATTAAAATCTTTCCTTCAAGTGATACATTTCTCAACTTCCAGAAATGTATTTTGACTTGAGTTTTCTTAATAACTAAAACACAGTTTTCGTAGCAAGACAATGATTTATGAGATAATCTGTCCAGGGGACCTGTCCAGATAGAAGTCTTTATAAGTTGTCCTGATTTTCTACTTCCCTGCAGTGGCTATTCCATGCAAATCTACACAAGTCAGAAAACATTTAGAAAAGCCTACTGGTCACATCCTCTTTTACCCTATGGACATGGTTGAAGGGAAGCACATCTACTGGAAGCAACACAACTAATTTTAAATTTAAGTTTTATACTACACTGATATTTTTTTTCTTCCAGTACTGAATGTTTTGCTAATCAGTAACTAAGACAAATTACATCCTATTGTATGATAACAATAGTGACCCTTTAAATATATATATTTGCCTTTCTTAACCACTGGTTTTAATTTTGGGTTGCATGAATAGTCTGCGAGTTTCAATCCTGCATGGTGCTTTAGGGAAAGCGATATGGACACCGGATTCCAAGCTCAAAGACAAGGCTCTCCATTCATTGCAAGGTGTGAATCTTGAACTTGTCATTGCCTGTAACTTAACTTATGTATAGCGCTACGGAATATGTTGGCGCGTTACAAATAAACAATAATAATAATGAATGAATAATAGTTTTTATTGATTAAAATAAATATTTATTTTTCATTTATTACTTAGAAGAGCCTATTTCCTCCAGTTTTATTGTGTCAGGTATTTGAATGGATCCATCACTATAGAACAGACCTGGGCATTTTACAGCCCCCGGGCCACACGTGGTCCTTTGGCTGTCCCTGTCCAGCCTGCGTATAGTCAATGGGAAATTAGAAAACTAATGTTAATAAGTGTACGCCATAAAGGCGACTGCTATTTTTTTCAATTTATGTATGTTTGTGCGTTCCTACGAACCCTCACAGTAATGTGTTGGAGAACAAATGTCTCCAAGAGATACTGAGCTAGCTGTTACCCCTCATAATTTTCAAATCACTTTAAGAAAGAAAGATTGATAGAGAATATAGAGTTTTGAACAAGACATGGACTTCTAAGTATTTATTTACTGAAGTCAAAGGTAAAGCCGTGTGCTTAGTTTGTGGAGTACAGATCTCTGTGTTTAAGGAGTACGGGAGTATTAGATTCGCCACTACGTGACTAAACAAGCAGAGAAATACAAGAACTTGACTGATGCAGAGCTGGTATGGGCATCTAATGCTTTGTTAGCTAAGCTGTAAAACCAACAAGGACTTTTTACCAAGCTTCACACATCCAGGGATGGAGCTGTCAAGACCAGTTATGTGATAGCCCACAAAATCGCAAAAACAGTAAGCCATTTTCTGATGGGGAGTTTATCAAAGAGTGTTTGGTGGACTCTGCAGCACTAATATGCCCCAAAAGAGCCGTTAGAGAACGTGCCCCTCTCCAGACGAGCCGTAATGAGAAGGATCAAGGACATTGTAGGAAATCCGGAGCTTCAGTTGCAAAACAAAGCGGACAAGTTCAACTTTTTCTCCTTCGCGTTGGGTGAGAGTTGCGATGTCCACTGCACAACCAAGTTACTTGTCTTTGTATGTGGGATATTGAAGGACTTTAGGGAGTGATTTGTTAATGCAGGTAAATACATGCTTGGACTAGTTGGGATTGAGATGGGACAACAGATGTTGTCGAAATATGACGGGGAAAATGCCAGACTTTTTAAAAAGATGCGGATAAAGTGACTTAAATTAACCCTGAACAGACATTGATATTTTTCATTGTATTATACATCAGGAGATGTTGTGTAAGTCATTGCTAAAAATTAACCATGCTATTGATGTTGTAACTAAAATAGTCATTATAGACAGTTTGTTGCACTTTTGGAGGAGCATGAGACTGAACATCATGCCATAGGCTACCACACAGCTGTCAGATGGCTAAGCCTCGGCAAAGTTCCTAAAAGAGTATGGGACCTGAGAGCGGAGATTCAGGAATTCTGTGAGAAGAAAGGGGATGACATCCCAGAGCTTTTAGATGGAGACTGGATAGCAGATTTTGGATTTGTTGTTGAGGTGACTGGACTAATGAATGAACTAAATACCAAACTGCAATTCAAGGGCTTTTTTGTATATGAAATGTAAAGCTTGGTGAAGGCTTTCTTAAGAAAGTTTCGGTTTCTTTCAAGCCAAATTGAGGACAACATTTTCACCCATTGCCAACACTAAAGGAAACCACATCATCAGCTGATTACCTCCACAGGTACTCATCCATGTTAGGAGCATGGCATGGTGAGTTTTCAAACAGTTGAGAATGAAAGGAACATGATGTTTTCTCCCTTTACCCTCAGTGTGGATTATACACCCAGCGATGTTCAACTGGAACTCATTGACCTGCATTCTGATAGAGCACTTTAAGTCAGTATCACTGCTGGATTGTTATTTTCCTCTTAAAGAGGAGAACTTAACACACTTGAGGAGGCATACTCCGAAGATGTTAGTTCTCTTTGGATCTACCTACATATGTGAACAACATTCTCAGTGATGAAGTATAACAAATCCAGATGCCCTCTCACTAATGATGTCCTTCCACTTTAGACATGCATCCTGATTGCATCCCAAGACATGCATCCTGACAGCTGTCTTTCCACCTCAGACATGCATCCTGACTGCATCCCAAGACATGCATCCTGACAGCTGTCCTTCCACCTCAGACATGCATCCTGACTGCATCTCAAGACATGCATCCTGACAGCTGTCCGTGGAAGGACATGCATCCTGACTTTAGCGCACTTGTTCAAGTCCAAGACAGATTGGATTTTTCTCACTAAACAAGAAAAAAGTACTGAAAAACATCAAAAGTTTTAATGTTTTTCAGTACATTTTTCTTGTTTATTGCTTTTTGGATGCAGTTAATTAATTGCTGGTCTACTAGAAAACATACTCATGTCTGGTATTGTTTTTTTAAAGGTTAAAAATATGTCATGTTAAAAATTATATTAATCGTAATATGTATACTAACCAGTAGCAGCTAATCAAAAGTATATATAGTTTACTACTATATAAAATATAAATTTATAGCTATATAAATTAATATTGAGCAGAATTAAGTTTAGCCTATGGTTCAGCCCTCCACAACAGTCCCAGTTTTTCATGTGGCCCCTTTGGGATAGAAAATTTCAGTCAACAGATACACAATTGTGAGCCATAGGTGTGTGTTTGGTGCTTGCTTGTTGTGCAAGTAGCTATTGCTTGTGTGAATACTGTACATGTGAAAATATGTTTATGAGTAATGCTAGTAATAATTATCTTTCCCTGCTTGAAACCACTGCTTGTGAAAGTAGTAAATTGTCCAACTGAGATTATCCCAGAGGTGGGTGGAAGGATTAAGGAAAGCCAGCTGAGTCAAATTTGAGCTTAATTATTTCCAATTATTATACTAATTGCTCAATATTTCTTTTCTCTTAGCCTTTGAGAAACAAGGATTTACCTTGTTCAGTGTTGCAATACTAGGCCAAATACGTAATCACTGCTATTACAGCAGAGCAATTTTGTGTAGCAACTATCTTTTTGCTATTTTTACTCATAGCCACATGTATTTTTTTAACATTTTCCTATACTTGTATTTAGGCTTGATTCCAATTGAATTTTTTTGTGTATATGAGGGAATAGTATTTAACATGTGATAAATGAAACAGCAACAAATGAAGTAAATATGTTTTCCCTGTATGCTGGGTATATACATAGAAGTATATTTTAATTGTCTATAAAATGCTTGATGTTAATCCATAAAGGACTGTAAACTATATATTAGGGAATACAACCAAATGTAATAGAGCAATACTCAATTATTAACACAATCATTATTATTAGATGGAGATAATAATAAAATAATATTTTTTATGTTGTGGCAGTTATTGCTCCTTAAAGGGGAACCCATTATGTGGACACATCATCTTTTGGCAACCCAAAGAGCTGTGTTAGATACCCTACAGATGGTTTGGGATGCAATGGGGAAGGATGTATGACAACTGCCACTGCAGAGATGACCCTTCGCAACCTTAGATAAGGTCCCAGGACTGATGAGAAATATCTTGTGGAATTCAGCAAATGGACTACAGTACCCTGTGGAATGAAACTGCTCAATTGCATGTGTTCAGACTTGAACTTTTTGAACAGGCTATATTATGGCCCCATTTACCTCTTGTCTGGAGCAAATATTCATATTGGCACAATATGCCGACTATCAGAACCGGAGCTCTTAGTGCTGAAAGAGTACATCAAGGACAGTCTTAAGAAAGGGTTAAATTTGCACTTCTACTTTCACTGTTGGGTCACCAATATTTTTTTGTGAAGAAAAAAGATGGATACTTTCTCCTCTGTGTGGACGACAGAGAATTAAATCCTTTTACAGTAAAAATGCTATCTTCCATTTACGGTAATTGGATTTGTTCAACCTTCTAAGAGAGGCCAAGATCTTTACTAAGTTGGATCTTTGAGGCACCTACAACTTGGACCAGATAGAGGTAGGCGATGAATAGAAAACAGCTTTACCACACACTATGCCTTTTGGTCTCCCCAATGTCCCTGCTACCTTCCAACATTTTATTAATGACATTTTTATAAGTCAGTTATTATTTACCTCAATGACATACCTTTATTTTCCAACAATCTTCAAAACCAGGAGGCACCCAAGTTTTAACTCATCTTTGGACGACTGATTATATGCCAAACTATAAAAATACCTATTTAACACCTCTACCATAGAGTTTTGGGGGTTTATTATTTCTCCAGAGGGACTCAAAATGAGCTCCAGCAACCCTTTTATTTGGACTATACTCACCTTCAAGAAGAACATATAATGCTTCATTGGGTTTGCAAATATTTATCAAAGGTTTGGGAGAGGCATTTCTAAAGCAATACAGCCTTTAAGCATCTTATCAAAGAGCGTGTAATTCGTTCTGTTGACTAAACAAGCCCAAACAGCTTTAGATGTTCTCAAAAAATAATCACTAAAGCTCCTATCCTGATACATTCGGACCCCTCATAGCCTATATATTGGATTGAGGAAGTTATTGGTGCCGTCTTGTCTGATTTTGCCCCTGTTTTTGGATTTCCACTTGGATTACACCACCTGGTGTTACAACGCATGTTGCCATTTTCCTTCTCTCTTGGTAACAAGACCTCCATCTTGTGAATATTGCAGTTGCATATTTAGCTAACATTGGTCCCCATGCACGTGCTCTCATGATATTTTACTTTACTCATGAAATGTCACCAAGTGGCATGTGAAATATATAGGATAATGCATGTCTGGGCATGACCTACATATAAATTTGCAATTCAAGCAAGATGAAAGTCTTGCTACCAAGGAAGTTCAGTTGATGGCAAAATAACTGAGCCCGCAGCTGGATCTAGGAATCCTAAACATTGAATAGGTAGTGTTATCTTTTTTATTGTTGAAAATGTAATAATACAAGAACATATGTTATAAAGTGGTATATTTTTCTGATTTTAGTAGTCCTTTAATCCAATATTAGCACCTGCTTGTCTGCCATGGAGCAAAACGATGATTTACATGATTCTCTATATTGTCATATCCAGGTCATGTAACAGGCAAATTAATACTGTATGTATGAAGCATAAAAAAAAGGATAGATACAAAATGGATAGGCTGAATGCTTGATTAGTGTAATAATTGTCTATTGGAAGCAGAATACTGAAACTTTGAATTCTATGTAGCCACCATAAACTTCCCTGAGTGGTCTACGTACTCCGTCCAGCCCAATTTCACAGTTTCTAGAACCAACCTCACATTGATGAGCCCCATATAAGTCTTGGGCTATACCCTAATCAAATGCTTTGTTCTGCCGCAGAGCAGCGCACGTAGTCATACATTTATCCCATGTTACGTTTGCTAGAGGGCGCCAAGGTGATACATTTTGAACCCTCCTCCTCAGTGATCCTAAGATTTGTTGCTATGATAAGTTTTTCCGCTCTTCATATAATACAAAATTTCCACACTAGAGATGGTGGAATTTTTTTTTATTTTTATATTTACAAAGCATATACATTAACATTCAATCAAGTTAAGGATACACATGTAAGGATGTAATTTCATTGAATAATTTGCCACAATAAACACTGACGGCACACAATGAAATTGCTGCAATATGAATTCTAAATGTTGTATATATCTTAATTAGAACCATGGATCACATATGCCTACATACAGATTCAATTCCCTCTCTTTATTGTGCAAAAACATACAATTTAAAAACAATTTGCTGTGTAGTCTTACTCTCAATAAAGCATAAAATTGGTCAATTTACAGATAGGGCTAGTGATGTTTTCTAGGCTTTTATGCAGTGATGCTTGCCAGGCTGATACTGGCTCAGAAGAGTGCCATGCCATTCCAATTACTGACTTCAGTTAGCCTCATCTTACATAGGAAGATAGATCGGACAACAGATAAGAAACAAAAAGCCCACCCTCAGGGTAGCTTAAAGGATCACTGCAAGTTGAAAAAATAGTGTTGCCGGACTCAGCATAATTAAGCAGGAAAAAGTCATACATTTAGTTTGTAGAATCAGAATAAAAAAGTTGATGCCTCATCAGGAAACTGGAGAGATGCCGACAGTCAAAGCACATCCCTCATGATTCATCTCTGAGGAAGTGATGTAACCCCAGCACTGACCGTAGTAGTCAGGATTAATGTGGGCAGTACAGCCTATGTTGGTACATTACAGTATTATTTCATTGTTGTCTAAAGCTCTAATCAGCTCAGTATTGGGTATAAAATATTGGCATATACTGTTTTATCTATGGTTTTAATATATGACTTAAGGCACTACAACTCACAGAACTTGGCCAATGAGCACCGAAGGCGCTCATTTCTTGCGAGCCTCGCGAAACGAGGCAAGCAGTGGAGGCAATGACTTAGCCTACAAACACTTAGTAAACGCGGTATCGCCTGACAGACTTATTAAATTGTCATTTGCACAATTGAATAGGGCTCTATATAAGCACATAGCATCTTTTTTTAAATAAGTTTTTAGTTACTGAAGACATTGCTTTTGCATAGAAGTTCACTAAATACTTCTGTCAAAAAAATGATATGTGCTTATATAGAGCCTTATTCAATTGCCTGATTCGTAATTTAATAAGGCAGTTAGGCTGCAAGCAGATGAGGAACGCGTGACTTAGAAAAAAAAACATTACGAGACGCGGGCTTAGAAAAAAAGTTAACAGCCGAAACGCGAAAATCAAAATACACGAAAAACACAAAAAACAACAACAACAAAAAAACATCAAAAACATCACACACAGCACGGGGGAACAGCCAGGACGTCTGGGATTAAGGTGGAACGCGAATGTAAGTCAATGTTTGGCACTCGAAAATCGTCTATGCGAAAAAAAAATGGCCCGGGCCGCGCAAAAAAGTGGCCTGGACCGCGCAAAACACCGCCAACCGCGTACCACTTTCTACTACAAAGGATACTCGCGAACCGCGTAGCACTTACACAAACAACGCAACTTTACACTGCAAGCTTGCACATCACAACATTACGCATCTACAGTAGCGACTTACACAAATAACCCAACGGTTTGCCTTTGCGCAAGCAGCCTACTTCTAATGCACAGTTGGGACATTCATAAAAATATCTACACAGGCCAGCAACAATCCAACTGGACATTATATGCTGCGGGAAAATGAAAAACGATTGTCAGCTCTTCACCCTATTGATTAATGGATATATTAATAAAAAATAGGTAAAGTATATTAATTATTTAAGTAACTAATTCATTGATTATTATTTACAAAAATATAGACATATGTATCTGTCTTTGTGATGAGCGCAGAGGCTGCTCAGAGGATCAAAAGTACACCAGAGGAGAGGCTCGCAATGAGCGCCGAAGGTCTTCACAGTACAAAAACCTTCACATTGTGTGGCAAACAGCATTGCCATGGCTTCAAATTTTATGGACCATCATTTTTTGACTGGCAAGTCGCTAGTTATAATATAATAGTCAGCATTATATATTTGTACGTTTTCCCTTAGCTCCCTTTCACAAATATGTAATTGGTTCACCTCAATAGGTACTTTATCTTAATGGGTTTTGTTATTACCCTACCACCATTTGGTGGTGAAGTGTCCTCTGTGTTTGGGTATATACAGTGCCTTGCAAAAGGATTAACCCCCCTTGACTTTTTACCTATTTTGTTACATTACAGCCTTAAGTTCAATGTTTTGTTAATCTGAATTTTATGTGATGGATCAGAACACAATAGTCCAAGTTGGTGAAGTAAAATGAGAAAAATATATAAATAAAATTATTTTTTAGAAATAGAAAATAGAAAATTGTCATGTGCGTATGTATTCACCCCCTTTGCTATGAAGACCATAAAAAGCTCTGGTGCAACCGATTACCTTCAGAAGTCACATAATTAGTGAAATTATTTCCACCTGTGTGCAATCTAAGTGTCATTACATATACACACCTTTTTTGAAAGGCCCCAGAGGCTGCAATACCTAAGCAAGAGGCACCACTAACCAAACACTGCCATGAAGACCAAGGAACTCGTCAAACAAGTAAGGGACAATGTTGTTTAGAAGTACAAGTCAGGGTTAGGTTATAAAAAAAATATCCAAATCTTTGATGATCCCCAGGAGCACCATCAAATCTATCATAACCAAATGGAAAGAACATGGCACAACAGAAAACCCTCCAAGAGACGGACGCCCACTAAAACTCACGGACCGGGCAAGGAGGGCATTAATCAGAGAGGCAGCACAGAGACCTCAGGTAACCCTGGAGAAGCTGCAGAGTTCCCCAGCAGAGACTGGAGTATCTGTGCATAGACGACAATAAGCAGTACGCTCCATAGAGTTGGGCTTTATGGCAGAGTGGCCAGAAGAAAGCCATTACTTTCATCAAAAAACAAAATGGCACGTTTTGATTTTGTGAAAAGGCATGTGGGAGACTCCCAAAATGTATGGAGGAAGGTGCTCTGGTCTGACGAGACACTATGTCTGGCGCAAACCCAACACATCACGTCACCCAAAGAACACCATCCCCACATGGTGGTGGCAGCATTGTGCTGTGGGGATGTTTTTCAGCAGCCGGGACTGGGAAACTGGTCAGAGTTGAGGGTAAGATGGATGGTGCTAAATACAGGGATATTCTTGAGGAAAACCTGTACCACTCTGTGCGTGATTTGAGGCTAGGACGGAGGTTCACCTTCCAGCAGAACAATGACTCCAAACACATTGCTAAAGCAACACTTGAGTGGTTTAAGGGGAAACATGTAAATGTGTTGGAATGGCCTATTCAAAGCCCAGACCTCAATCCAATAGAAAATCTGTGTATCATAAAGATTGCTGTTCACAAGTGCAAACCATCCAACTTGAAGGAGCTTGAGCAGTTTTGCAAGGAGGAATGGGCAAAAATCCCAGTGGTAAGATGCGGCAAGCTCATAGAGACTTATCCAAAGCGACTTAAAGCTGTTATTGCCTCAAAAGGTGGCTCTACAAAGTATTGAATAGTGGGTGAATAGTTATGAACATTGACTTTTTCTGTTATTTTGTCCTATTTGTTGTTTGCTTCACAATAAAAAAATAAAAAAAACATCTTCAAAGTTGTGGGCATGTTCTGTAAATTAAATGATGCAAATCCTCAAACAATCAATGTTAATTCCAGGTTGTGAGGCAACAAAACACAAAAAATGCCAAGGTGGTGAATACTTTTGCAAGGCACTGTAGGTACACCCATAAGGACTATTGGAAAGCACTAGGAGTCTATCCTAATGGGAAGTTGAACTAGAATTATTACTTTTGGTCTTATTCTGGATACACTGAACATTTCTGCCTATATAAAGGAAGACCCAGAGGGGAAGTACTTTTTAAATTTACACAGAAGCGTTTGCTATTGGTAATTTTGCAGAACTAAAATTTCCGTCTTACTTTTTCTTTTACATGTTGAATACTGGTGTTAAGCACAGTGGACATTTTTTAAAAACTCTTTTTTTTTTGCTTTGTTAAAAAAAGACTTATAGAATTTTTTTTTCAAAGTATTATGAATAAAACATTAAAAGTAAAAATAATAAAAATAAATCTACAAAAAATAAAAAGGTTAAACGTGTAAGAGGGAAAATTATACACCCTGCAGTGATGATACGTGATGACCCTGCAGTGATGATACGTGATGTCCTCGTTCTCAATCTTTGTCTCTCGATAAACAGACACAACCATGCTGACAGTAGACGTCGGTCCTCTTTAATATTGCTTAAAAACCCTGGTTCCTCATATTCAACCTATGGCAATGGCCTCTGTCTAAAAAGTAAAAATGTAACCTCGAAGGAGCTCCCTAGCCAACTAAAAGTTCTCTGATGGGGCACTTACCTTATATACTAGTTTAATGGATTCTGATTCTTTCAGCCAATCAGAATCCAGTATTTGAATATAGTAACTCTGAACATTTACTCATTAACCAATCAAAGAAGACTACTTCCTCATTTCTGGTTGGTCAAGATTTAAACTTTTCAATCTACCAGAATACATGTATAAATATGTTAATGCCTATTGATTAGCTTTTAGCCAATCAGAAGGCTCTATTACCCTATATACTGACTGGTTAAAATGAAAGCCAATCAGAATAGGGGTTTCTAGTGAATTTTCTGTGACTGGCTATTGAAATATCAACATGATAAAGCTGTGACTGATGAGGAAATTGAGCCATTTTTTCAGAAATATTATAAATGATGGGGTAAAAACTCTCACCAATTCAAATAGGATGTTTAGGTCAATTATAGTGTAAGTGGTCAATTTGGACTATATTGATTGAATTGTGGATGAGCTGAGAGAAAACCATTAGTGTTAATTCATATTACAGGATATATTTATGCCTCATTAGCATTTATAAATGCTGATGTCTATCAGTATTAATCTTGAAGGAAAATTAATTAGTTGAGGCATGCTGTTAATCATTTTACTCAGGATGATTACAGAGGATGGATGTTTAGCACATTTTGTGTATTTTTTTGTGCTCTCTTCATAAATTGATTATTGTTCTGGTTTTATATATACAAAATAAAACTTTTTGGAAAGGAATACCAATTTTTCCTTTTCACTAGTGCAAGAGTTCAAAAGAGAATCATAAATTGAATAGAAGAAGTTCATGTTGTGAATGTACAAGATTGCACACACACACATATATGTGTGTATGTTAAGTCGTTCAGTCGAATCTGACTTTCTGTGACCTTATGGACCACTGCACACCAGACACATCTATCTATAGTTATGTCTGTCGTGGTGCTTCTCTATAAGGCTTTCTTTGCAAAGATGCTGGAGTGGGTTGCCAGTTCCTTCTCCAGTGGACCACAGTTTGCCTGACCCCTCTGCCATGACCTGCTCATCTTGCGTGACTCTACATGGTATAGCTCACAGTTTCATTAAGGCATACAAGACCCTTCACCTGGACACTGTAGTAATCCAGAAGGGGTATATATATATATATATATACATATGTATATATATATATATATATATATATATATATATCACTTATAATAGTTGTCAAACTACGAAACGTCACAAAGCGAGAGACGCTGTTCGGGCCAGAAAAACGGACCCTCGCAAAGCGAGGGGCCGCATTTGTGGAAGGTAGAGGCCCCAACTTCGGCTGCAATGAGCCGAAGACTCATTGCAGGCCGCAAATGCGGACCCTTGCGATGTGAGGGGCACCATTTGCGGATGTGGAAGCTCTACTGCGCCTCACATCCGGTTACAAACAGCCACAGAGGCGGGACTTTGAAAAAAAAACTCTAACACGCAATGACCAAATACGGACTTACACACAAAAATACGAGCCGCGGGACTTAGAAAAAAAAAATTACGGACTTACACATAAAAAAGAACGACCTTAAGGCCGAACAGCACACAGCGGAAAACATTAAAAGAACACTAAATACACACAAAAATCAAATAAAAACCTTACCCACAGCAACCTCGTCTGGAAGTGAGGTTACACCTCAATTTAAGTCTAATTTACAGAGTTTAGACACTCAAAAATCCTTTAAGCGAGAGAAAAAATGGCCACACAAAAAAGCAAAAACAAGGCTACACGACCCCTAAAGCCGCAAAACACCGCCAGGCACATACGACTTTTACAAAAACCCGTACTAGGTTCAACATACACTATTAGCAAGGACGCAAAATCAACCACACCCGCGTACCACATCCACAATCGCCGCCATTTTACAACACTAACTAAGAATGCGGAAGTACACAGCTCCACAAACGGTTTCCCCTCGCGTACGCAGCCTATTTACACTACACATTGCACACATTGCTGACACTTACACCTCAGCTCAACAACAGTGCAAATCTACATTGTATGCTGCAGGAACATCAAAACAGATTGTTAGCTCTTTAGCACATTGCTTACTGCATATATTAATTACAAATAGGTAAAGTATATTCATTTATGATTTTATTAATTAATTAATTATCATAAAAATAATATATACAGAAAAAAAAACACACCACAGTGTCGCAATAAACGACAAAGACCTTCATCCCGTGCGCCTCACAAGGAGTGCCAAAAGTGCTCATAGGACACAAAGTACACCAGGGGAGAGGCTTGCAATAAGCGCCACAAAGAGGTTAGCGCAGACCTTACAATAAGCGCAAAAGCGCCTATGATAACATGATGGCTCATTGCGAGCCATGTGATGAGCGCCAAAGGCGCTCAGCGTGAGGCTCGCAATGAGCGCCGAAGGATCTCAGACGACCAAAACACTTACTGTCTGTGGAAAACAGCATTACCTGCCTTACAATTTTATTGCCACGTCATTTTTGACGGGCAAGTTGCTGGTCACATATAATAGTTGTCAAACTGTGAGTTGTTGTCACGCTTGCGAGCCTCGGGAAGCGAGGCGAGATATTTGGGCCCCGTACGGTCGCAACTGCGAATATGACTTAGAAAATACACAACGGCAAAGACAGTAACACTTACACCAACAACGCCAGGCACGCAGGAGTTAGAAAATACACAACGGCAGTCAGCGTGCGCCACGCAAAGATTCAGCAGAGACACAGAGGAGAAAGACATGGAAGGGACAGGGGGAAGATGGTGGAAAGAGACACATGGCAAGTTGCAAGTTGCCGAGGCCTGTAATGAGCGGGGAAGTATATGGGAGGAGAGGCTTGCAATTAGCGCCAAAGGCGCTCAACGCGGGGCTCGTGATAAGCGCCGAAGGTGCTCAGAGGGGGCAGAACATCACATTTATTGCTGTCATTTTTGACGGGCATGTCGCTAATATATATATATATATATATATATATATATATATATATATATATATATTCAGTATATAACAATTACAATGTAGGCTGAATGTCAAATATAATACTGTTTTGCATCTGTAACTTTGTTACTGGGAACTAAAGATAGCTAGATAGGCATGCCGCAAAATATTGAACATTTAATAGGATAGTGTTCAAAGTCTATATCTATTTCAATAGAAGAGATATTCTGGACACTCTAATAAAGATGCAGGTGAGAGGCTTGGCATCCAAGAAACATGATGATAAATATGTCACAGCAGCTGTCTATATGAATGTTATCTGCTGTGTATAAATTTTACAGCTACCATAGTAAATTCAGTCACAGGTCAGATTGCATTGAGGCCAAAACTATACGAAAATATATCAACACAATTTTTATCAGCAGAATGAATAACATAAGAGAAAAATGTGCTAGTTGATAACTTGCAGCTCCGTGGAGAGGAATGTTTGACCTCTTAGGGAATTTATACAAATATGAGGAATTTCTGGTATAGTATGTGTGATAAAATTTATTATAAAAAGCTAATAGGACAAAAAAATTGTACTCAAGATTAAAACAGACTGAGAAAATGTCAACAACACATTCCACATTCAACAGATAAGCATGGTCAGTGTACTCAGAACATTATATATTTATTAGATGAGTCAATGAATAATATACTTTTTTATATTTTCAAATTGTTTAAAATGCATACAATTTATTCTGACACATACTTATGTTACTGTGCAAGAAATGTTATTTTCTGAGCTACCACAGTTTTAAATATTTTGGAGTTTATTAAAACTACTGGAAAGGGCTCCCTGGTGATCCAGTGGTTAGGATTTGGTGCTTTCACACTATGACCTGGGTTCGATTCCAGAGAATGAACGAGAAAAGGGGGGAGACAAGGGGTGAGTGAAAAAAGTGAGAGAAGGGGAGAGTATATATTTATATACTAGGAACTGGCCCGTCAAAATTGATGGGATAATATTTAATGTGTGTCTCCCCCCCCCCCCTGCCCCTGTGTCTCTTCCCCCCCTCTCCCTCCCCTGTGTCTCTTCCCCCCACTCTCCCCTGTGTCTCTTCCCCCTCCTCTATTTCTCTTTACCCTTCTCTCCCTTCCCATGTATATCTTCCCTCCCCCACTCCCTCCCCTGTGTCTCTTTCTCCCCACTCCCTACCCTGTATCTCTTCCCCCCTGCCCTGTGTCTCTTTCACCCATGTCCCTTCCCCCCCTCCCCTGTGTCTCCCGCCCTCCCCTGTGTCTTTCCCCATGTCCCTTTGCCCCTTGACCTGTGACTTTCACCCCTCACCTGTGTCTCTTCCCCCTCCCCTTTGTCTCTTTCCCCCTCCTCCTTCCCCTGTTTCTCTTCCCCCCCTCCCTCCCCTGTGTCTCTTCCCCCCCACTCTCCCCTGTGTCTCTTCCCCCTCCTCTGTTTTTCTTTACCCTCCTCTCCCTTCCCATGTATCTCTTCCCTCCCCCACTCCCTCCCCTGTGTCTCTTTCTCCCCACTCCCTACCCTGTATCTCTTCCCCCCTCCCCTGTGTCTCTTTCACCCATGTCCCTTCCCCCCCTCCCCTGTGTCTCCCCCCCTCCCCTGTGTCTTTCCCCATGTCCCTTTCCCCCTTGCCCTGTGTCTTTCGCCCCTCCCCTGTGTCTCTTCCCCCTCCCCTTTGTCTCTTTCCCTCTCCCCTTCCCCTGTGTCTCATTCCCCCTCTCCATCCCCTTTGTCTCTTTCCCCTCCTCCCCCCTCCCCTGTGTCTTTCCCCCATGTCCCTTCCCCCTTGCTCTGTGCCTTTCACCCCTCACCTGTGTCTCTTCCCCTCTCCCCTTTGTCTCCTTGCCCCCTCCTCCCTCTCCTGTGTGTCTTTCCCCCTCTCCCTCCCCTTTGTCTCTTTCCTCTCCTTTCTCCATTCCTTGTGTCTTGCTCCCTTCTTCCCTCCCTCTCCTCTTTCTTTCTCCACCTCCTCCTCCTCCCCCTCACCAGCGCGCCCCCTCCTAATGCTGTGCAGTACTCAGCGAGCAGTGCGCTTGCGCGTATAACGCTGCGATCTGCGCATGCTCGGCTGGGGCGATTCATTAGCAAACTTGGGGACAGCCCTGGGCTCTAGCTACGCCACTGCCATTGTTTGCACCGGTTTGGTACAAACATTTCTTTTTTCTTGAACTGCAGTGGTCCATTTTCTAAAATGATTTCCTTATGATGCGATGGCTTTTACAAAAATATTTAACCTTCCATTTTTTTCAAAACCACAATTCTCAAAGAATTGTAGGAAATTAAGTCATGTTTAACGGCAGAGAAGAAAAGCAAATAATAAAAGATGTAAGATTAAGGGAAAATATACATTTTCTTATGTATACATGCGTTTAAAATGTACTTTATTCATAAACAATCCTGCTGGATTGTAAAATGTCTCCAACTATTAGCACATTGTACACATTAGTGGAAATTGTATGTATTTTCAGCTTGTAAGATTTCTGTCAACAAAAGATTGACACGAATGTAATTTTGTTTTTTAAGGTTTGCATATGGATGAGACAGAAGATGCGCCTGAAGCATTTCCAGTTATTTTTCAGTGATAAATGTAGCTGATTTATCAAATGTAATTATGTTAATTTTTTAAAATTATGTTTTGCTTTTAACAGCAGTGTCTGTTAGTAATTATGGTTTTGAAATAACTGAATATGAGTTAAATTGCTGATTTTGTGATTTGCAGTGGTGCTACAGTCAGGAGCCATTTGCAAATGGGAGAGATAAGATAAATATTGCTTCAAATTCTGATACCTTTTAATACAGAGTCACTAAAAAGTGATATATTTCATATATATATATATAAAAAATCCATATGCATGAATTACGGTAAGTTATCTCATGGCTATGGAAAAGTTTGTTGCAGTTTCTCTTTCTGCTCATAAGACAACTAGATAAATGAAAGAGAAAATAAAGTATATAATGCAATTTTGAGGATGAACTGCACTAATTTAGTGAGAATAGATACCATGAGTCATATGTTCTTGATTTGAGAGATTAAATGGACTTATTTTGGAATTTCTTGTTTTATATTAATGTTTTAACATCCTCAATGTAATTCTTTCCTTCTGGAGCCTTGCCCCCTTTCTTCCTGTTCTCTCTCATGAGAGTATAGTGTACCCTTGTGACCTACAGCTATGCTCACAGGGTAGGAGCTTCACACTACCAGCAGACAGTGACATGATGTATGTCTGAGCAGTATGCGACACTGGTAGTATAAACCCTTTGCTCAATGGCTGTAAACTTAGGTCACATCTGTGCACCCTACGTGGGAAAGAACAGTAAGAAAGAGGTTCCAGACGTTTATAATGTGTTACTCTGGGAGCTTCTTAGATGTGTAAATTAAGTGTCAATTAAAATAAATAAATTAACTATAAAATTAAGTAATCTAGTTAAAACATTCATATGAAATGACTAAAAATGCCTAAAGAGTCCCTTTAAAGATTGCTTGGTCATTTCTTGGAATTGTAATGATTTATCCCTTAAATGGGACATTGGCTGTAAATTAAAACAAAATATCAGGGATGATCTCATAAAAACCATTCATAGGTTCACTAAATCCATTTTCCCTTTTTGGTCTACTTTGTCTCATTGTGAACACCCTTTGTCAGACTCCTCAAGGAGTATTTCTACATTGTGTAGGGAATATATGTTTGTATGTTGCCAGCAAACATGTGAGACGGGTGTGTGGTGAGCCCCAAACACTATCCACATAGACAACTGAGAATAAGCAATGCAAAGCGTGCTATATGAAAGGTGCAATATGACAACATGTAGTATGTCACCTGACTCCATTTAGTAGAACAGGAAAAAAGGAACATCTGAGGCAAATCACCTCTGTATCAGAGAGACAGAGCATGTTAAATAATACATTATTGTATGAAATACTGCCATATTTAGCTTGTGTCGCATGTCAATGTCAGTGTTGTTGGTAAACTAGCTAGATTTCCCTAGCCACTCCTATATGGAATAATAAATCATCAAACTGATGTAATATTACGGAGGGGCTTAGGCAAGTACAATACAAAAAAGTTGAGGTTTATAACAAAGTAAAAAAAAAAAAAAATCAAACAAAAAAAATAATAAAGTCACCCATTCTGGAAGGGAGGCCCCATGCTCTCCAGCTTCTGAGACTGATACACTAGCAATTCCTGTCAGTGGAGGTAGACAGACTGCAGCTAGGATTGCCAGGTGGCAAGTGTTCAACTCAAGTCCAGTTTTCAGGGTTTTGTCAAGTCAAACCAGACACCCCTTTTGTCCATTGTTTTAAATGTTGCTGTGGCTCCTTTATTTGTCTTTCAGGGCTTACAGAGTGGTAGCACATGGGTTTGCTGTTGGTGCACGGTGAGTCTTTTCACTCCCTCCATTCCCTCTTCTCCCTTTATCTCTATTTTCCTGTATTCCCTTCCCTATCCCTCTCTCTTCCATCCATTCTTCTCTTCTCCTCCTTTTCCCTTCCTTAGTTCTCCCTTTTTGCTTTTCCTGACATCTTTCTTTTTTCCTCTCTTTCCTCTTTTTCTTTCTTTCCTTTCTTCCACACCTTGCTTTTATCACTTTCCCTCTCTCTTCTACTCCCACTCTCTTCCTCCCATCCTGCTTTCTGCAGCTTTCCCTCTGGGCTACCCTCCCTTCCCTCTTCCTTCCCTCTTTCTCTCATCTTCCCCCCTTCTCTCTCCCTCCCTAACCTCCTTCACTTCATTTTCTCTCTTCCTCCATTCAATTTTTTGCCACTCTCCATCCATCTTTCTCCCATGTTTCTGTCTTTTCCCCCTATTTCCTCTCAAGCTTGAGACTGTTGTGCAATTAATTATAATGTCTTTCATTGCTTTCCCTGTCTTTTAAAGTGTGGTATTGATTTTTTATTTGCATTTACAGTGCTACAAACAGGTGTTTAACCCCCTTGCGGGTCCTATCTGGTACTCGTAGGATTTTCCTCTACGTTTAACATTTACAGGTGTGAAAACAATTGCAGGCCTGAGGAATTGTAGCAATCAAATAGGAATTTAGTGTTCACAGTATTCATTAAACTATTGCCCCTATTCAGTTGCAAGCCCGCAATTGTCTTTATGCCAAAAGTCTGCAGGCTTGAAATTTGCAACAGTTACAGAGCGTTTCAATTGATCAAGCCCGCAGCTACCTGGCCGAAAGCCTAAACCGTAAACCATGCACCCATAAGTAGCATTTCAGATCATGATCAGTTAAGCAAGGCCATAACTACCAATTTAGAAACAGCCAATAGTAAATGAGACAGTCATCATGATGTCAGTAAAACATGGAGGTTAAACTTCAGTCAATTAGCGTTTATAATTCCGATATGCGATGCAGCAATGTACAAAATAATAAAAATTAATGACAATACTGTTTTAGTCTATGTGGGTGGCCTGATATTTATTAACTCCTTTATTACCGAGATTGATATAACACGGAAATGAAACGTAAAAAAAATAGTTTTTGATTGCAGATTTGCGAGTTTGAGACTGTTGTGCAATTAATTCTAATGTCTTTCACGCTTTCCCCGTCTTCTACGGTGCAGTATTTATTTTTTATTTGCATTTACAGTGCTACAAACAGGTGTTTAACCCCCTTGCGAGTCCTATCTGTGACCCGTAGGATTTTCTTCTACATTTGCCATTTACGGGTGTGAAAACAATTGCGGGCTTGAGAAATTGTAGCAATTAAATAGCGATTTGCGATTGTAACATTTACGAACTTGAAAGATCAAAGGCTTAGATGGGTCGGAGTTACGGTTTTGACAACCGCAGGGATTTTCAGCCTCTAACCCCCAAATAGTTTGCGGGCAGCTAAAAGACGCCAATGAAATAGCAAATAAGTTTACGGGCTAGATTTCGGGCTCCAGTAACCAACAATTGCTCAATTGAATTTTGGCCTATGTGACCTTGTGAGTTGTATAAATAAAATATCAAAATTAAAAAAAATTAAAAAAAATAAGTATTATTTCGCAACACGGAGTGTTTTATTTTAAGTCTAGACCTGTTTTGTCGCTTAACTGTTGTAAACATCCTACATTATGATAATGTTGTGGGATCTGAAAATGAGTCCGGTCCTGAATAAATTATACTTGTTGTGCTACATTTATTTAATTAGACAAAACAAATGGATATTTGTTGATTGAATCCAGCGGAGATAGATTGCTAATTGCTGGACACCATTAAGTGATATTTTTTTTTATTTGGATTTTTGTGGCAGAGTTTTATTGAACGACATACAAGCATATTTAAAATATTTTTAAATGTTACTTCAGTATTGCCAGAAAATGATTGTGCAAGAAATAATATAGGATTTATTTCACTTGTTGCTACCACTGAATGTTCCCTGTGATGTTGAAACTAGAGGTGTGGAGGATGTTAAGCATGTGGGTACCAGCTGAGTCTCTTCTTTCAAGGTGCCTATTAGTGGCTGAGATGCAGTTTAATTACACTTATATATTTCAATGAAGTCATCTTTATTTACACTGACTGATTATTATCCACCACAATAAAAGCGTAAGCTGCATATTAATTTTCACATATATTTATAAACTGAGATTTCTTAAACCACACAACCATTTTAGTCTCAACATGTTTTCTCATCTTAAACCATTTGTATTAATCATATGTTTGTATCAGAATACTTAAAATGATGCTAAGTCACCCCGATATGCTTTGCAACATCAGATAGAGGGATAAAAACGCTTGGAAAAAATGTTTTATTTGTAAAATTGCTAAATTGATTAGATTATAAGCTTTTGTAGTTAGGGGTTTTAGAGTGCTTATATCCACCCCTGAATCAGCTGCATGCAAAATGAGGTGCTCTTCCAAAGCCTTCAAACAGCCGGTCTTAATTAGTGTGATGGCACTAATTATAAATGTATGTGTATTATTACTTTGCAAGTGCTGCATTTCATATATTATTTATATTGATATTTTTCACCCATTACTAGACGTAAGAGTACTTTAATGACACTTGGTATAAGTGTAGTTAAATTTTCTCACTTACCATCTTTTTATGGAGTTTATCACAGTGGACCTTTATCCCTGCTTTATATAGAGGCTCCTTAGAAAACATTAAAAGTGGGGTTGTTTTATGTTTTCACTCCTTTTAACCTTACTTAACTCTACCTATCACTATTTATCTCCACTTAATCCCAGATTTTACTTTGTTTGATAAATAGTCCCCACAGAAAGTTGACACAGTGGTTAAAGGAACTCCTTTGATATGAAAGTTTGTGAGTTCGAATCCCATCAGTTCTTTTCAATATTGTTTTACTGAGTTTACAGATAAAACAGAAAACAGATATAAACTGTGAATGGGTGAGTAAACGGTACCTATGGTTGTAATACTTAAAAATAATTATCTGAAGTAAATAAAAAATAGTAGTTTAAATAAAAGTTGGAATAGCATTGTTTGTTTATTTCATACTTACCTATCTACTTGCCTATTACGTAAAATAACACCCCTATTAGGACTTGAATTAGGACTAACCTTCCTATTTAAAATTCTGCTTTAACATGGGATCTGTGACACTTAAACCGTTATGCATTTATAATGATGCCACAAGCAAGGTGTTTGATGTATTTAAATCCAAGTAAACTAAGAGTAAGTAACTGTAGACTGTTTTCTTCTTGATTCTCTTGATTTATATTATTTAAATTAGTATAATGTAAAAAAAATTTTATTCAAACCATTGTCTTTGTATCAAATTTCCTAGTAACCATGAGCCAGAAAAATATCTACCTGTCTGTCTATCTATCTATCTATCTATTTATTTATCTATAATTTATTGGTAAAAATTGCATTAAAGTATACTTAAGGTTGGGGCAACTTAAGACTGGAATTACATAGGAAATTACAAAGGTAAGGTGTCATGCAAAGGTTTTTCTGATTAAGACATCCATGACATCATCTATAAAATTAGGTGGCATCATTCATGACATCACACAATATATAAATAATTATATCAGCTATGAGATTACTCATGACATATAATATGAAATTACAGATGACATCACACTAGACCCTTTATGATGTGACGTAATGGTAACATTATGCTTTCAAATTATTTGTAGGTTATGAGACACAACAGAATGAAAGCATTGATATTTGAAACTAGTAATAATGTACATGACTGAAAAGAAGTTTCTTCAAAATAAATATATTGGTGAGACAAGGCGTGGTACTGTGTCTGCCATAGAACAAAATAAATCAATTTGACAGAGTTAGTACATATTCAAGGACCGCCACGCAATGAAAAAAAGATATTTGGTGGAAAACTAAAAAGGTCAAACATCAAATTCTTAGAAATGAATACATTTTGACGTTTAGAGATGGGTTTTTACATTTCTTGACAGCTATGGTTGCAGTGAATGATGTAAGGTGTCTGCTTCTGGGCCAGTGAGAGGGAATGGGCATTATGTCTATTTCAGTCTTATCCAATTATCTTTACAATGGCTCTCTGTTCCCTACTTCCCCTCCCATTCCTCCATTCGATGGCCAAAATACATACCCTAATGAGTAAGTTTTATGGAAGTGATGTAACAAACACAAAATGGATTCCTGTACTTGTAAACTGAGTCTTTAAAAATTCAGATGGCAAAAAATGTTTTATGCCCATGGCTTAAACAGATGCTAATATTGTTAATTTGGTACAGTACCTTGCAAAAGTATTCACTCCCTTGACTTTTTACCTATTTTGTTACATTACAGCTTCACTGTTTTGTTAATCTGAATTGTACAGTATGTGATGGAACAGAACACAATAGTCTAAGTTGGTGAAGTGAAATGAGAAAAATATATATACATAAAACTATTTTTTAGAAATAGAAAACAGAAAATTGGCATGTGCGTATGTATTCACCCCCTTTGTTATGAAGCCCATAAAAAGCTCTGGTGCAACCAATTACCTTCAGAAGTCACATAATTAATGAAATTATGTCCACCTGAGTGCAATCTAAGTGTCACATGATCTGTCATTACATATACAAAGAGGCTGCAACACCTAAGCACCACTACCAAACACTGCCATGAAGACCAAGGAACTCTACAAACAAGTAAGGGACAATGTTGTTGAGAAGTTCAAGTCAGGGTTAGGTTATAAAAAAATATCCAAATATTTGATGATCCCCAGGAGCACCATCAAATCTATCATAACCAAAGGGAAAGAACATGGCACAACAGCAAACCTGCCAAGAGACGGCCGCCCACCAAAACTCACAGACCGGGCAAGGACGGCATTAATCAGAGAGGCAGCACAGAGGCCTAACAGAGCTCCACAGCAGACACTGGAGTATCTGTACATAGGACGACAATAAGCCGTACGCTCCATAGAGTTGGGCTTTATGGCAGAGTGGCCAGAAGAGGGAAAGATGGATGGTGCTAAATACAGGGATATCCTTGAGCAAAACATGTACCACTCTGTGCGTGATTTGAGGCTAGGACGGAGGTTCAATTTTCAGCAGGACAATGACCCCAAACACACTGCTAAAGCAACACTTGAGTGGTTTAAGGGGAAACATGTAAATGTGTTGGAATGGACTAGTCAAATCAAAGCCCAGACCTCAATCCAATAGAAAATCTGTGGTCAGACTTAAAGATTGCTGTTCACAAGCGCAAACCATCCAACTTGAAGGAGCTGGAGCAGTTTTGCGAGGAGGAATGGGCAAAAATCCCAATGGTAAGATGTGGCAAGCTCATAGAGACTTATCCAGAGCGACTTGGAGCTCTGATTGCTGCAAAAGGTGGCTCTACAAAGTATTGACTTTAGGGGGGGGGGGGGGGGGGTGCACATTTACTTTTAATTTTGTCCTATTTGTTGTTTGCTTCACAATAATAAAAAAAAAAACATCTTCGAAGTTGTGGGCATGTTCTGTAAATTAAATGATGCAAATCCTCAAACAATCCATGTTAATTCCAGGTTGTGAGGCAACAAAACACAAAAATGCCAAGGGGGGTGAATACTTATGCAAGGCACTGTATATATTTGACAAATGTGTCTTTTTTTCTTGCAGGTGTTGTTTAGCCATTAAAAAGTATCATCTGTATCAAACTTGTTTATGTCTTTTGACTTACACTTCAGTTTAAAGCTTATTTAACAAAAAACATATACGGCCTCATTCTATTATCGGCCGCAGCCGTTGCGGGGCCGCAAGGACCAGCCGCAAGCTATTCTGCTATTCTATTCCCCTCCGGCCGGGGATTCCGGCAGGCTTGCGGCCGGTGCCTTGCTATCTCTTGCGGCCGCTCGCGCTGGAGGAAATCCTTTGATCTAAAACGGCCGCAAGGAAATCGGCCGTAAGAAAATCCTATTTGCAATTCAATTGCTCCGGGATCCCTCTCTGCAAGGCTAAAAACAAGCCGCTGCTTACTTGCAGGAAAGAGGTCCCGCTAGCACCAATTAAGCACGAAATATAGCCCAAATAAAGCCATCCTGCACTTTGAGAAGACTATAAAGTGATTTTCGGTGTTAGCAAAAATAGCACAAAATTCCCCTATACTCAAATCCGTAAAATATTTTTTTTTTTATATACGTCAAATATCCATGTAAAAAGTCCATAGGGCTTGGAGCACCTCAGACCGCCCACGCCGCAGCCGGAAAACAAACAGTTAATTTAAACTCGGGTTTGGGCTGATGTGCAAGCTTGAGAGTGGGTAACTTTTAATCTTCATGTCCCCCAATATGATCCCTAGCATTTACAGAGCTTTACAGAGCTGTCTTGAATTTATTTTTGACTTTTTAGATTTCAGAGCTTACGGCCGGTTGCAAGATTTACGGCCGTCCGTAAGAGGAGATCCTTGCGGGGCCGTTTAATTGAATTGCGAGGTAATGGGACCCCCGCAAGGAATTGCAGGCATACGGCGGGTTTACGGCCGTTAATAGAATGAGGCCCATAATGTTTAACTTATGAGTTATCAATAACAAAGGATAAAATGTTGAAAGACTATTCAGTTGTATCTCATAAAATATAGAATAAAAAACATGCTTTTAACTTTTAACTATAGAGAAGTGGTTCAAAAACCACTTCTCAAGGCCCACCTGCCACAACATGAGCTAGGTTTCACACTGTATGAATACAAAAGAGATAAATACATGTTCCACAACCTGTTCAATATTAGTAGTCCCACTTATATATTGACATAGTGTTAAACCTAAATCTTGGATTTTCTGGTGGGCTTTAAGGAGAGGTTTTGGAACCACAACATAATTTTATATCTATATTTGATTATTTGATTAAAGAATATTAGCTTTAAACTTAAGAACCTTAATTAATGGTATTGTCAGAAGTGGGTTTGAACCCATGCCTCCAAGGGAGCCTGTGACCAGAATGTAGCACGTTAGACTGCACTGCCATCCTGCCTTAATTTTATGTAAACATACAATTTTAACAATTAACTATGATGTTTTTAAGAAAGAAAATTTAGCCATATATATACATTAAATAATCAGCTTCAAATTGCTGAAAGGCTCTATACAGCAGAATCAGCAGAGCTCTCGCTGTAACAAGGTGACTGGCTGGCTTGCTCCCTTGTGGCCTCCGCACTGACTGTCCTCATAACCTCTATTTTATGATCCAGGCACAGCCCTTCTTCAAGTAGGGTAATCTGGTGATGGTACCTCCTTGCCAACCTCTTAGCACAAGGCAGGGAAGCTTCATAACCGTGTTATTCCCCAGGAGCATTCCTCTGGGACCCCTTGGAGCAGCTCTACCACAATGGCATTGCAGGTCCGCGTAGCTTGCACAGACACCCCCTGCTGTGGATCAGCTCTCTTAGTTCGGTCATAATGAGCTCATCATAGTGGGCCATTTTTATCGCTGCTTCTACTGTCTTTGTTGTCTGGCTTTTCCCCTTGATTGCACCAATCTTGCCGCTGCCATCAATTTGTTAAGAGGTGTGACCAGCTTGACCAGCCAATGAATCGATCCCACTGGTTAGGTAATCTCCTCTGTGGGTTTCTGTGTATTGGTGCTAGGGATTCCCATTCCTCTGGACGCAAAACAACGATTAGTTTCATGCAGAAAGCTAAAGTTCCCTTTGCAACTATCACCATTGCCATGGCAACCTGCAACACCAAAGCACTTCACTTCAGGATTCTCAAGTCTGTCATCACATATATCATATGTGATGTCATGAATGATGGCACATAATGTCATAGATGATGTCATGAATGCCGCAAACATTACAATCGCTAAAATTGTTTTCAAATAGTTTTTCTCATATGTTGGAATGGTCATGCATATACCAATATGAAAAGTCTTGCTGGAAGATGCTGAAAGCAATTAAAGATACACTACCTGATTAAATATCAACACAAAATCATGAAACTGCCTGCCATATTATGCCTTTCTCACTCACAGAGACTCTAATGTGGAACCTAAAAATACAAAGATCATCTTATATACATGTCACTCATCAATACATTTGGAAAAGAAATAGTGGCCAAATGACACCGCTACATAACATATATCAGGTACCAGGGGAACATTATATTTTTGGTTGTTCAGTCCATCAGTCGTGTCCGACTGTCTATGACCCTATGGACTGCAGCACACTTAGCTATGTCTCTCTCTGGGCTTATCCACAAGGTTTGCATGCCAAATATACTGGACTGGAGTGGGTTGCCAGTTCCTTCTCCAGTGGACTGTGATTTGTCTGACCTCTTTGCTATGACCTGCCCACCTAGAGTGACCCTACATGGTATAGCTCACAGCTTCATTGAAGTTTACAAGCCCCTTCACCACCACACGGTAGTAATCCAGAAGGGGACCATGGGAACATACACCACACTAATCTACTCTAACTCATCAGGAATGGCCGCAAACACACATGGAGGCTGTGCAGAGACACATGGAGCAACAGCCAACTCACCTCCATCAGGGACAATCCCTGCTATGCCCATCCTGCAAAGTCCCACGCCATTGCTGGTGGCCATGTGCCAAGATGTATACCCATTATCATTTGGTGAAATCACATGAAGTTTCACATTATCACCTGTCATATTGTTATCGTCCTTCAGGGGAATGTTGATACTCCACAGTATAACAAATTGGACCTGTCATGTGTATTAACCCTATATATATATATATATATATATATATATATATATATATATATATATATATATATATATATATATATATACTGTATATATATATTTATATACACAATATATGATATACTATTATATTATTATTATTATTATCATTACTATCATATGTATGAATGTATTACAAAGTAACTAGGGCTCATTAGTTTACAGATATAGGAATGTGACACAAATATGATGTATGTGGATGTCCCAAAACCCCAACCATTGAAAACACACTGACACGGTGGACGGTATAACAAAGCTTTATTTCATATACAGAGCAAAATCATAAATATACAAGACTGTGCAATAATATCATGGGTGAGGTGTGGGCGGATCCCAGAAGGGCAAGAGGGTTTTGGGGAAAAAAGGGGATACCTAAAGGGGTTAATGTCATAGAATAATCATGATGCATAGCACCTACCAGGGTCACATGTGGTCACTACACCACTGCAACCGGAATCTGATGAAAAAAAGTATCATCATAAATTACTCCATTTAATCGAAGTAACTAGTAATTTGCATAGCACTTCCTTTTGGTTAGCATCTGCTCAATTAAACAGACGCATAAACATCTGGACTATCACAGCCTAACCAGTTTCATACATACAGTGTGTTCCTCAAACAAAAATCTGAAAAAAGGTGGTAAAAATAAAAATGCGGCTGAGGATAAAAAATAATACAGACATGCATGCATTTACAGTACAGTGCTAAATACTGTAACTGTAACAATATACCAAGTATTACTAACCATTAGCTAGTTCTCAGGTAACTCACTGGCCATGGCCATGACCATTAATAATGATGTGTCATCTCACAATAAATGCTTAGCTGTGACCAGCATCAGTGGTCAAGGTGTACTATCACCTTCTCCATATGATATTGTTAATCAACATTGATATCACAACCATCAGACAGACATGTGTTAGCACATGTTAAGGGATGCTTATGATATCAGCAATAGAGAAAAATAGCCATTAATATGGAGAGGACACATCAGACACTAGGACCTGTTCTCAGACTAATATTGAGGTCAGGATCACATACTTTACTACTGCATGTATTAATGCTGGCTTTCATTAACATGCCATTGTGAGACTTTGCAAGCCCACCGCCATAGTGTTATTAGTCTACATCTGAGCTAACAACAATCATGTCTTAGATATCTGGATATATGAGAGCGTTGATATTGTGGTAGCTACATGTTAAGGAGGGGCTGTCATTAAAGGAATATCTACCTGATAAGCACTGGGAATATCTTTCAATTACTTAATTTCTTAGACAATGCTTGCAGATGCAGAAGATTTCTTTATGGACCCGAATTGTGCCTAAAACAAAACAACAACAAAAAAAAAACACCTGCAAAATAAGGCCCTAAAAAATGATAGGGACTGCCTGCAGCATCTCTTCTCAACAGCATTCCTCAATGACCATCAATTGGTTAAATGTTAAACAGAACCTTATGTGTCCACAGAGAAGAGGATCATGGACCATGTGATGGGAGGTAGCCATCTGCGTACAAAATATCACCATCACATAGGCCATGATCCTATACACTGTAGCCAGGCTAGATTACATTAACATTTTGACCCATAGATCATCACTTAGGAGTGCTGTTGAGAAGGCACAAAAATATTTTCACCTCCTCCTCCTCTCCTCAACCTCCTCCTCTCCTCCACCACCTCCTCCTCACCTTCCCCTCCTCTCCTTCATCGCTCCTCACCTCCTCCTCTCCTTCACCACTCCCCAGGGCCACCTCTCTCTCCTCTCTCTTCTCCTCCCCTCACCACTTCTCCTCCTCCCCACCTCTCCACTCCTCTCCCCTCCCCTCCTCTATCCTCACTCCATAATTATCCCAAAAATAATCTAAGGATAAATCAAAATAAGTATTACTGTATATATATGATTTAAAAAAGTGTTTTTTATTTGTATTTATTAAATGTTGGGGGATGGGGTGTGAGGTATAGGGTAGAAAGGGTGTGTATGGAGTGATCTAGCTCTATGTGTACCTATGTGTGTTATTTAATATATGTGTTTTTGTATTTGTATTATGTGTAATCTGTAAATACGTATAATCAAAATTTAAGTGTAAAATACTAATTAGAATAATGTAAAAGAATAAAACAGTAAGATCCTGCTTTGCAAATTCACCTACTCTCTCTCTCTATAATCAACCACCAACTCCGGGACCTGCGTTCCACTTAGTGAGAATCTACAACACAGTTAGCGCATGGGCGTATGGAATGCAACTTTATAATCTCTCTCTGTCAATCATCTTCTGCTAGCGCTTTCTACTGGTTGAGAGGCCTGTGTCGCACTCCATAATTACGTGATTGGATTGTAACTGTGGACCACTTTTATTCCAGCCCCCTAACAGCTTGCAGGCGCAGGAAGGGTTTATGGACTTGAGGCTTCTGACCTTAACTTGCAGCCTTGTTCAATTGAACCACTCTGTAATTGTAGCAAATCTTAACCCCGCAGGCTTACGACCTATATAACACTAAGTGCAGCCTTGCAATTGAATAGGGGCCTTATTCTCTTTATTTGTAATACTAGCGACTTGCCCGTCAAAAATGACGAGCAATAAAATGTGAAGCCATGGCAATGTTGTTTGCAACACAATGTTAAGCTTTTTGTACTCTAAGGACCTTCAGCGCTCATTGCGAGCCTCTCCTGGCATGTCCTTTGGCTCCTCTGAGCACATTTTGCGCTCATCCCAAAGACAGATATATATATCTTTATTTTTTTTTAAATACTAATTAATTAATTAATTGAATAATTAATTAATATAGTTTACCTATTTGTAATTAATATATCTAACAGTCAATAGCCTGCAGATCTAACAATGTCTTTTTATTGTCCTGCAGCATATTATGTACAGTTGGACTGTTGCTAGCCTGAGGAGATAGTGTCATGAATGTCCCAACTGTGCATTAGAAATAGGCTGTGTGCGCGAGGGCAAATCGTTGGTTTACTAGTGTAAAGTGCTACTTTAGATGCGTAATGTTGTTAGTTGGAAGTTAGTGTTGTAAAATGGCGTAGTTTGTCTATGTGCTACGCAGTTCGCAACCATTTCCCGTCCTTTGTAATAGTGTATTTTGTACCTCGTATGTTCCTGGGCAAAAGTGGTACGCGGCTGGTGGTGTTTTGCGCGGTTCAGAGTCATGTAGCCTCGTTTTCATTTTGTTTGGCCGCCATTTTTTTTCTCTCTTAGACGATTTTCGAGTGCCGAAAGTTGTCAAATTCAACATCCTGTGCTGTGTGTGATGTTTTTTTTGTATTTTTGTTGTGTTTTTTTGTAATTGTGTTTGTCGATTTGCACGGTTTGGCCGTTAACTTTGTATTTTTCCTATCTCCTATTATTCCCGCGTCTCGTATTATTTTTTTCTAAGTCCCGCGCTCGTGAAATACTTGCTGCCTAAGGCGAACCTGCGTTTCCTAAGTGTTTGGAGGCTAAGTTCCGCAATTTTCAATGTCTGATCGGCTCGCTTCGTGAGGCTCACAGGAGTGCCTTCTGTGCTCCTTTCTGGCTATGTCCTGCACGTTTCATTGCCTCCAGGGCTCGCCTCGCTTTAAAGGCGCTCATCGCCTAAGTACTGTGACTTTTAATGGCAACTGCTCGCCTTGCTACGCGAGGCTCGCAGGCATTGATTGCCTTTGGCACTAATCACATAAGTGCTGCGAGTTTTAGTGCACTCATCGCCTAAGTGCTGTGAGTTTATGGCTCACTTTGCGACGTGAAGCTTGCAGACGATGAGCTTACGCACAACGCAAATCGCGACAAAATCTCGTAGTTCGACAATTATAATATGTGATAATAGATGACAAAAATAGTTTTTTATCAATGTATTATCATATTATTTGAAGTTGAAAGAAAATATAAAACAACTTTTACATTATCTAAACAACTAACACATCAACATAAATGCTTTCACAGAAAAGTCAATGATGATCTTATAAGGTCCTTAAAAACAGAGGCAGCTCCATACATGCAACAACATTGTATTTGCTCTTTTTTAACAAAATCATACAAGTTATTTATACATAGTAAGTATGGATGGCCACCAAGGATAGCAATTAAAAAAATAAATACTTTCATACACAGAGAAAATAAGACCTGCAAATTGAATAAGGGGACTATCTTCAAGTTATCCATCAGTAGAACAGAAGACATGTTTTCTGTTTGCACTGGGATAGTTGTAAAAACTATTACAAAAAGGGTTTTTTATGAGTACAAACATGAGCAAAGATTGTTTTTTTTTGTTTTTTTTTAGACAAATCCGTTTGTATAGTTTTTAAATGGTTTTGGTTGGTTTTATTTGTTAAATGCTGACATTTTCAAAATGACTGTTTGCAGATCAACAATTATTTATTTTCTGCAAATATGTTCTATATTAAGTTAGACAGTGTCCTTGTAACAATTCAATTGTACAGTGTTATTAAAGAAACCACCACACTCTGAAAAAGTGATTATGTCAATGTATCTATCAACTAATATGCATTGTTATATATGTGAAGTGTGTAGTTTGATTAAATTGATTATTGGTGACTGCTGCCTATTGAATGTGTATATTTTATTTAACTTAACATTGAAAAATTGATTCCACTACAGATAAGAAGCACAATGGTCTTCTGGTGTGAGAAGTTTGGGTCAATTTAGCTTTAGGATAGACTTAAGCGAGGCAGCCTTAAATTATTTTAAATGTATTTGACCCAACCGCATGCACTGGAAGGCTATGGCAGTTAGCTACTTCTGTTTTATAAAGCAGTACTGTGCTACATTAGAACCACATGTTCAAAATTCCAAAATTGAAATAAAGCCCTTTCGTTCTTGTATACTTCTTTTTTGTGGATAACATTTTTCTGTTAAACTTTAGAAAACGGATATATATCTGATGGTGAAAGGTTTAATAATGGCAAGCAAATGTTAACTTATAGTAACACAATTTTAAATGTAACATGTTTACATTCTATACAAGTGGGTAAATAAAATAGGATATTTATTTTGTTGTTGTTGTTGTTAAGTCATTCTGTCGCATCTGACTCTCCGTGACTCCATGATCCACAGCACGTCAGGTGCATCTCTCAGTCACTGCCCCTCTGAGCATCCTCAGGTTCATGTTCATTGCTTCAGTGTTCTCATCTATCCATCTCCACCTCTGTCATCCCCTTCTTCTTGTGCCTGCAATCTATCCCAGCATCAGAGTCTTTTCTAGGGAATCCTGCCATCTCATGATATAGCCAAAATATTTGAGCTTTAGCCTCATGATCATTCCTTCTAGTGAACAGTTTGTCTTGATTAACTGATTTATTGGATCCATAATCGACCAATCAAAATACATGTAATCTGACAGTTACTCAAGTGCACAAGCCTCTACTGAGCATGCTCATTACATTATTTTTTTTAAAACTATTATATCTCAAAAACAGTTTTAGTTATCTAAATTTATGAGTAGTGAGACTTTTTAGATCACTATTACATTGACAACTCTTAAACATATGAGCTTTACATGGTAATTCATTAAAGTGGTGCATTTTTATGAGTGATTTTATATTGAAAATGATCTGGAAAATCGTCTTTTTTCGCGCAAACACAAATTTTTCTTTTTTTATGGTCAGAGTAATGCATTGTTTAATTAAATGTTGTTGGTACAAAATATATAGTACAATATATTGTATCATAGCCTCACATATGGAAGAAAACATTAGGGATTTTAAAGGCATAAATATATATAACCCAATAAATTTCTCATTAGTTTGATCTGCATGGGGTTGTGGTATTAAAGTAATGGAATGCACAGCAGCATGGTTGAGAAGGGTCATCAAGATACCATGGAGGGAATCCAAATGTTTGAGCACAAAACAGCAAAGAGAATTGAGAATTACATGTATCAAAGAGAAACTAATGAAAAAAGAGTAACCCCTATAGTTTTGATATGACATGGTGCTCCGTTCTATATTATAAGGCATATACAAAATGTTACAGTTACAAAATGACTATTGTATGCTGAGTGCAAAGAATTTGACTGATACTCAATATATTTTAAATTAGTTCCTGGTGCTCTGTAGCATAAGGGTAAATATTATTTTTTAATAATATTAGTTTGGTAGCATATCCTAAGTATGCACAATCATTTTTCTTCAGTGCTCAGTATAGCTAGTATGTTTTCTTCAGTAGTATTTTGCACAAATCAAGCATTACATTGGTGGAAATTTACTATGCATCTCAAGTGCATCTTATGTCCTCTCCTGAATTGCTATGCACTGTTTCTTATGGGGAAAAACAGCCATTCTCAGCTTATCTCAGCTCTACTCACCTCATCCCAGGTGACAAACTGCTTAGTAAATTCCCCCATAATGACCAACATTTCTTAATGTTTTCTGGAGCTATGCAGCGAAAACAAGCATTGCTTCCCCTTTGCAGTGCTCACAGTATTCATAACACTATGTGTCCTAGTAATCATTCATACCATATAGGAGTCTGTTATGGGTTGTATGTGAAATACTAGCTCTAATTATCAGCATTAAATCTACTAAGTATTTATATATATATACAGTATATATATATATATATATATATATATATATATATATATATATATATATATAAGAGTGAAGCAGCCGTGAATGTCCAGTAATCTAGTAATTTAGTAATTATTAATATATATATATATATATATATATATATATATATATATATATAGATAGATAGATAGATAGATAGATTAACAATGAGTATTGCAAGATAATTTGATACCTTTTGTATTGGACAAACGTCTTATTTATAATGACGAGCTTTCGAGAGGTTTAACCTCTCTTTTTCAAGTCTCAAGCAATACTAACATGAGATGGAACCCTCAGTTTGAATAATAACAGCAGATACAGAGAGAGTGGAAAAAGCATCTGACATCATCAGTTAAATACATATATGGGGAATAAACACAACATAGCAAAGGAAACATATATACACATATTATATACACATGTACATCAATAAATACATGAAAAAGCTGTGATATCTTTCCTGTTGGACAAACACCTCACTAAGAGTGCTAAGTCTGTTATGGTATAAGAGGATAAAATCACATGAATTTCTGATAATGTGTTAGAAAACCCAAGTCTATATTAAGTCCTGTCTTTTTAGTGTTGAAGAATGTGATCATCTTTATTTCAAATGCTTTTCTCTCTTGGATGTTTTTAAATTTTCCTCTGAGTATTTTGACTTTTAAGTTTTGGATGGAGTGATCATTCTGGCTAAAATGGTGTCCTACTGGGCTACAATAACTGTCTTCATTATGCTTTCTTATTGAATGCCTGTGTAAATTCATCCTCAAATGCATTTTTTTGGCCGGTTTCTTCAATGTAACAGCCTGTGTCACATAAAGTACATTGTATTATATAAACCACATTAGATGATGTACATGAATATGATTTCCTACACAGCTCCAGTTTCCCTCCCTCCCACACCAAACAAGCCATCATCCATAATCAAGCTATTAGATACCATCAGATTTGCTCAAACTCTGGAGACCGTGATAAAAATTTAAAAACGGTGTCTGAACCTTTTAAACAAAAGGGTTACAAACTCTGTATTATTAACCAAAAAATAAGCACTGCCATCAAAATACACTGTGAACACCTATTAAAGTACAAAACAAAATAAACTACTTCACGTATACCTCTAGTGACCACATACCAACCAATTTTAGAGAAAATTCGGAAAATAATCTAAGATTTACAACCATTACTAGTCGAAGATACTGAATTAAAATATATATTCCCAAAACCTCCACTCCTTGCATTTAAACAACCACCAAACCTGAAACAAAAGCTTGTCAGCAGAAAATTTGCCAATGAACAACTGAATACAAAAAATGGAACTAAACCTTGTAACAAACATGCCTGTAAATTATGCCAACACATTTGTAATGATGATACAGCCACACATAACAACAAAACTTATAACATCAATGGATCATATTCATGTACATCTTCTAATGTGGTTTATATAATACAATGTACTTTATGTGACATAGGCTGTTACATTGGAGAAACCCAGCCAAAAAATGCACATTCTTCAACACTAAACACACAGGACTTAATATAGACTTGGGTTTTCTAACACATTATCAGAATTTCATGTGATTTTTTCCTCTTATACCATAACAGACTTAGCACTCTTAGTGAGGTGTTTGTCCAACAGGAAAGATATCACTGTGGACTACAGTGCTCTGCTTTTTCATGTATATATTGATGTATATGTGTATATAATATGTGTATATGTGTTTCCTTTTCTATGTTGTGTTTATTCCCCATATATGTATTTACCTGATGAGGTCAGATGCTGTTTCCACTCTCTCTGCATCAGCTGTTATTATTCAAACTGAGTGTTCCATCTCATTACTTGAGACTTGATAAAGAGAGGTTAAACCTCTCGAAAGCTCGTCATTATAAATAAGACGTTTGTCCAATACAAAAGGTATCAAATTATATTGCAATACTCATTATTAATCTATATATATATATATAGATTAATAATTACTAAATTACTATATATATATCTATCTATATATATATATATATATATATATATCAATATATATATATATATATATATATATATATATATAAAATAATCATTGAATTACATATCATTAAAAAAAAAAATATATATATATATATATAAAAATAAAATTATAACAAGCACCAAGTTCATCAGAGATTTCAGAACCAGTTTAGAGATCAAGAATGGGTCACAGGAAAAGTGTCCAAAAATAGAACATCCACAAATCCAATTTTCAGAAGTATGATTTTTTTAAAATTAGTTTTATTATGTACTGTATATATTTGTATTCAGTTGTGTACTGACAGGCTGCTGTAGATAATATATCTTTCTCAGATTTTTTAGATTTTTTTGCATCTATGTATTGTAAAATAAAAAAGCCAATATTTTCAGAATAATATGTTTTGTCAATCCAACTCAAGTTATGAGTTAAAATGAGTAAGGGACAACCGATAGATTCAATTGACTACAAGTCAATTGTAAGGGCAACAATTTAAAGCTATTTAATGCTTACCAAACACTAATTAGAAACTGCCCATTAGGCATCTGTCCTAAAGATGTCAGATGAGCTTAAGTTGTCTTTTTGGATGTCAGTTTTTCCAGTGTAAAAGACTTGACCCATGCATGATCCATTCAGGCTAGTTGATGGAATAACTGACACGACAACTTGAGTTGGGAGAAACAACGGGCCACAGCTTTATTTTAACACAATGTAAACAAACAACCGTAACTTATTCAGATGACTAATTTAGTCCTTTCCTTCCGGGGGAGGAGCCCGGCCACGAACAGTGACCTCACGCTTTGAGCCCTGCCCAAAGCCCCAATGCTTATCTTTATGCACGCCCTGTGAGGTGGGGCCATCGCCCCCTTAGGCCAGTGGGCCGGGCAACTCACCTCCCGCCGTACAGACATAAATTAACAAAAAACAACATACAATAGCCACTTCTCCGAATTCTTTAACCAAAAATATATATATTAATTTCAATATTTCTTATTTATATTATATATACTTTTTTTTTTTTTAAAAGAATAAACCATAACATCTGTTAACAACAAATTACAGGGTGGGTGGGTGGGATTCCAGTCGGGAGACCGCGCTGCTGTGTTCAATGGCGCGAAACGGGCTTCCGACACGCCCCCCGACGCTCCTGATTGGCTGATAGCCTCACAGGCTCCGCTGGGTCACGTGACGCTACAGGCTGACCCAGGGAGCCTGTGCAGCCTCCGCGTCGTTCATGACCCATGCATGATCCATTCAGGCTAGTTGATGGAATAACTGACACGACAACTTGAGTTGGGAGAAACAACGGGCCACAGCTTTATTTTAACACAATGTAAACAAACAACCGTAACTTATTCAGATGACTAATTTAGTCCTTTCCTTCCGGGGGAGGAGCCCGGCCACGAACAGTGACCTCACGATTTGAGCCCTGCCCAAAGCCCCAATGCTTATCTTTAAGCACGCCCTGTGAGGTGGGGCCATCGCCCCCTTAGGCCAGTGGGCCGGGCAACTCACCTCCCGCCACGGAGCATGCGAGGGACGCCTCCCGAGGCTGCGATCCCCCCCTGCTGGACATTAAAGCCAAAGCCCGCAAAACACTCTCCCTAAACTCCAACATCATCAACTCGTACCCTATTTCCGTAAGATGAACCTTATCCTTTGCGAAAAAATCATCTGCGCCGACCGGTTCGAAATCTTTATACCGGATGGCCGAGAAACCTTGTTTTCTCACAAAGCTCGCAATCTGCTGGTTTATCTTCTGTCTAGCCTTATCTAAGCATACTGGGTCGCGCGCGTTACGCCATGATCTTCTCTTGATCATCTCAGACCAGATAAGGAACGTGCCAGGGAACTTCTTCACCCATTTCTCGATGTCTCGTCTCATCACCTTTAGCATTCGTCTCATGGGAACTGTCCCCAAATCGTTCCCGCCGGCATGAAGAATGATAAGACTGGGCTGCCCGTAACGCTGCGCGTACGTTTCCAAGAGGCCGTCGAGCTGCGCCCATCGCAGACCCCGAATACCACACCACCTTACGCGTAAGTCCGTAACAGGAAAGCCCAGTTGTGCCTTTTCTTCGGTAACTGCGGCTAACCTATGGGCCCAGTACACGTAGGAATGGCCCACAATCCATAGTTGCTTCTGTTCCCCTGAAAGTAGAAAGCAACACCATTAAACCACTGCATTTGGCCGTACATAGGAACGAAAACGGTCTGAGTCCCACCTCCCGATGTGCTTTACTGCCGCGTCGGGCAACCCCAACCTAGCTTCCGTCTACGAAGCACCCCAGCAACCGATGGCTTGTCGGGTGCACGGGGAGCAATCTGAATGCTGCCTCGATGTCCACTTTTGCCATAAGGGCCCCCTGGCCCTCCCTTCTCACCAGGTCGACCGCCCGGTCAAATGACTCGTAAGACACAGTAGCCTGGTCTTTTGATATGCCATCGTTTACCGAACGGCCTCTGGGGTAGGAGAGATGCTGGATCAATCTAAATTTACCCTTCTCCTTCTTGGGGACCACGCCAAGAGGAGACACAACTAAACCTTGGATGGGCGGGGCCGCAAATGGCCCGGCCATCCTCCCCAATTTTACCTCATTAAGAACCTTAGCTTTGGCTACCCCTGGGAAATCCCTAGCCGACTTCAGGTTTGGGACAAGAAAACCTTGAATGTCGACCCCACATGGAATCCGGAATCCTTCTCGGAATCCGTCCTCCAACAGGCGCGCCGCTTCGGCGGTGCCTGTCAATTTACCGTAGCGCTTTAGCCACGGCAGCATGGCGGGGAGGCGTATGGGCGTCTTGCCCCTTTGCAGGAGGTTCGCCCCTGCCTCCCTCTTTGGGTCTATCGCATCTAGACAGGGGGTGCTCACCTCCGCAGTTTGAGCATGCATGCTTAAACCTGCAGTTAGGCGCCCATCTGCAGACCCCCTCGTTGTACGAAAAACAGGTCTTAAGACCCGCTCCTGAGGCGTGGGTGGGGCCCTTAGCTCCACCGGCCCCGCTCCGAAAGGGCGTCTTGACTCTCATGGGTGTCATGATGTTTAGCCAATACGCCACCGCTTTGTCGCTCCACGCCATACTTGGCCTTGAGGCCAAGTATTGCCGGAACTCCTCATCGTACCGCCACCAGGCTGGACCCCCATAAACCTTGTGAGCATTCCGAATTTCGTCTATGTAGACGAACAATCCCGAACTCTGTTCAGGGTGCCGCTCACACAGTACGCAAGCCCAAATAGAAAATGCTTGCAGCCAGGTATCAAACGTCCTGGGTAGCCTAACAAAGGATTTTCCCTCCCTGGGGCCCCTCCCAGGGACACACACACACACAAAAACGGAGGAGGAAAAGAAACACAAAAACGGACAGAAATAGCCTCAACAGTGATATCCCCTTATATGCTGGTAAGCTGGGGTGAAATCTCAGTAATTAAACCTTCCTACTGTATTTTTTAGCTGCAGGACCTCAGACCTCCGTCCATCCAGTAGGGAGACCGCGCTGCTGTGTTCAATGGCGCGAAACGGGCTTCCGACACGCCCCCCGACGCTCCTGATTGGCTGATAGCCTCACAGGCTCCGCTGGGTCACGTGACGCTACAGGCTGACCCAGGGAGCCTGTGCAGCCTCCGCGTCGTTCAGGAGAGTTATACCCAATTTGACATTCACAAACAATGACAGAAAGCATTGGTCACATTAATATACAACATTTACACAGAAAAAAAAATAATAGATTATATTATTATAATACAAACTGCAAAATACAAACTGCTAAATATTCTGAGGGCAGTGTACTCTACTCATCTTAGCACAAATAGGGCTTATATTATATTATATAACTGCATGAGCAGTTTCTCTGGCTGGATTCGAACCCAGGAAATTGTCCCACGTGCACAAGCGCAATCACTGCAGTAGATAATGAAGGAAATGGGTGGAGAGCTTGTGCAAAAATCATAAACCTCATTAGAATAAATAGTCTTTGTGATTACCATGGACAGAGCTGAAAAAAAGGGCACAGTGGCCTATAATATACACCTACAACAAAATAACCACAGATCTTGATCGTTCCCATCAACAGACATTTATGGGATAACAAATTGCTTAGATTTCATTAGGCATTTCTACTGAATTATCACTTGGTGAATTCTTTATTTTAGACTTTTTTCCATTTATGGGCTGTGGGATACAAATACCCACATTTTAAGAAAAAAACTGCTGTGTCAAGTGAACGCCAACATGATAAGATTGGTACGAGATCTACAATAAATCCAGTCAATAAGTCAATATTAGGGGCAACCATTTAAACCAATGTAATGCTAACCAAACATTACTTGGAAATTATCCATTAGGGATCCATCCTAAAAATGTCACAGGAGCTCAAGTTGTCTTTAGGATGTCAGTTTTTCTATTGTGCAAGCTGGAAGAGCGATAACCAATTTACATGCAGATATATACATATACTGTCACACAAAGACACACACTGTATTTGCGCACATGCAGCAATAGGCAATGGGGAATAAATGTTACTGACATGAATACTGTATTGCCATATGCCATACACTACTAATTCCCCTCTTTATGCATTTATAATCCAGCTCACTAATCCAGCTCATATACCTGTAATTGCAGCTGCTAAATGGCAAATATAATAGAATGAGAAACATAGTTATATATATCAGGTGATGCCTAATTGTGTAGTAGAAAAAAATATTGAATCTATTGTTTGCTTTAAATATAACACTTTACTATAACCCCCATATGCCAAAGGCTTACAATGGGAATAGGAAATTAAAAGCTTAGTGAATACCACAAAGTCTCAAATTTACTGTTCTTGACGCAGTGTTTCCCTTCACATTCCTTTGCAACGTCTTGAATCAAGTCTAATGTGATTTATTGTTGTTGTTTTTTCAGTCCTTCGGTCATGTCCGACTCTCGGTGACCATATGAACGCAGCACACCATGCCGTTTTCTTGGCAAAGATACTGGAGTGGGTTACCAGTTCCTTCTTCAGTGAACCACAATATGTCTGACCTCTCTGCTATGTCCTACCCATCTTGGTTGACAATACATGATATAGCTCACAGCTTCATTGGGTACACAAGCCCCTTCATCAAGACAAGGTAGCGACCCAGAAGGAGAAAATAAATATACCTTATTGCAATGACACAGTTAAGAATACTTGAAGTAAAGTGCACCTCAAATAACAAATACGTTCAAAATGAATCGTGATCAGAGAAATGATATGAAAATTATAGTATCGAAAATATGCACAGGATATATAAAATGAAGTGCCAAGAGGATGAACAACACCTGTTTCACAATATAATGACTGGATTCAACAAGCAATTCATGAAATGCATGAAGGTACAAGAACATGAATGATTTGCATCAGTAGTTTGAGCTCTTGTGTCACTATTATATGACATTTATTGTATAATAGTGGTAGCTTCCCTAAGGTATTAAGAAGAGAATTTTTAGCAGTGTGGCATGGTAATGAGCCTTCAAATGCTAGTATATATTGAAAGGTTTCTATGTATCTTATGTGTTATAATGTTTTCCGATGGAACTAATTCATGGAATAGTGCAATAGTCTTTTGATAAATGAAAACCCTTGTTTAATATATTGGGGTGCCGTTATTATACATTTGTAATTTTCAACAGCATACAATCTGTACCACTCTTTTAGTAAATGTTGACTAAGAGCATGATTAAGAAGGAATACAGTCATACAGCTAGATTTTAATTGAAAAATGCCTCTGCGGGACCCATGATACGTTAACGGGAGTGTGTGAGAGGAGCGTTTATTTTTCTGGAGAGCTATGGTTGTATCCTTTAACGTCCTGCTTCTGGACTAGGGAAGGGGTATGGTGTCAACTTCAATCTTACCTAGTTATTAGGCAAAAACTCCGGACTTCTGTCTGTTCCCTCCTCCACCCACACCCTTGAAACCCATGTTAAATTTGCATAAAATTAATAATTTGTTTTGGGCAATCAGGAGGTGGCTCAGGCAACTGATACATTTGTATCAAGTTCTAAGGTTCCTGGCTGTGCTGTAAAGTCTCTCTACCAAAAAGGTCAAACGTATCTGGCTGCTTCTTCTCTGCGTACTTGGTTATGTAAGCTCCCTGTGGGTGTGCAAAGCTGGATTTTACTTTTCCTGCCTATAACTTTGTAAATATACAGAACTTTTCTATATAACACATATTTTTCTCATAATCACTGCCTGATTCTTACCAAACATTTGAAACCCAGGAAACATATATACCTTTAACATTTAAAAGAGCTTCTATTATTCTGTCAACAAACAGGAAAATACATTATCTTTAGACCTTTAGATAGTACGCTTGTGAGTTTTCAATCTTGCATGGCGCTTTGGGGAAAGCACTATGGGCACTGGATTGTAAGCTCCAAGACAGGGCCCTCCATTCTTTACAATGTGTTAATATTGAATTTGCCTGGAAATCAACTTATATACAGCGCTACGGAATATGTTGGCGCGTTACAAATAAACAATAATAATAATTGTCTGTTTCCTTTTCGTTGCCATTTGTATATCACCAAGTCCATTCAACATAAATTCATTGATCAGCTGATACTCTGACCTACATACTGGTCATTCCTATCCAAACAAATCTTAATAAAAAATCCTCTAAAGATGTTATCTATTATAGCTGCTAATTTATTGAGAATGAATCATGCTTCTAATTTAAAAAAGAAATCTATAAAATCATATTAGACTTTTACTTCATTTTTATGTAAAAAAATATTTCTTAATTTGTAAAACATCTTTATAAACAGACATATATTTATTACATGTGACGTAGATGATTTTCATAAAAATATGCATACATATTTATTTGATTATTTGCTTTATTTTATTCTTCAAATTTCCTTAAATAAATCATCCAGATGGAATGTGTCTTTTTTTTGATGGGTAACATTTTGTGACTGTTTATATATTCAGATTAATATCCATTTAGATGGTTTTACTGTTTTTTTTCTGGAATATTTCAGATATGCCTTCTATCGGATACTGCATAAAACAATTTCTTGACACTGATGAGTCAGTCCCCCGGGGAGGAATATGTCAGCCCGAAATGGTTCTTGTCTCATCCATATCACAGCAAACAGTGTCACAAGCTTTTAATGATTATGGCCCTCATTCAATTGCGATTTGGCCAATTGAATAAGGGTCTAAATAAGCACATAACATATATTTTTTAAAGATGTTTTTAGTTAGTGAAAACCTTGCTTTTGGATAGATGTTCACTAACTAAAAACTTCTGTAAAAAATATATGTTATGTGCTTATTTAGAGCACTATTCAATTGGCCAAATCACAATTGAATGAGGGCCTATGTGAGCACATATTGATTTTTAAATGCTACAATGGATATTTTTGTAGTGAAAGCAATATGTCACAAGTTTATTATGAAGTTGATCTTTTATATATAAAGCCTATTGTGCATTACATTTAATTTATATAAACAATCACATTAGGAAATAATTATTAAGGGTATGAATACATTTAATCTAATTTTATAGTTTTTATATTTTGCTGTGTGTTTAATTTCTTGGTAGCACATTGCTTTACTCCCTTTTTTAAGTTTGTAAACCAAACAGCATTTAACATTTCATTGATCTGTTTGTTTTATTTTATATGCTCTCTGGTTTTGATGAACCCATCTGGCCTCGAATAAATCACACACTTATTTTCCTCATCCTACTTAAATCTTTGCCAAGTACATAAAAGATAGTATTTAAAAAAAAATATCTTTAATCCCACGCTAGGGCTCTACCTGCACTCACATCTTAAATTCCTTACCCAGTTCTACCAATTGCCAACTTTCCATGAATAAGAAGTAGCAGATAAATATTGTGTTTATGTTGACAGAGGCATATTCAGACAATTCTCCACTCCGACAACTTGTCTTAATTTCCACATACTATTTCCTAAACCCCGGACTACCACACACACATCCATAAATATTAATATATATTAAATAATATATATATATATATATATATATATATATATATATACACATACATATCCTAAGCTTTGCTTAAAACTGTGTGATACAGCAAGCATATGCTTCAGAGGAGCCATGTATAGAAGGGTGTTTTGGATTCAAAGAGTAAGATACATTACATCTCATTTGTATGTCCCAGCACATTCAATAACCGTATTTCTGGGAAACCTGGAGAGGAAATACGTTTTTAAATAACGTTTAGACTCTTTCGAATGGACATACAAAGGTACTATTTATTAATTATTAATTATATTATCCCCTGCTGATTTTGAACGTTTGTCCACTGACCAAGAAATGATCAGTCTATAATTTTAATGGTAGGTATATTTTAACAATGAGAGACAGAATAACCCCCCCCCCCCCAAGAAAAATGCATGTAAAAAAAGTTATAAATTGATTTGCAGGTCAGTGAGGGAAATAAGTATCCCCTATCAGTCAGAAAGATTTCTGTCTCCCAGTCATCTTTTATGGAGGTAATGAGCTGAAATTAGGAGCACTCTCTAAAAGGGAGTGCACCTAATCTCAGCTCGTTACCTATATAAAAGTGCACACAGTTTTCCGGGCGCACACCAAATGCGCTCCAACGCATGGGTGCAGACGCATTCACGAACTGACGCTGAAAATAGCGCGCCCGACATCTGCGCACACCTGAAAAAGTACAGTACATATTGTACATACAGTACATATGCCCATCCCTATGTTCCTTTTTTCTCTGTGCCCTGACGCATTTGCCCTCTCTGATACCCATGCCACCCCCATGTTCCCCTCCTGCTATGGCCACCCTGAACCCCTTACCCTTTGTAGTCCCTGTGACCATCCTCCTTCTTCCCATACCCCATGTGCCCATCCTCCTCCTCCCTGTGCCCATCATCCTTTTCCCTATACCAACTATGCCCATCCCTAGCCCAGGTCCACCAAAGGTCTCTCTCGATCTCCTTCCAGTAATGAGGGTTCAGTCCCAGTAGGAGGAGGCAGTGCCCCGGCCCTGGACTGTCCCGACCCAGCAGTGTTAAGCCCGCTGCCCGAACCCTTGGACAGAGCAGGGAGTTGTCCCTGGAGGAGGTGATGAAGTCCTAAGAGCAGCCCATCAATGAGGAGCAGGTATGGGCAGTGTTTTACCAGTGCTCCCGGGGACTGACAGGAGACCTCCAGGCATCGGAGGCGAGGATCAGGGACCCCTCCTCACTGTTCCTACACCAGGATGGGACGGTCAGTGTGTTACCGTGCCCAGGGACACCGGGGGTGAGTACAGGAGTGGGGGCTGTGTGATGTATAGGGAAAAGGAGACTACAGAAGGTAAGGGGTTCAGGGTGGCCTAAGCAGGAGAGGGACATAGGGGTATAGTGAGAAGGAAGATGGGCACAGGGAGGAGGAGGATGGGCACAGGGGGTATAGGGAGAAGGCGGATGGGCACAGGTAGGAGGATGGGCACAGGGGGTGTAGGGAGACTGTGGATTGGCACAGGGGGTATTTCACATACACGCTATAGTCTTGCGCACGCACGTTTTAACCCTGTGCGCATTAATCATGTGGAGCATGGAGCTTTTGTCCTGCGCTGAAATTTCGGGACACCATATGAAAGACACCTGTCCACAAAAGCAATCAATCAGATTCCAAACTCTCCACCATGGCCAAGACCAAAGAGCTGTCCAAGGATGTCAGAGATAAGACTGTAGACCTACACAAGGCTGGAATGGGCTACAAGAACATCGCCAAGCAGCTTGGTGAGAAGGTGCCAACAGGTGCGATTATTCGCAAATGGAAGATACACAAAATAACTGCCAGTCTCCCTCGGTCTGGTGCTCCATGCAAGATCTCACCTACATGAATGTCAATGACCATGAAAACGGTGAGGAATCAGCTCAGAACTGCACGGGAGGATCTTGGTAATGATCTCAAGGCAGCTGGGACCATAGTTACCAAGAAAACAATTGGTAACACATTACGCGGTGAAGGACTGAAATCCTGCAGCGCCCGCACAGCCCCCTTGCTGTGCAAACATGGAGGTGGAATCATTATGCTTTGGTGGTGTTTTTCTGCTAAGGGGACAGGACAACTGCACTGCATCAAAGGGACCATGGACGGGGCCATGTACCATCAAATCTTGGATGAGAACCTCCTTCCCTCAGCCAGGACATTGAAAAAGTGGATGGGTATTCCAGCATGACAATGACCCAAAACACGCAGCCAAGGCAACAAAGGAGTGGCTCAAGAAGAAGCACATTAAGGTCCTGGAGTGGCCTAGCCAGTCTCCAGACCTTAATCCCATAGAAAATATGTGGAGGAAGCTGAAGGTTCGAGTTGCCAAACATCAGCCTCGAAACCTTAATGACTTGGAGAGGAACTACAAAGAGGACTGGGACAAAATCCATCCTAAGGATGTGTGCAAACCTGGTGGCCAACTGCAAGAAACGTCTGACCTCTGTGATTGCCAACAGGGGTTTTGCCACCAAGTACTAAGACGAAGGGGTCAAATACTTCCCTAGTTGACCTGCAAATCAATTTATAACTTTTTTTACATGCCTTTTTCTTGTTTTTTGTTGTTTGTTATTCTCTCTCTCACTGTTAAAATACACCTACCATTAAAATTATAGACTGATCACTTCTTTGTCAGTGGACAAACGTTCAAACGTAACAGCAGGGGATCAAATACTTTATACCCCTCCCACTTATATATATTATAGAAATAGTAAATTTGTGTTTACATTTGAATGTCTAAAACAAGTTAAGAAAAACCTGTTTCCAGTTATTACACTGCATTCTGGGAAGCTGAGCAGGGACATGCAAATGTGCCCACAAATGCCTCGCTCTTCAATCCATAAACCATTTTAAACATGGCCTCCTTTAAGCTTATATATTGCAATCAATTAGTGTATGGCTAGCAAAAGAGTAAGAGAAAGCTCTCCACACATATCCATCCAAAATTATAAGTATAATACATACATTTATATATATATATATATATATATATATATATATATATATATATATATATGTATATATATATATACTGTATATATCACATATATAGTTGTGAGCATACGAATTGTTGCTAACGCGAGGGAATCAGTTGCTGGCATGGAGCGACGAAGGTGCTCCTTGCCAGCAACTGCGACCCTCGCAAACTTTACGTCGTAACGCAAACAACATACCAGACACGTTACCACCCATTACGACCTCGCAAAAATCGTCCGCATCCCGCGACATGAAAAAATGAAAAACACAATAAATACACACAACACATACATAAAAAGCTTACCTACAGCAAGAGGTGGCATCCAGGACCTCAAAAAATGAAGTTACACCTTAATTTAACTAAAAATAAAAGAGTTCAGACACTAAAAAATTCTCTAAGCAAGAGAAAAAATGGCCGCCGAACAAAACGAAAACGAGGCTACAGCACTCTAAACACGCAAAACACCACAAGAAACACGCAAAACACCACAAAACACCTACGGATATTCCGCTACAGACGCTTACCACACATTAGCCTCCATTTTTGAACAATGCGGAAGTACACAGCTACGCTAACCGTTTTTGTCTCGCGCACACTATTACACTGCACACGTTCATCACGCTTACACAGCAGCTCCACACCACTCCAGCAACATCAAAACAGATTGTCAGCTCTTCAACACAATGCTTCCTGCATATATTACTTGAAAATAGGTAAAGTATATTAATTTATTAATGTATTATTTATTTGATTATTATACACCCAACAGCATTAGCTCACTTACAATTTCATTGCCATCATTTTTTGACGGGCAATTCGCTAGTATATATATATATATATATATATATATATATATATATGTGTGTGTGTATGTATATATATATATACGGTATATATATATATATATATATATATATATATATATATGACCAAGGCAAAATATATGTATATATATATAAATGTATAGCCTAAGCAAATAGATTGCCATTTACTTTGCATCAGTTCTACTAATGGGCAGTACCTTTTATTTGCTCTTACCTCAACAGCTGGATAGTTTGTATTGCCTGACACACTTTGTTCAGACTTATACAACTTTCAATGTGCTGATGCAAAATCCAATTGTTTATACATTTTTAATCGTGTAAATCATGGAGTCTTGGAAACATTACAAAAGTTTTATTAATTAGAAAATATGAAACAACTGCAAATGTCATAGATGTATTATTTGTATTATTGTTTTGATGTTCAAATAAAAAATACCATGTCAAAACAATTGTTATTATAATTGTTATGGTACATAAAAAGTTATTTTGCCTCTTATCTAAATGGAAAAACAGCTATAAACCTGCACAAGCCGCTCTGTAAATTATGCTCCCAGTAACGAACTACAACTACCAAATGAATAAAACATACAAATTTATTGACACTGTACATATCCTACAATTGTACTTGCTCAATATTTTAGTGTACCAATTATTTAAGTATATATTAAGAACAACAAAGAGTGCTTGGCATATAATAGAGATGGCAGCATAATGGTTTGGCATCTAATTGAAAGTGGAAAGATATAGGAATGTATTCTGCACAAAAAAATATTTGTTGCTTTATTTTATGCAATATGTTGGCTTTGTTCTTCCAATCTATTCTCAAAAGTGGGAAACCATATCGGTCTTTCAAGGCATGCAACCCTAGATTTGTTAAGGATAACACTGGTTTAATTATTTGAGTACCTTACAGCCCCTGCTATATTTGGTGAGTCTGGGGGACTGTCACGTTTATCCGTCCCCCCACAATGAGTACATACAGTAGATCTCTCTTGAGTCACGAATCACTCCCATACAATTTATTTTATTCTATTCAATCTTAATGATCTTCTCTCTATTATTATAGTTATTGTATTACACTTTTGTTATGTATAAAAAAACAAAGGGTTAAACATTGTAAGGACCCCTTTAGGGGAACTTGTGACTCTATGTGACCTCATGGACAGTAACACACCGTACTGATCCACTTTTCATGGCAGAGATACTGGACTGGGTTGCCAGTTCCTTCTCCAGTGGCCCACAGCATACAGCTCCTGGTATTCCTAGGTGGTCTCCTATCCAAGTACTGACCAAGCCCAACCCTGCATGGCTTCAGGGTAGTGCGACCTCTTGTTTCCCTGACTGGAATCAAACCCAGGTTGCTGAGTTGAAAGCACCAAATCCAAACCACTGGGCTACTAGCGAACCCATTGGGGGGACTAAGAGGGTCTCTAATCAAGCCCAAGAAGCTTCTTATATATGTTTACTATTTCATAGTTCTTAGTTAGATACCTGTACAATTATTAAAAATAAACAATAGTTAAATTATTATAATTATGGTTTGTAGTAGTTTGCTGGTGGAAATACATATATGCTTAAAGGGATATGTAAGGGAGCTGGATTATGAATGCATCTGATATAGGAGAATTAGTAGTGTATGAAAACATGTGCTATATAGAAAAGTTCAGTTTACTTACAAAGTTATTTGCACAAAAGCCAAATCCAGCTGTTCACACCCACAGGACGCTTACATAAGCCGGGTACACACAGGAAATACAGCAGGGTACAAATTTTGACCTTTCTGGTACAGAACACAGGAAGTAAATATTGCAGTTCTTGTACTGAGCATGTCAGAAGCCACTCAGGTGAAGAATGATACAAAGTATTAGCCTGATCCTGAATTTTAATGTTATGCTAATTCAGGTGGGATTTTCTAGGGGCGTACACGATCAAATGCAAATGCCAAAAAAAATAGGAAATTTTGCTAACTTCATGGTAAGCTATTTAATCTTTATTTTAAAATATTTTTATGAAAAAAAATGTTTTCCTACATCCTACCCGATGCATTCATAATCCAGCTCACTTACATATCCCTTTAAGCTGATATTTGCAGTTGGCAATAATGACCACCATGTACATCATAGAGTATATTGAATATGCTTACATTATGAGTTGCAGCTGAATGTTAGTTGAACCATAAGTGATGGAATATTATATGTAAAGTGGTCTATAAGCAGGGTTGATTAAGCCCCTTTTATTCCCTCTAGGAAAAATCAATCACCGCTGACAGGAAAAGCGCCAATGCTGATGTCAGGCCGTGCACCCTGGATCTCCCCAGGGGGATGAGATAACTTACATCGTACAAAACCCCATTGGATTCACAATTAAATCTAGAGTTTTGGATGCATCAGCTTTCCTCGAAAGATGCAAGAAGTGTAGCGACACCCATCTTTATTATGGTATTCAAGGTCATTTAGTGTTTTGTAGATTATTGTAGGCTTCCTCTTCCTAACCATTTATCCTAATCTTTTTTTCGGGTAATGCTTGTGTATACTAATGTAATATTCTACATTTGTAGTAGGTTGAAAAACTTTAAGGTATATTTAGACTTTTCCTTTCTAGCTTACAGAAGCAGTTTTACTTTATGAGTAAAACATATAGCATTGTGTTATGAGTTATTGACTAACCAGTCTATTTGTCAGTTGTGCAAATGGATGGCTTTTATTAATCTGTCAATTGAAGAATTTTGCAAATTCAGCAGCACATGCACATCATGCAAAGAGACCTGGGGAGCTTGCACTGAATAAACAGCTCTGCATTTCTGATCTACATGGAGGTTTTGCCAATTTGTTTTATATTTCAATTGTGTATAGTAAAAAGTGCTAGCTTTGCTAGATTAAATATACTACAAAATAAGTTTACGGAATAGTTGTATAAGAGTTGTATAGAGGAACTTTTTATATTTATCTTATATTATATAAATGTTATTCTATGGAACATATTAATGTAACACACAGGACCATTGGTAACTATTTAAGCTGCCTTCCTAGCAGCCCTATGAAATGAAAAGCCCGTATCGGCATCAACAAGCCCGCGAGGGCTGAAGGTTATTAAATTAGATCATGCCGCGAGTTACAGGCTTGAGGCGCAAACCCATAAAACATTTTTTAAACGCTGGATGCGTGGCAAGGAACATGATCAATTAGTAGTTACGGGTTTAGATGGAGCCAATGGAAACAGAGATCGTCATCATCACGTCACAGAAAAATTGAGGATGGATTTCAAAGGCTTACGGGGTTCAATTACGAGTTCCCATCGGACCCACATTTCAGATTTATTTCAATATTGATAAAGCCGTAAATATGATATTACTTTACATGCGAGTTACAGTGTATGTATTAACACATTGATTGCCAGGATCGATATAACACGGAATTTAAACATAACAAATATTATTTTATATTGCCGATTTGCGAGCTTCAGAATTGTGTGCTATTTATTTCAATACCTAACATCACTTTCCCTTTTAATGTAAGTACAGTAGTGTGTGTATATTTGCATTTACAGTGCTACGGATTGCACTTTACCCACCTAGCGGGTCCTTTCTAGTACCCGTTGGCTTCTTGGCTCCATTTGCCGGTTACGGGCTAGAACACCAGTGAATTTGTTGCAATATAATAGCATGATTGGAACGTAACAGTTACGTGCATGACAGATCAAAGGATTTGCGGCCGCGCAGTTCAAATTTCCATTTAGCCTTTTCCCACCCATACCCCGCAAGTGGTTGATGGTTTGCTTTACGGGGCCAATTAATAGCTTTAAGTCTTGCGGGCTATGTTACAGGCTGCGGTTTTACACGTTGAGCTAACTTAATAGGGCTGTTAGTATATTTCTCTCTCCATGCACTATAGCCAAGATAAGACCACAGCAAAGCTTAAAGGGCCACTGTAGATTAGCAAAAAACGTCACATGTTTGTGAAGTATTCAGCTCACTAACAGAAATAACAGCTATGTAAGTCATGGGCATAAAAGTATTTTGAGAGAAAAGCTTCTTTTCGCAGACTCTACTAATGCATGCAAGCTGCCATGACTGTTATATAGTGGTGCTTACAAAACCGGAACAGCGCGGCTTACAAGCTGCCTCCTCTGAGCCTATAGGAGGGGTGTGGTGCCCAGTGCTAAAATCTTATCTGAATGCACAAATAACTTAATAAATACCCCTCTCTCATTCCTTCATATTCTCACTCTTAAATAGATAATACAAATTAGAAGAGCATTCCCACTCAGACTCCAAGACAGCATGCATTGTGGAAGAATATTTTAACTTAAAATGCATTTATGTTTATCTGAAAATGTTGTACTTTTGTTACAAACTTAACAAATCAATTATGCTTTTTCCCGATCCACATCAGTCCTATAAAGGCAATTGTTTTTTTATAAATGATTAATTCTTTTGTTTGTGAACCTGGTTGTGTTACATGGAGAAAACTTTGTACCAAGGAAAGGTTTCAAATGGATTCTATTGAAAGCTCTCTCACAAAGGAACCCAAAAGTACAATAGCAGCTACTGGGACCTTATATTTACCCAAGTTTTCCTCCCTGGTGACAAACAACCCATCAACTTTTTCCATAAATATTTGCATATGATAGTTAATTGGAGGTGCAAAATAGAAAGGTAGGGAGAAGGTGAAGGAGGAAAAGAGAAGGTAACAGGTTGAAGAGAAAAAAAAAGTGTTGGTTGCGGAAAAATGGGGCAAGTGAAATGGGAAAGTTCTGAAGGGGAGAGGGGGAAGTTGGGTGTCATAGTGGCAATTAAATAGATTATTTAGTATCAATGAAATATGTCAGCATGTCATTAATCTGTTCTTAGTAATTATTTCACTTTTTACTAACGTTTGCAAAGTTCCTATGAAATTATTTGACAGCAAAATAAACCTAAATATTATCCATTGTTTTGTAATTCTGTCAGCAAAGTTTAGTCAAATGAGAGGATATTTAATAATTAATATTATATATAAATAGAGATGACTTTTAATGGCAAGACAAAATATGCATATCTTATATTGTATGCCTAGTAACATATGCAAAATCCTAAACTAACTGTATAATAGCAAAAACATGGAGAAAACTGTCAGTGAATGTGGTAAACTCATAGGGCCTCATTCAATTGCGATTTGGCTAATTGAATAGGGCTCTAAATAAGCACATGGCATATTTTTTTTAAAGAAGTTTTTAGTTAGTAAACATCTATCCATAAGCAAGGTTTTCACTAACTAAAAACTTATTTTAAAACAAATATGCTATGTGCTTATTTAGAGCCCTATTCAATTGGCCAAATTGCAATTGAATGAGGGCCATAGGTTTTTGTTAAATATTAACATTGTGGTTGAGTATTATTCAGGGAGAAACCCAAACAGTATCACTGGAAAGATAATATTATGGGAATAGCAATATAATAGGCCATGATTAGGTCATTTAAATAGAATTGTATAACATTGATAAGAAACTGTTACAGCAAAAAAAATGGTTTGTTATATTATCAGGAGTGAACTCTGTAAAATATAACTTGAGCCAAGTCAAGGCGTGTAATGATTGTACAGTGTATCGGTTCATACACAGAGACACTTGCCAACTGAGTTTAGATATATGATATACACTGTATGTTTAATTTTCCCTTTGTAACTTATTCTTTTTTCATTACTTGGCATTTTCTTATGTTTTTATAATTTCCCAAAACTGCTTTGCATCATCCGGCAAAGTTTAGAAATCATGTAGGAAATCTGTTAAAATGTTTATATCTGATCAAGAAAGGCATAGCGAAGTTTCCAGCAATATGAATGCATCTGATAGAGGAGAATCAGTGATGTATGAAAGCATTGTTTTTATTGCAAAAATACCAAAATAAACATTTAAACACGTACCTTAAAGTTAGCAAAATGTCTTGTAAAATTAGGGTAAACCACCACCTTGAAACCAGGCTAAATTAGCATAAAATTCATGATTTGTTTTGGCCAATCAGGAGGAACCTCAGGGAGCACAAACAGTTGTATCAATCTCTGGGCTTCCTATTTGTGCTGCAAAGCAGTGTGGCATCATCTTAGAAGGTGCTATGTATGCGGCACATCTACACTTGATTACCAGCCCTGCAGGTTGTCCATTCCCTGTATCAACTACTACTGCTGCTGGTGTGTTTTTTTTTTATCTCCCCCTCTCTCTCTCACACACACACACACTCACTACTTACTCACCTCTCAACATAATCATTAGAGGGATTTTTAGATATTAATAATAATAAAATGTTTTATGAAATGTGCTGCATATATAAAGGATGCTTTTTCCCAAAGGAGTTGAGAAATGTAATAATCCATGAAACTTAGACATGCCTTTAAGTGAATGGAACTGGGTAAATTCAGACTGCAGGGTCCAGCAACTATAGTCTGACGCGGAGGCTGCACAGGCTTCCTGGGTCAGCACATAGCGTCAGGTGACCCAGCGGAGACTGTGAGGCCGTCAGCCAATCAGTTGCGTCGGGGGCGTGTTGTGCGTCCGCGTTTCGCACCATTTGGCACAGCAGCGCGGTCTGAAACGGACGGAGGTCTGAGGTCCTGCAGCAATAAAGTGAAAGTAGGAGGTTAAATACTGAGATTTGATCCCCAGCTTACTAGCACATAAGGGGCATACTGTCAGGCTCTGCATGCATGTTTGTGTGACTTTTTTCCGCGTTTTGTGTTGTCTTGTCCCTGTCTTTTCTGTGGGTGTGTGTAGTGTGTGGTTTCTTACACTGTTTCTGTGCTGTCTTGTGTGGTCTCCTTTGTGTGCCTGTTAAATATGGATGCAGAAGACATAGAGGCCTTACTGGCCGAGGTCAGGACCCGGGCACTAAGCCAAGGGGTCAGGTGGGTGCAGGACAGGCTGGGACCCCCCATGCCTTCTGCGCTTGGCCCTCAGCACATTAAACAGGAACAGCCTGCGGTGGCTGGTGGCCTTGTCAATACCGGAGGTGCCAGGGGAACATATTCCCATCCCATCAGTGTAGGGCTAGCAGACCCCCGTCCATCAGTAGGCAGAGCCACAAGAGAGGAGGGGGCTACGGGTCAGGGCAGCCAGGACCCCATACCCCTCAAGCAGGTGAGAGCCAGGCCCATGGGCGGTGAAGGTGAGGGCCTAGAACTCCGGCCACCACTGGTCACTTTGCCTAAAGGCCCTAGGCCGCGTCAAAGGTCAAGGAACACCCCGTTACCACCCTGTAAAGGGGGTGCAGGGGGTAAGAGAAAAGCCGGGAGCCCTAAAAAAGCTCCTACAGACCCTCATTTCGCCGACCATGCGGTCCCTATGACTTCCCGTGCTAACAGTGCTTCTGGTACTTTACAGGGATGCACACTAGGCTCAAGTGAGCGGAACATGTCGACAAAGCGAGAGACATGGGACAGAGTGGTCAGCGAAATGAACAGCCAGGACAGCATGGTCATAATCGATAACGTGCCACTAACAGCGGCAGTGGCGAGGCCGGCGCGCCCCACTCGATCTAGGAAGGCTACAAGCAGGTACAGTCCACTGCTATTCACACATACCCCATTAAGACGTCCTAGAGCTGAGACTGAGGGCGAGACGGTTAGACCACAGCAAAAGGGGGCTAAGACCGACCAACAGTCAGACTTTACAATGCCTAATGAAGTCTCAGGGGAACCCCTACGGGGGCGGCAGAGGCTGCGGCGCTAGCTTACTCAAGCCGCGCAAGCATAGGTGACCAGGACCACTCCTCAGGGGAGGAGCGAATGGTATGGGCACGGGCATGCAGGTCACGGAGAGCTAGTGACTGTTCCTCTTGCACCCACAGGTCCAGAAGGAGATCCAGATCGAGAAGCAGGAGATCCTGGCGGTGCAGCTGTGCCTGCACTGGATCAGAGAGGAGGAGCCCGCGGAGGGCCAGACGGTCAGAGTCCACTGAGCGTCAGGAAAGATGCAGGGATAGCCCGTTGGCTGTTTCCACTCCGAGGCTTCCGGAAGCAGGTGAGCGCACAATGTTGGGTCGCGCAGCAAAGGGAGAAAGTGAACCCCTGCACACAAAGGCTGTTTTTTTGGGGTCTCTTAAGACCCTGTTAGCTACACACAACATTACGGTCAGTGAGCAAGAGATGGGCTCGTGGATAGGGGGGTTAGCGAAGAGTGCATGGTCCGAGCCATCTACTAGTGGGGCGGCGGTGCAGGCAGCGCCGGCCTCGGACAAGGGGACGGTCGGGCCACCCGAGCTGGGCCACCCGGGCAGTACCAACGCAGGGGTTACCAACGCAGCCATGAGACCCATAGACTTGTGCTCGTTGGATAACTTAGGTGCGCATCTTACCCAAGAGATTAAGGAAAAGATCTGGAGGAGGGAATTTGTAAAATTGTTCTCCCTTCTCCCCATGTCCAGAAAACAGGAAGTGGGTGAGAGGGGCCTCCGGGAGGGAGATGATCGTCGTAAGTCCTTTAGGCGGATGCCCAGGACGTTCAATACCTGGCTTCAAGCCTTCTCAGTCTGGGCCTGTGTACTATGTGAGCGACACCCTGAACAGAGTTCAGGTTTGTTCGTTTACATAGACGAAATTCGTAACGCCCACAAAGTCTATGGGGGCATGGCTTGGTGGCGGTATGATGAGGAATTCCACCAGTACTTGGCCTCCAGGCCAACCATGGCGTTGAGTGACAAAGCGGTGGCATGCTGGTTGAACATTATGACACCGATGCGAGTCACGCCGCCCTTTCGTAGCAGGTCCGGTGGAGCAAAAGGCCCCACCCCCGCCGTGGGAACGGATCTCAAGACCTGTTTTGCATACAATGAGGGGGTCTGTAGATGTGCCCCGAATTGCAGGTTCAAGCACGCATGTTCTACCTGCGGGGGGGAGCATCCCTTTGCCAGATGCCGCAGAACAAAAGATGGTAGTAGAGGAGGAGAGCCTCCTGCAAAAGGGCAGGACGCCCATACGCCTCCGCGCCATGCTGCCGTGGCTAAAACGCTACGGTAGTTTGGCTGGCAATGCCAACGCTGCGCGCCTCCTGGAAGAAGGGTTCCAACAATGTTGGATTTATCCACCTTTAAAATGGGGATGATCATTGCATTTTGGGCCAAGGGTGACAGTATTTCTGAAACAACGCAGTTTGTGAACTGTTTGCGTGCTGCTGTGGTTAAAGTGTTATGTGACTGGACAAACAGTACCATTCTGGAAACTGTGGAGCACCAGGAGCCATTGATGTCAGAGGTGAACGTCGGCTGCAAAGGTTTGTGAGGGTTAACCGACACTATACAGTTGAGCAACTCACCGTCCTCGTTCGCCATGTTCGCCGTATGGATCCTCCACCATGCACTCTTCAGCAGCTTGTGGATGCACTGCAGTCTGCATGGCTCCAGATACCCTTACCAACCTTTCAGCATGTTATTGACTCATTACCACAAGTCTAGCTGCTGTCCGTGCTGCGCTTATTTATTATTAATAATAATGTGACTCTAGTGTGTATATGTAAATATTATCTCCCTCAGCAGTGTTACTCCAGGATGAGAACTCCATAAAAAGCCCTCCCTCTGCTGGTAGACTCGGCCCAGATTAGTAGAGTATGATCTACTCTCCTCTTGTATAGTGTAATCTCTGTATTCAACCTATTTAAATTAAGAACAGCGAGAGATGGCGCACATGAGCAAAATTACTCTACAAGTAATTTACAAGTACCCAGCCAGTACCAAATTGGGACGGGTCCTTCACAATTTCTTATTGTTTTCTCTGTTATTAAAACACATCATTTGTAAGCACTAGTGGATCTAGTAAATGGTCATTTGGGCCCCTTCCCTTGTAACTTCTCTACATGGTAGGTATGATTAAAAAAGCTAAATATATATATGTGGTTGGTCAGATTACCCCTAGGGAGACCAGATCCCTTTTATATAAAAAAAATATTATCTGCCCTTCTCCCTAAAAAATTACATTTCCATTTACTCCAGGAGCAGAGGGCCCTACCATATGATGGTCCCCAGTGCTATGCACCTATTAGTTCTGCCACTGTTTGTAACATCTAATCAGCCAGTCTGTATTGATTTTGATTTGAGAGTAGCACTCTAAACTTAATGATGGTCAAGTAAAAGGATATCATTATATAAAGATGATTAAAGTACTGACACATTATTATTATTATTATTACTATTATTAGTATTGGTATTAGTGATACAACTTATTTATACAACACCACCATATTATGTACAGCAAATTACACAGCTAAAAGTGAATACAAAAAAAGTAGACAACAGCCAGGGCCTAGTCTTGTGAGAGCTTACAATCTAAGATTAATGCTAGCATATTACATCACATATATAGTTGTGAGCATGCGGGTTGTTGCTAACGCTTGCGAAGCGAGGGCCGCAGTTGCTGGCAAGGAGCGCCAAAGGCGCTCCTTGCGCTGGTGGTGATGAGCGCCATAGGCGCTCCTCCCTACGACTCCCTACAACTTTCGGCCCGCAAATGCGGCCCCTCGCAAAGCGAGGGGCCGCATTTGCGGAGGTGGAGGCTCCCACGTCGGCTGCAATGACTTAGCATCAAAAAATACGAGCTGCAGGTCTTCGAAAAGAAAACATTAGGAGCTCGCAAAAATACGACCTTAACGCCCGAACTGCGCGCACATGAAAACATTAAAAACACAATAAATTCACACAACAAATACATAAAAAGCTTACCCACAGCAAGGGGGCATCCAGGACCTCTGCAAGTGAAGTTAAACCTCAATTTAAGTCCAAATTACACAGTTTAGACACACGAAAAGCGCAAGGCTCGAAATGAGCGACGAAGGATCTCGGACCACCAACAAAATGAATGTCTCGACCAAACAGCATTACCTGCCTTACAATCTTATTGCCATCATTTTTTGACCGGCAAGTCGCTAGTGTAAATATAAAGCACATTTTGAGATATATTAAGAAGAGTTAGAAACTATTGTGTTATACATGGGATTTTCCTTATTTTTCTAGGTTATGAAAGTAATATTCTGTACTTTTTAGATAAATACATGACATAGAATAGCATACATAGATGAGTTATTGAATACACTTTTTTAAACCCCAGTGTTTTTTCCATTTAACACATTAACGCCAATGACTCATTTGTATATGGACAGTAAATTGACATCAGCAGAAGAAGATCATTTACTGCTCAGTATCTATGGTACAAATATCACACAGGCATGTGAAATAGCTAAAGATAGAATACAGCAGCAGTCTCATGGAAGTGAGAATTAAACCTGGTTCCATATCATTGGAAAATGTAAGCATGCCATGCTCAGCACACTGATGTGCTAAAATCTATTTGCATTGCTATGAACACCAAATATCATTATGAGCTATCCAACGGGTTACCTTATTCAAATGGAAGTGAAAACTGGTTTCAATCTTGCACACAATTTTTCTAATGATTGCTTACAAAGAGTTAGATTGTGTTAGTTCAAAAAATATAACTTTACTAAGATTTCCATTTTATTATTGAGTTTGTTAAGATTTAGAGGAGAAATTCAACTAGCAGAAATTGCTATTAATACTCAAGTCCTGTTTTTACAGAGCTTTCAGTTTATGAGTTTGAGATAAAATAGAGGTAATCATTTGCTGAAATTCTTGAAATTGAATGTGACACCACACCCCTTCCCCATCACAGAAGAATATTGCATATGCAATGATAGCTCTCCATAAATGTGCATGCCCCTCTTACACACACAACTTCCACCAATACATCATGGATCCCTCCAGGATCCTGCAGAAGCATCAAGCCTTATTTATTTCTAATTAATCTTTTTGTATTTTTTTTCCTGCTTAATTATACTCTTAGTCAGACTCAAATGTATCAAACATATATATTTCCCCAGTGGTTCTTTAATTATGAGGGCTATGGGAAGCCAGAGAATCAACTGGTAAGATATGAACCTAGCAGATGCTTTTAAAATGATTAGGAGTGGGAATAGATGAGTGAGGGGAGGCCATTTAGGAGTGAGTTGTAAATCATGTGTGAATTTTTTTGTGATTTTGGTAGTTTTTTTTGTGTGAGGAAAAGATAGATTTGGGATATGCTTAGCAGATGTGAGTGGCAATATTTGGTGAGTGATGAGAGTAAAATAATATAATGAAGAGTAATCTCATACTGCAGACTTTGATTATAATTGTGGTGGAGGAGCTGCCAATAGTGAGGGGGGTTCAGGTACTGGGGATCAGATATATAAACGAAAAGCTCTATCTTTACATACTTATTGTTAGGTGGTTGTAGGCCAATCAGGAGATATTGGGTAGATGGTAGCTGCACAAATGAATAGATTGGAAGGTAATTCGGGAGTGTGGATTTAGATTTGAATGTCATGAGTATAGAAATGATACTCAATCACAAATAAGCTCATTCATTTGTCATGGGAGCCAGAATAGATTGAGAAAAGCAAGGGACCCAAAATGAGTCCTTGAGGTATCCCTATAGTGGTGGTAGTGTGGAGCAGTGCCAGTGAAAGAGACAGAGGGAGAAATTGGTGATTGATTTATGTAAAATATAGCAGATCCAAGAGGATAAATAGAGTAAAGTGTCCTTTTGTTTTTACTCTGGGAAGGTTGTTTGCTACTGTAATGAATATGGCATCAGCCAAGTGTTGAATAAAAACTCATTGCAGAGGGTTGAGTAGGACGTTTGATGACAGAAAGTGAGTTAGATGGTCTTAATCAAGATATAATAGTAGAGTGGAGGGAAGAATGTGATGTCCGGTCATTAGCATATGTCGGGTCCAAAGGCAGCCGGATGGAGCGCGGAGTGGAGGAGCAGCTGCTGATGGAAGGTGAGGGGAAAGGGAGAGGTAATTAGAGGGGTAAAGTGAGGATTTGGGTTGAGGATGAGGAGGGGGTTTAGGATGAGGAGGGGGCTTGAGGAGGGGGGTTGAGGATGGGGGGTTGAGGATGAAGATGTGGGGTTGAGGATGAGGAGGGGGGTTGAGGATGGGGGGTTGAGGATGGGGGGGTGAGGATGAGGATGGGTGGATAAGGATGAGGATGGGGGGATGAGGATTATAAGGGAGGGGGCGGGAAAGAGCCATGGGGGTGGAGAGAGACACATGGGGGAAAGAGAGACACGGGGGTGGTGCCTCGAGTATAAGCCGAGGAGGCCCTTTTCAGCCTTAAAAAAAGGGCTGAAAAACTCGGCTTATACTTGAGTATATACAGTAATTATTATGCTTCACCTCATTATACATTCTCCACATTTAGCACATATGTAATGTGATGTTACTGCAAGGGCTCAGGGTTCTTCTGTTATTCATATTAAGGTCCATTTATATAAACACTTATTAAATAAAATAATTCATTTAAAATGGATTGTATCTCTAACAAATGCAATCCAGATAATAATGTAATGTATAACATAATCCATAGGGCACAAAATTAACACATTGCAAAATAATGAAGAGCTCTGGCTTTGAGCTTAAAATCAAATGTACATATTGCTTGATCTCAGAGCAATTTGTAAGATTGAAAACTCGTAAATTTATAATATAAATTTAAATACATATGTAATTGCAGATGAAAGTGCTTAAGTTGCTAAACCCAAAATGTAAAAGAAAAAAACAGTTTAATTTAACTTACTTGATCCATAAAGGGACATCGAAGGTTTCGGAATTTCACTAGCTATTTAATATACCTATGTATCTATTTATTTGTTTATACTTTATTTTATTAAGAACTGCTTAAAAGATCTGTTTTTGTTTTGCATAAACATACAACTCATACCTGTTTGGATCTGCCCCAGGGCCGGATCCACCTTTTTGGAGCCCCTGGACAGTGGAGTGAAGGAGCCCTGCAAGTGAGTACGCAAGTTATGCACGGACCCAAAGTTCCTTTTCCTGTTGTAACTCTCTTGGCCTAGGTGGTTACAGCCTATTAGCCAGTCTATTAACTGCAGCATTTTGGTGTGTGTGTGTTTTTCGGGGGGGGGGGGGTTAAAGCCTGGAACCATTTTCCTTTAAAAAGTGGCGCCCTTAACAGGGAAGCACCCTTAGGCGGCTGCCTGCTTGGCCTAATGTGTAATCCGGCCATGGTCTGCCCTATGAAGTTCATGAACATGCAGACTCTGCTGTACTTGCTGTGCCCTTTCTCATACTAGCCAATCAGTGACCATCTCTCAGCATCATTTTGCATAAAGCTGCAGAGATGATCACTGATTGGCTAATATGAAACATGCACTTCAGTGTCTGTGTCTTTATGAACATAATGAGCTGCAGCGGTCAGATCCAAGAAGTTGCTATTTGTATAATTTAACAGAGCTTTCAAACACTTCTTAATAAGATAAAGTACATACAAATAAATAGATCTACGGGTATTTTATATTTCTATTGAAATCCAGAAATCAGCAATATCCCTTAATATAGGTTCCAAAATGGAAAGTCGTTGTAAGGATAGACATATCTGATTTTAAATATATATTTTATGCTCATCTAAAGGATCCATCTAAATATTTTAAGTGTCAGGTGTTATTCTATAATTTTTTATTTATCGCTTAATATGAACTTTGAAATCCAATTACTTGCATTTGGAAAAATCTGTTTTACAATTAATAAACACATTTGCAAAATATTTTACCTTAAACAAAGGGTGATAAAATTAACAGTAGGGGACTAATAAATTATAAAACAAAAAAAATAATAATGTGGTGCAGGGGTTGGAAAATGCATACCACACTTAAGAACTAGCCAGACTATTTTTTTAATAAATATTTCTGTAATATTCTTTAAACAAATTATCAATTTAGACTTTACTATTTGATTGCCATTTGAGATTTTTTAGGAATCAATATACATTTTATTTCTAATATCGCTAAAATAAAAGCACGCCATTCAAAACAAAAATGGTAATTTAAAGAAATTTTCTTTGAATTTCTTTAAAGAGAGTTGTGAGAAGATAATCTTTTTTATAGAGACAGATCTTTAAAACGTTCAGTTTTAAGAATTTGTATGCAATTGTTCTTAAGAATATAAACAATTCTGTTCCTGTAATAATTATTTTCCTATTTATTTACATACAATGTAATCTTTGCAGTTATCTAGAAATTCTACAGAACAAATGAAAACACAGGTGCATGATGCCTGAGGTATCTATTAGGGAGAAATGCAATTTGGGTAAAACGGCACTTTGTTCAAAAACAGAATTTTCTGGTTTCTCTGTTTTTTTACATGAACAAATCTATTTTAGCTGGGATATAACCTGTTTTATAGCTCCTATGGAGATATTTTTGCAAGTTATCTAAATTATCAGAATATATTATTTTTGCCTAACTATTACTTAATGTTTTATATTAAAACATGGGCATAATATTTTCTACTCATACATATACAAGAGTCCTTACAAGCCTGAAGTACAGTATATGTTGACAGTGATGTTTTGCATTTTCCTTTCTAGTGTCCAGGTGGCTTTCTACAATTCCTTGAACGTCCCCACATCTGTGTAATTTTCTTTTCATTTTATAATATTGTAAATTAAAACATAACCATCTCTATCAATGAAAAGTTATTGAAGATGTTTTGTACACTCCTCACCAGTTCAAGCCCAAAGACAATTTATTGTACTTGAGATAGTTATTAGTAAATATTATTATTATCCTTTATTTGTAAGGCGCCAACGTATTCTGCAAGGGTTAAATACAAGGCAAAAGCAATTTTTGCAAGGGTGCAACCGCAAGCCTCGCAAAGAGAGGCGAGCCAGCTGCGCCATCACACATGAATCAGCCGCGCAGCACTAAGGCTGCAATGAGCGGCAAAGGCGCTCATTGCAGCCAGCGGCGCCATAATACATGCGAGCCTCGCAAAGCAAGGCGAAGCAGCGTCACAGTACTTTGGATGCAATGAGCGCAATATGCGCTTGTTGCAGCCAGAGGAGCAGTACTTAAGCCAGCCTTGCGAAGCTAGGTTTGCCAGCGGCGCAGCACTGTTCAAGAATGTAACTCTAAAAACCCACCAACAAAAAACATTTTGTACAAAAAATTATAACACACTCACACACAGCACAGGGGGATACACAGAAAGCCTAGGAGTGAGGTTGCAAGCGAATTACACCCATATTTGGCAAGAAAAAAAATGGCGAATGAAAAACGCAAAATTTCTGAAAAAGCATGAAAACGAGGCTCCGCAATGCCAGGCTCGGAAAACGCACAAAATACACAACGCTGAAGACAGTAACACTTACGCGAACAACACCAGGCACACGGAACTTAGAAATTACACCACGCCGAACACAGTAAAGCTTGGAACGCCAGGAACACAACAACGCCAGGAATGCAGGGCTTTGAAAATAAAACCAACGGCAGTCACCGCGTGCCATGCAAACATTACGAGGCTCACAATGAGCACCGCGAGCGGGAGAGGCGCTCATTACGAGGCTCACAATGAGCACCGCGAGAGGGAGAGGCTTGCGAAGAAGCTCAGCGGGAGGCTCGTGATGAGCGCCGAAGGTGATCAGTGCAAAGCAGGAAACTTGAAGTACATGGGGGAGAGGCTCGCAATGAGCGCCGAAGATGCCAGCCTTACAATTTGAATCCCTGATGAAGTGTTATATACTGTGATAAAAAAAAAACTATAATGAAAAAAATAATGAATAGGTATAATACACTAACAGCAATTTTATTAGCAGGTCAAAGTTTTAGACTGCAGTACTTCATATGGTCTCCTTGTATCTTCCTTCTATTTTGTAAACAGCAGAGATAGCTTGAGACATATAGGGTATTTCACTTCACTTCAGATATTGCATGATTTGCACCAATATCCAGAAGCTTAAAGGGCTACTGTAGTTGTCTAACAATTCTGTTTAATTTGTATTTTAGTTACTGATTAGCAACAAAAATCAGTATTTGAAGAAATAAAATCACATTGGAAATTAGAATTCAGGTTTTCAATTTATGTGCTTCTCTCCACCCCCTGTTAGGTATCTAGGGATCTGCCCTCGAGGATGCCCTAATTCAATTTGCTTGCAATAGCCACAGGGATATAGGAAGGTAAACAATGTTTCCAGGACAGTGCATAAACATTGTTATCAGGACAGCCCCCGGGACAGATGATCCTACACCCCTGGGTATTTGATTTTTTCTTCAGGTACTGATTTTTCGCAAGCCAGGTATTGTTGCCAAAAGTTGTTGGTAATGCTGACCCGCTGGACTTAAGCAACTTAGGCAATTAGCGCCGACGACGCTCATTTTGCTGGTGGAGATGAGCGCCGCCGTCACTCATCCCGACGACCCGGGGGACTTAGGCAATGAGCACCAAAGGAGCTCATTGCACTGGTGGAGCTGAGCGCCGCAGGCAGGGACAGACGCAAAATTACGTCCCGTACTACTTAGTACCCGAAGCACGTAGATGGACTGTGGGGCTCGCTAAAATACGACTTTAACGACCAAACCGCTGAACTGAAAAGACCTGCAAAAATACACACTCATACACAGCACAGGGGGAGAGCCAGGGAGCCTGTGAGTGAGGTTGCTAATTAATTTGAGGCATTTTTTGCCTTTTTGCACGATCGAAAAGCGAGAAAAAAAAAATGGCGGCCCAAAAAATACGAAAATGAGGCCAAAGGACATAAAACGCGGCCAAAGGACATAAAAAGAGGACGAAGGACGTAAATACGAGAAATAAGCACTAAGACTTAACACAATCCAGTTATACAAGGCAGTAACATTAACTCAAGCTAGTAACACTTAACCCAAGGCAGTAACACAACCCAAGGCAGTAGACCCCTAAACTACACAGGCCTATAAAGTACATAGGGGGAGGCTCGCAATAAGCACCGAAGGCGCTCATCGTGGGGGTCACAATGAGCGCTGAAGGGGTCATTGCAAAGCAGGAAAGGTGTGGCTTGCCAAAAATGGCAATGAACGGCGAAGCCGCTCATTGCAGGGCTTGCCATGAGCGCGGAAGGTGCTCATGGCAAGGCCTGTAAAGTAGACAGGGGAAGAGGCTCTCAATGAGCGCCAGAGCCGCTCATTGCGAGACACGCATTGAGCGCCAAAGGTGCTCAGCGCGGTTCTCACAATAAACGCTGAAGGTGCTCAGAGGGGCCATAGCCTTGCATTGTGTGGCAAGGCGCATTGACTAGCTTAGAATTTTATTGCCGTCATTTTTGCCGGTCATGTCGCTAGTTAATTTATAATTATCAAATTAAAATCTATTGTATGAGCACTAAATGTGCCATAAAGTTCCAAAAGATTTTAATTACAGAGTATATTCAGTCATTTAAAAATACAAGAGATATGAAGACATGATTTTCCTGTATAAAAGGTATGCTATCTCAATCAGCTGTGTATAAAAAGGGATGGTAAGATAACACTTTCATACTGTGTGCTTTAACACAAGGATTGCCAAGATGTTTCTATGATAGCCATATAGAGATCATTAGGTGATTTTCTGTTTTTCTGCCGAGTATATGTGAATCATCAAAAAATTCAGAATGACTGAGGCGATGGCTGACTCAACTGAAATCCTGGTCTGGCAATGGATCTGCAGGTACAGTCTTATACGCCCTGCTTTACCAGGTCATATGGCTACACCATTGTGCTACCTGGCCGGAATCTTTTTTTCATACATTTTTTATTCTCACCAACAACAGTAGAGGATAAACAGATCATTATTATCAACAATCACTTCACAAATGAATGCTTTATCCTGTGTAGCTATCTACCCGGTGAATGATACCTCCATTCCCCTTTTTCCATTTTCTCTGCAAATATTCACATAAATCCTATAATATTTTGTTAATTACCCATATTATTAATACATTTCCCCTCTTTTGCTGTAAGTATTTATATAGGACATATTCATATTCATCTAAGTTATGCTTATCTCAGTAGGTTACCCCCTCCATAGAGAAATCTAACACGCTTACGGCAATTCTCCCCACCCACGAGGGATTTCCTCCTACCAGTTAACATATAAAAATATAACCTTAACTTGTGCCCCACCCATTCCCTTGAACTTCCACCAAGCTGCTCAACATGTCCGAAAAGCTTCCAATAGGATCTGAGGATGGGATCAGCTCCTCGACTCAGGCCCACTAAATCATGCAGTCCAAAACTCCTCACGCAAGAATGCAATTGAAATCAAGTGTTCTGTTTCAATCCATCTTCCCCAAACCTTGAGAAATTCTGGAATTGTGTTTTCTAGTGTATGTGTCATTCTTTCATAAATTGAAATAAAATTGTTTATATTAATTATGTCTTGATATTCTAATACTGACCGGAATTTTTAATGTAGGCATTGACTTCAAGGAATATGAATGAAGAGATACTACAAATATAAAAATATGACATTCACTATTCAGAATGTCCAGCAGCTATCTACAATTTGTTTCCCATTGAATAACTGTATTGTAGACATCATGCAGGTTCCCTGGTGGTCCAATAGTTAGGACTCGGTTGACCTGGGTTCAATTCCAGTCAGGGAACCAAGAGGTCACACCACCCCGAAGACATGCAGGTTTGGGCCTAGTCAGTACTTGGATTGGAGACCACACAGGAATACCAGGAGCTGTATGCTGTGGCCCACTGGAGAATGAACTGGCAACCCACCCCAGTATCTCTGCCATGAATACCAAGAGGATCAGCATGACCATGGACCATGGATGCAAAAAAAACAAAATGGCATCATGTGCCAGAATTCAAAATTCATTATTAACTGAAATATGTCCATAACATTCTAGACATCATAAAAAATATGAACATTTAAAAAAAATAACTTTACAAAGTCATTTTAACAAGGCCTCCTGCTGGACATTCCTATGTAAGTACTGCAGGGCAGAGACACTGGTGGTGTATCTATCTAATTCAAGCTTGACTTCATCAAGCACATATGCATCATTCACTCTTCCAGTAACAAATATGTCAGTGGTACATCAATGCCAGAAGCAAAAGTGCCTGGTGCAACCACACTATGCACAAACAGTAAAGAACATTCAAGAGCCTGCCTGTTACATTGAGAGAATTAAGTACTAACTGGTGTTCGGGACTAGGATCTTTTTAGAGTTTTAATTACCATATGTTCAGAAGGAAAAACATCTATACTTAAAATAAAAATATGAGAAACATGAATTACACAGGAAATGTGTTTAATTGTCAGTTTTCCATTAATAGTGCATTAGAACATGGAAAATACCAAACATTGTGCAATTATCTCTAGTCAATGAAAATACATTCATGGAAAAGTGTCACAAATAACAATCTCATTGTGTAAAGTCCAACATTGTAGACCTAACACTGAACACCTGATGGCTGCATAAGACAGACCATGATAAGACCTTTGCATGTATTCTATTATTAGCTAGTAACTGCAATGAGATCCAAAGGTTAGTTTGTTTTTTCATTGTCGACTCAATATATTTTCCTAATGACTAAATGACTGAAGTCCTAATACAAATGGCCCAATACACATGATCACTTCATAAATGAATGTTTGCAATTTTAGGAGGACGTTGGTCATTAGGTCATAGCAATGTTTTCGTGGATGCTGAACATGCTAAAGTTACTTTGGCCTGAAATTAATATTTGCCAATTAGGACATGTATCCCAGTAATGGTATTTTGTTTCATGGCTTAGTAAGATCCCTACAAGCTTATGGATAAGACTGCCTACTTATGAGAAATGGATGAGGGCATTAAAGGATCACTGAAGTCAGAAAATAAGTAGTCGGTTTACGCAGTATTCTGCTTTATATCATATTTTCTTCTATTACTCTATTATTTTAATAAAGGGATGATTGAGGCTTTCTATTTTTCTAAATGGGTGCAGCTCTTCACTGATAGCAAAACCTCGATCTTTGTAATGCTGCAGTTCCACATTTATATACCACATGTGTATTTCACTTGGTTGTACATTTGTTGGTTAGTCATACAGTCACGTCCAACTCTCTGGGACTCTATGGACCGCAGCACTCCAGGTATATCTCTCCGTCATTGCCCCTCTGAGCTCCATCAAGCTCATATTCATTGCTTCAGAGACCTCATCTATCCATATCTGCCTCAGTCGCCCCCTTCATCTTGTGCCTTTAATCTTTCCCAGCATCAAAGTCTTCTCTAGGTAATCCTGTCTCCTCATGATATGGCCAGAATATTTGAGTTTCAGCCTCATGATCATACCTTCCAGTAAACAGTTTGTCTTGATTTCCTGAAGTACTGATTTATTGGATTTTCTTGCAGTCCAAGAGACTCTAAGTTGTTTTCTCCAACACCGCAATTCAAAGGCATCAATTCTATGGCGCTCAGACTTGTTTATGGTCCAGCTCTCACATCTGTATGTTACTACTGGGAATACCATAGCTCTGCCTATGTGGACCTTTGTTGATATTTTAATATCTTAACTTTTTACTAGCTTGTTCAAACTCACCATAGCTTTCACCTCTACAATCACCATCTGAAGAGATCTTTGATCCCATGAAAATATAATCTGTCACTGCCTGTTCTTCCCTGTCTATTTCCCAGGAACTGAGATTGCCGTTTGATATGATCTTTGTCTTTTTAACATTGAGCAGCAGGCCAATGTTTCACTCTCTTCTTTTACCCTCATCAAAAGGTTCTTTAGTTATTCCTCCCTTCTGAGGTTGTTTGATATTTCTTGCAGCAATATTGAATCCAGCTTTGGAGTCATCCAGCCCGACCTTATGCATGGTGTACTATGTGTATAAGTTGAATAAATAAGGTGACAATATACATATATATATATATATATAATCTTATCGCACACCTTTTCTGATCTTGAACTCATCTGTTATCCCATTTTCAGTTCTGACCACGGCTTCTTGGTCCACAGATGAGATGATTACTGGTACTCCTATCTCTTTAAGAACATGCCAAGTTTTGTTGTAATCCACACAGTCAAAGGCCTTACAATAGTCTATGAAGCAGAAGTAAATGTTTTTTGGAAACTATTCTCTATTATCCAGCGGACATTGGCAATTTGATCTCTTACGCCTCTTCCTCTGCGGAACCCGGCTTGCACATCTTGTGGTTCCTGGTCCATATATCGTTGGAGTCGAGATTGTAGGATCTTAAGCATTACCTTGCTGGCAAGTGAAATGAGTGCAATTGTTCAATAATTAGACCACTCTTTGCCATAGCCTTTTCCGAGATTGGAATGTAGACTGACCTTTTCCAGTTTTTTGGCCATAGTTGAGTTTTCCAAATGTATTGGAATAAGGCAAGCAACAATTTTACATCATCACCTTTTAGCATTTTGAATAGTTCAATTTGAATTCCATCAACTCCTGCAGCCTTATTATCAGCAAGGCTTCATAGGGCCCATCTCACTTCACTCTCCAAGATGTCTGGCTGCAGCTCATTGGACAAACTACTGAGGTCATCACTGCTTTTAAGATCATTCCTGTATAGATCTTCAGTGTACTCCTGTCACCTCTTCTTTATCTGATCTTCTTTTATTAAGTTACTATCATTTTTGTCTTTTATCACGTCCACTTTGGCATGAACGCCTTTTAGATCTCCAAGTTTCTTGAAAACATCTCTTGATTTACCCATTCTGTTATCTTCTTCAATCTTTTTACAATGCTCATTGTCTCTTCTTGCTATCCTCTGGAATTCTGCATTCAGTTGGACAACTCTTTTTCTTTCTCCACTACCTTTCTCTTTCCTTCTTCCCTGGGCTACTTTCAAAGCCTCATCAGACAGCCAGTTTGCCGCCTTACTTTTCTTTCTTTTAGGGATATTCTTTGTTGCTGTTTCCTGAATAATGTTGCAAACTTCGGCCCAGAGTTCTTCAGGCATTCTATCTTCCATCTCGAGTCCCTCATATCTATTATTTACCTCCACTGCATTTTCACAAGGCTTATTATTTAGTGTGTATGTGTTGATCTGCTAATTTTCCCTCTTTTCATCAGTTTGATTATGAACTTTGCAATAAGAAGCTCATGGTCTGAGCTGCAGTCAGGTCCAGGTCTTATTTTTGCTGATTGTATAGAGCTCCTCCATCTTTGGCTGCAATTTATATAGTCAATCTGATTTCTATATTATCCATCTGGTGAAGTCTATGTGTATAGTCGTCTCGAAAACTGTTGGAAGAGGGTGTTTGCTATGACCAGGGAATTATCTTGACAGAATTCTACCAATCTCTGACCTGCTTAATTTTGTACTCCGAGGCCAAATCTCCTATGATGATAATAACATGTTTTCTTGGTGTTAAATCTCTGTCGTGTTGAATATCTTTGTAGAACTGGACAACTTCAGCTTTTTCAGCATCCATGGTTGGAGTATAAACTTGGATCACTATGATGTTAAATGGCTTGCCTTGAATCTGAATTAAAATAATTCTGTCATTTATTGGGTTGTAACCGAGCACTGCTTTGGCCAATCTTTGATTGACTAGTATGGCGACTCCATTTCTTCTGTGAGATTCTTGACCACAGTAGAAGATCTGATGGTTGCCTGATGTAAAAATGTCCCATTCCAGTCCATTTAAGTTCAGGATATCAATGTTTAATCTTGTCATCTCATTCTTGACCACGTCCAGTTTGCCTTGGTTCATAGTTCTAACATTTCAGGTACCAATGCTGGATTGTTATTTGCAGCAGCACACTTTTCTTTCTCCCCGAGACACATCTGCAGCTGGGTATCCTTTCCGCTTTGGCCCAACCACTTAATTCGATCTGGTGCTACTTGTACTTGCCCTCAGCTCTTTTTGTGTTAGGCATCTTCTGACCTGAGGGGCTCATCTTCTGGTGCCAAATCATTATGTCTCTGGTTGTGCCGGTCCATAAAGTTATCTTAGCAACGTTACTTGGGTGCAGGTTCTTTCTCCAGTGGACCGTGATTTGTCTGACTTCTCTGCCCATCTTGGGTGACCCTAAATAGTATAGCTCACAGCTTCATTAAAGTACACAAGCCCCTTCACCACGACAAGGTAGTGATATAAAAGGGGATTAATTTAGCAATATATTAATAAAATAAAGTATATTATAAAGTAGAGTAATGGTTAAATTGCCACATTTCTTACTGACTTCAATGGATCTCCTTCAATGTGGCAGTGGACTATGAATCAGCACATTGTAACCACTACATAAGGTGTGACCTAAAGTTTGCTAATCATTTAGCACAAATCTCTTTGCAAACATTACAGCTAGTGATTGGGCAGGTTGGTGCTGATTAGACCTGACTGGACAAAAGGAAACTGATTTGTCCAACTGGGGAAAGGTAGAGCATTGGACTTAACCAGTTTAGTATGATAAAAAACACAAACTATTTGTGAGATACGTAAAAGTTAAACACTTTAACAGCTATGTAAGCTATAACCATGCAAGCACATTTAGTGGAAATGATAAGTTTAGCAGACTCTCATTGTGCCTATGGACTTCCACTTCAGGTGAGCATGAAATTAAAAAAACTCCAATGATTTCCAGATCACCATTCCTTTCCCTATTTCCTGCTCTCCTTCTCATACACTGATAGATAAGATAGCTAATAATAATAGGAAAGTACTTGTTTACAACATTTATATTAGTGTTAGTCACAACTGATGTTTTTGTATTAAGTTATTATGAGTGTATATGGATTTTCCGCTCATTTTGACTGTCTCTGGTCATTCTGTACAGGTGGCATCCTGTTTGTGAAGAAAAACAAGAGCTATGAATCCAAATTGGATGCACCCTACAAGCCTACGGCTATAATAAAAGCAGGGTTATAGGTCACTCCCACTCTGCCCTGGGGGACAACAGGTTGTAGAAAGTCAACACTGCAATGAAGGTTTGTACTGTGTACAAGTTTCTATTTGTTTGGAGATTGTATCGGTAAATAAGTTAGATGCCATAAGGTAAGACTGAATGAGATGGATCTAGGAGCGTTACTTTCTTTTGTTTATTTTCATGACTTTATCATATTTCTTGAGCCAACAAACTGGTTTCAGACCAGATTTTTTTTTTTTTTTAACTCTGCCTTATAGAATCCTTGGTTTCAACGGATTAATTATTTGTTTGACCTGAAGAAACAACTCTTCAGGGCTGAAAAGCACATTTATAATTAGGCCACTTATCCCATAGTAATGCTGTGTTATTTCATGACTTGGTCCGATGTCTCCAAGCCACCATTAGATTTAATGTGCTACAAGATAAAGGACCACTAGTTTGGGAAGTATATAATAATATCGCATTAGTAACTGAATAAACAATGAACATAAAAGCTTTCTAAGAGACATGGAAAGCATTTAAAAGGAGGTATTTGGTAATGTGTAACAGTGTGGATGCTTTTTCTTCCAATAAAGGTTTCAGAGCACCAAAACTTGGGGCTTGCCCTCTGCCCTCCAATGAGATTTACAGGTTAAAGTGTGCTGCCAGCATTTTCTGTTAGTTCCAAAAAAGTTGAAACAGTTTTTATTTATCATTAAATTGGAACAACGTGCCAGCTAAGCCTTTAATCTGTCAAGCTTGTAAATGTTACAATCGCAAATAGCTGTTAAATTGCTACGGATCGCCAATGATGCACTGGCGTTCAAACCCGTATTTGGCAAATGGAGCCAAAAATCCTATGGGTACTAGAGAGGACCCACAAGTGGTTTAAAGCCCTGTCCGTAGCACTGTAAAAGCAAATATAAACACACTACTGTACTTTAAATTAAAGGGAAATTGATGTAAGGTAATAATATTAATAGCACATTATTCTCAAGCCCGCAAATCTGCAATAAAAAAATATGTTTTTTTATGTTTCATTTTGGTGTTATATCGATCCCACCAATCAATGTGTTAATACATATAATAGAACAACTCGCATTGACTAGAATAGTATATTTATTGATTATTTCATATTGCATTATTTCTGGAATGCGGGTTACGATCACAACTCGGACTTCAAAAACGGGATTGAAATGTAACCTCCATGTTTCAGTGACGTAACGATGATGGTCTCTTTTACTATTGGCTCCATCTAAACCCGTAGCCAATGGTTTGACTAATTGATAATTTTCACAGCCGCAAATGCAACGTGCGGAAGCATGGTTTAGGGATTTGGATGTCGGTTGCATATGTTACAGGCTTGTCTAACTTAATCGTTCTGTATCTCTGCCAGATTTCATGTTTAATAGGGCCCTCTGTATGTACTTTGGATTTTCATATTTAGCACTGCCTGGCTTGGAGAATGAGGGGCATGCTCTGCCAGTTTTAATTTCTTTCTATTAAGCAGTGGAGAATTTATGGAGGGGAATTTGCGATCTCATTGGTGCAAATTATTGTTTTCCTGCTCTGTACCCACCAAAGTATGGGAATGGATATGCTAATGACACAGCGCGCATGTGACGTCACATTGGCGCCGGGGTCAAGAGGGAGCAGAGGCCGGAGAAGAAGTAGGTAAGTGAGGGGGAGGTATTTAGAGGGGAGACAGTGAGGAGGGGGTTGATGAGGAGGAGGGGGGTTGAGGTTGAGGGGGGGTGAGGAGAGGGTTGATGAGGAGGAGGGAGGTTAAGGAGGGGGGTTGAGGTTGGGGGGGTGAGGGGGGGATGAGGATGGGGGGTTGAGGATGAGGATGGGGGGTTGAGGAGGGGGTTGATGAGGCGGAGGGAGGTTGAGGATGGGGGTTGAGGTTAGGGGGGGGAGAGGAGGGGGTTGATGAGGTGGAGGGAGGTTGTGGAGGGGAGTTGAGGTTGAGGGGGGGTGAGGAGGGGGGTTGAGGATGGGGGGTTGATGAGGAGGGGGTGAGGAGGGGGTTGATGAGGAGGAGGGAGGTTGAGGTTGAGGAAGGGGGTTGAGGTTGAGGGGGGTGAGGATGGGGGGTTGAGGATGGGGATTGAGGAGGGGGTTGAGGAGGGGGTTGATGAGGAGGAGGGAGGTTGAGGTTGAGGGGGGGTGAGGAGGGGGTTAAGGGATGGGGGGTTGAGGATGAGGATGGGGGGTTGAGGGGGGGGGATGAGGATGGGGGGTTGAGGAGGGAGGATGAGGATGAGGGGGGTGAGGAGTGAGGTTGAGGGGGGTTGAGGAGGGGGTTGAGGATGAGGAGGGAGGTTGAGGAGGAGAGTGAGGATGAGGAGGGAGGTTGAGGATGAGACGGGTGGTTGAGGATGAGGAGGGAGGTTGAGGTTATGGAGGGGGGTTGAGGTTGAGGAGGGGGTTGAGGATGGGTGGTTGAGGATGAGGGGGTTGAGGCTGAGGGGGGAGGTTGAGGAGGGTGATAAGGGAGGGGGAAAGAGACACAGGGAAGGGAGAGGGGAGAAGAGACACGGGAGAGATGGGGGACACAGGGGGCAGCACATTTCCCACCCTCGGCTTATACTCGAGTCACTCATTTTACCCAGTATTTTGTGGTAAAATAGGTGCCTCGGCTTATACTCGGGTCGGCTTATACTCGAGTATATACGGTATATCTAACTGAAAATGTGTCAGTTACCTACAAATTAAAATAATTTATTTAAAGAAATGAGTAATGACTAGAAGAGCAAGTTTACATATATATATATATATATATATATATATATATATATATATATATATATATATATAATGTATGTATATTCCTATGTATATAAAATGAGCCAACAAGTTTATAATACTTTTCTAAATTCAAACTTTGTTCAGAAATTGCCATATATGGGTGACAGTCATGTTTCAAGTAGAATAAATTACAAGATTCATGCAGGAGATTCTTAATGTAAGGAGGAAGCTTGAGTGTTTTGAACTGGACTAATGGAAAACACTTTAGCTTACAAGAACATACCCACTGAGAAAGTATCAGATTCAGCTCACATGAGAATATGGGACACTGCAGTGAAGATGATTAGTGAAAAATATTGCAGCCTACTAAAAAATAAATACATTTAAAGAGACATACAGATTGCAAGCCCTTTGACAATTTGAAATCTTTGCCATTGAGAAGGCTGCATTAAAATAGAAGACTCTTCTCTGAAACCACTGTGGTCATTTGCTTCTACTGTATATGGTCTTTTGAACTTGATAATGGGTAAACTGCTTTGGAAAACAAAAATAAATAAACACTACCATTACATTTTGCAAGATTTTATATGCAATTATTTACTGGAGGCTTCCACTTTGTTTTCATGCCCGCTTCTGTCTGTTACTTTTTCTGGAGGGTATGTCCTTTCAAACTCATAAGCTTCCCTTAAGTGATGCTGATGGGTTCCCTTGTGGTCCAGTGGTTATAATTCAGTGCTTTCACCACTGCAACCTGGTTTCGATTCCAGTCAGGGAACCAAGAAGTCACACCACTCTGAAACCTAGCAGAGTTGGGCCTGGTCAGTACTTGGATGGGAGACCACCTAGGAATACCTGGAGTTGTTTGCTGTGACTCACTGGAGAAGGAACTTGCAACCCACTCCATGTGGATTAGCAGGGTGTGATTGCGGCTCTTGAGCTCACAGAGGGTTGGACATGACTGAGTGACTCTGATAGTACCGGCTGTTGTAACTTCCATTTTCCCATAGTGCTGATGGACACTTCCATCAAGTCTCCTCCCACTTCAGGAAGTGGATCTGCTGAACCCATAAAGTCAGATTTATTTCTAAAAATACATCTATTTTCAAGTATACAGTAGTTCTCCAAAAGAGTAAAGTTTAAAATATATATCCAGAGTCATCTTTTAATTTTGCGCATTGTATGTTTATTTAGATTTCCTTAAAGGGCTACTGTAATGTTCTTTGTTATTGCTGTGCAGTCGGGTACAATTCTTTGTGACCTCATGGGCTTTAACACACCAGTCCTGTCTGTCAGAGCTCTGTTCAAGTTCTTGTTTGTTGTTTCCTTAATACTATCTATCATCTTATCTTCTGCCATGCCCGCTTCGTTTTGCCTCCCATCTTTCCAGATTTATAAACTATTAACAATTTAAGATGAGTATAAACAACTTTTTAATTTATTATGATATAAAATGACAATCTTTTGTTAGAAAATATACACTAAAAATACTGATGTTGCCCCTATGTTTAGGCTGGGGCTCCTCCCATATTTTACAAATTGTGGAGCTCAATGCTGCAAACAAACTTCAGTGTATTTTTACCAGAGTAGGAATTTCAATTTAATTAATATGAATATTTTTATTTCAATATTTCACTAATGTTTAGTATATTGAAATAATTCAGTGTTGGCTGCCTAACTATTAACATGATATATTCTACAACTTGTAATCATTATAGATGTAATAAGGCACTCACTGAATCTGGATGGCTTTTGTAATCGGCATCTCAATCTTCTGAAAGGAAAGTAGACAGCTATTTCGGTCAAAAAAGATACATATTTATAGATATTTCTCTGAATTTCATAAATATATTAACATAGGGAAATAATCATTGCTAAGTTGTATGCACACAAGATATTTCTTATAGAACAGTAGAGACAGCAGTTAGAATAAAATAAAATCATTTTTATTTAAATGTTTTAAAATGTACTTTTCATTTTGAATTATTCAAATGAAAAATATTTGTAGTAGACTTTATAGTAACTTATATCAATTTAATAGGGATACATTATTCATTAATAATGTATTATATTTAAGTATAACTCAAATAATATATCTACCTATTTGAAATACATATGTATTTTTAAAAAGTATACCTTTCAGGAGTGGGGGAGCTAGTGAATGGAGGGATATATATATATATATATATATATATATATATATATATATATATATATATATATATAAAACAACATTTTCATATAAAAAATATTTTGTTTTTAAATGTTCCTTTATATAGTCCATTGGACCTCCCAGTACCCCCTCAGCAGCACAATTCACCCCCATCCCCCTCAGCAGCAATTTTCACCCCTCATGCATCTTGAGCAGAACCATTCACCCCCAATCCCCCCTCAGCAGCCATATTCATCCCCCAGGGCCCTCAGCAGCAATATCCCCCCCCAAAAAAATGGACCCTTGTTGCACCATTCACCCCAAGCACCTCAGCAGCCATATTCACCCCCAACACCCCAGGCCCCCCTCAGCAGCACTTTTCCCCCCTCAACCCTCTCAGATGCCATATTCACATCCCCCCCCCCCCCCCCCCCCAAAACCTCCCAGGGCCCCCTCAGCAGCAATATTCACTCCCCAGCCCCCCAGGGCCTCCACCATCCCCCCCCACAAAAAAAATAAGGGCCCCCTCAGCAGCATCATTCACCCCCCCCCCCAAAAAAGGGTCCCCTTGTTGCACCTTTCATCCCCCCAAGCCCCTCAGCAGCCATAGGAGGGGGTGAATGAAGTGCAGGGGGCTTGATGGGGGGTGGGGTATATAGAGTGACAAAGGGTCCTGGGGGATATGAGGGGATGAATGATGCTGCTGAGAGGGGCTTTTTTGTAAAAAAAAAAATCACCACCCAAGCCCCTCCTAGGCCCCCTCACCCTCATCAGCTCCTGATTGTGTATGGCTTCACTACCAGCATGTTGGGTCTTCTGGAGCAGGGAATCCTGAATGACATCATGGACACGTAACATCACTCAGGATTCCCTGCCATGGAGACAGACGGCAGGAGAGGCATTCCAGTGTAGGAGATGGTGAGGCCAGGAGGGAGACAGGAGGAGCAAGGGTATAACATATTATATATATATATATATATATATATATATATATATATATATTATTTATAATATAGTTGTGAGCGTACGAGTTGTTGCTAACGCTGCGGGCTCGCGTAGCGAGCCCGCGGCCCTCGCGAAGGCGCTCCTTGCCAGCAACGCGAAGGTGCTCCTTGCCAGCAACTGAGGACCCTCGCGAAGCGAGGGCCTCAGTTGCTGGCATGGAGCGCCGTAGGCGCTCCATGCCAGCACCTGAGGACCTCGCAAAGCGAGGGCCGCAGTTGCTGGCATGGAGCGCCGAAGGCGCTCCTTGCCAGCAACTGCGACCCTCGCAAACTTCACGTCGCAACCCAAACACTACGACACACACATTACAACACTCGCAAACAACATACGACACACGTTCACACACATTACGGACTCGCAACACTCGGACGCAACTCGCGAACATTACAAAATGTAAAACACAATACATACACACACCACATACATAAAAAACTTACCTACACCAAGAGGGAGCACCCAGCACCTCAAAAATACAACTTACACCTCGATTTTACTTCAAATAAAACAGTTTAGAGACTAAAAAAAAACGAAGCGAGAGAAAAAATGGCCGCCGAACAAAACGAAAACGAGGCTACAGCACTCTAAACTCGCAAAACACCACAAGAAACTCGCAAAACACCACAAAACACCTACGGATATTCCGATACAAACGTATAACACACATTACTCGCCATTTGACGCCAATGCGGAAGTACACGACAACGGTTTGGGCTCGCGCACGCACAGTGTTACACTGCACACATTCAGCACGCTTACACAGCAGATCCACACCACTAATGCTGCAGCAACATCAAAACACATTCACAGCTCTTCCACACAATGCTTTAAAATAGGTAAAGTATATTCATTTATTAATGTATTATATATTTCATTATTACACACTAAACAGCATTAGCTACCTTACAATTTCATTGCCGTCATTTTTTGACGGGCAATTCGCTAGTTTATAATAAAAAGGACAATTTAGAGCTGGAAAAAGAACAGAAAAGGGCAACAAAACTAATAAAAGGAATGGAGGGGCTACGTTATGAAGAAAGACTAACCAAATAAAACGTATTTTCTCTAGAAAAAAGATATCTTACATAAATATATCCATGGTCAATACAAGGCTTTGTCAAATTGAGCTTTTTGTGCCAAGAAGTTTTCAACTGACGAGAGGACATCCTTTGAGATTAGAAGTAAAAAGATTTTACCTTAAAGATTTCTACTCATCGCGAGCTCAGCAAAAAAACAGGGCCCCCTTGTGGCACCATTTACCTCCCAAGCCCCTCAGCAGCCACATTCACCCCCAACACCCCAGGCTTTATATCAAGCCTCGGCAACCTGCAACTTTCGTGCTTGGGAATGCCATGTGTCTCTTTCCACTATCTCCCCCCTTCCCTGTGTGTTTCTCCTCTGTGTCTCTGCTGAATCTTTGCTTGGCGCGCGCTGACTGCCTTTGTTTTTTTTTTCAAAGTCTTGCGTGCCTGCCGTTGTTCGTGTTACTGGCTTTGGCAAAGTTTTTTTTTCTAAGTCCCGCATGCCTGGTGTTATTTGGTTAAGTGTTACTGGCTTTGGTGACGTGTATTTTCTAAGTTACGCATGCCTGGTGTTGTTTGGGTAAGTGTTAATAGCTTTAACCTCGTTTTGAGAATTTTTACATTTTTTCGGCCGCCATATTTTTCCTCACTTAGCCTATTTTCGATCAACGAAAAACGTCAACTATGGCTCCAATTAGTAGCTTGCAACCTCACTCACAGGCTTAATAGCTCTCCCCCTGTGCTGTGTGTTAGTAATTTTTTTTTATTATTTGGCTGGTTTTGGGGGTCTTTGGAGTTACGAGATTGAGACCTTTTTTGTATTAAAATTGTAAACTGTTGTGGTCGGTGATCACAGCCATTGAGATAAGCGCCTTTTGTGCTCATGTGTAGGCTGTTTTAACATCTTTTGGGGCTCGTGATGAGCGCCTTTGACGCTCCTCGGGTGCCCTGCAATGAGCTCCTTCGGCACTCATTTCATCCCCTGTCATTTTTAAAGTCTTGCATGCGAGGCCTCTAAGTCCCGAGGCCTGTGGCGCTCATAGCGAGCACCGCAATGAGCGCCTTTGGAGCTCATTACAGCCTAAGATGTACGCGCATCGTGATGAGCGCCTGCGGTGTTCGTCGCGAGGCGTGCACCTTTGGCACTCATTGTGCATGTGCAAGTCGCAACATTCCTAAGCGTTACCAACAGTCGCAGATTCACAACTATTATATATGAATATTTATTAAAAATGGGGACACCGGAAGGAGCGGGGAGGGGGGAGACCTTTTTACCAAATTCATGGCTTGCGTTAGTAACCAGCCCCACACACTGATGAGATTCAAAAAAATCGAAACAGAGCCATCTGTGGGTTGTTTACTAAATCATGCATTTCTGACCTCTGTTAAGCTCAAATAGTGTTATAATGCAGCCTTGTGCTATAAAGGGGCCACATTAACACAGAAAACATAACTTTTATAGTAAGTTTGATCTTTTATTTTAATATTAAAATCATTGCATATAAAATCTACAAACAAAACAAGATAATACATGGTGAACATATTATAGCTTTGCTATAGCTCTGTGCTCGCAAGGATCGCTAAACAATCCCAGGTACATAAAGCACTGTTTTATGGCCCATAAAAATAAAAATAATGGAGTGGAATCTACAGGAACACCTTGGGCAACATCCATGAAGAATTTGATTGTATAATCAAAGTAAGTATAGAGTTTAAAATAAAAGCTCTAAACTGTCCTGGAAGTACTAGGAGAAGGACATTGTATTCACACTGGAAAGGTGTATTTTGATGGTGTAGGAAATACAGTGCTCCAGACAACAAAAGGTGATGACAAACATTTCCTACAGATTAAAAGACTGTTGACCTGTTAAAAAGATCACAAGAAATGTAATCTGTTGCAAAGTGAGCCTTCAACATCTCCAGTATGATTAAAGCTTTCCAAAGACCATGGAAAGCTCTTGAAGACCATAGAACTAATTGTCGATGCATCATAAGCTCAAACATTAAGTCGAACACATTCAGATGTCAATCAATAAAAAGACGTGCATTTTAAGTGGAGCCTTGTCAATATTAAACAGTCTGTATAAATGTTATATTTAAAAGCTATGCATGATGCCTCATTGCAGTAGAGAAGTAGGTAATATGCATTTGTCATTGATATGGAACATAATAGATTGGGAAAATACAAGTCATGTGCACAAAATCATTTCCAGACTTTGCAGACTCTGTATAGTGGCTAGTGATGGGTAAAAGGGTGCTTTCAAAATTAATTTCATGCGATCCTCTGTCAAGCATGTACTGGGAGGGGGAGTCAAATTCCCCTCTCTACATCTCCTTCCACTCCACAATAGAAAATAAACATAGCAGATATTAGAATATGCTATGTATCTATTTAATATTATGTACTTTATTTTATTAAGAAGTGCTTAAAATTTCATTTTTTTTTCTGCCTAAAATCAGAGAATTTGTACTTGTTTGGGTCTGCCTTGAATACAGACTGTGCTGCTCAAGCAGTGCAGTGTTTCAATTAGCCTGTTACTGACCTCTCTCATGTAGCATGTTGCAGAATGTTGCCACTGATTGGTTACTATGAGAAAGGGCAACCCCTGTACTTAGAAATCCATTGTGTTCATGAATTGCAGAGGGGAGTAATCAGTTAGGAATTATTTGTAAGATTTAGGCAGAGAAAACAAAGCTTTTAACTAATAAAATAAAGTGCACAAAAGTAAAGTGATACACAGGAATATTAAATTCCTATGAAATACAGAAACCTTCCATTACCCTTTAAGAGAATTGTATTGAATATTGTGAAGCTGCAATGATCAGCCATAAAAGTTATCCTTCTGAGGTTCTTCCTCGCTAATGTTATAAGCAATCACATACAGTATATAGTTGTAAGCATACGAGCCGTTGCTCACGCTTGCGGGCTCGAGTAGAGGGTCGCAGTTGCTGGCAAGGAGCGCCCCCGAAGGCGCTCCTTGTCAGCAACTGCGACCCTCACAAAATTTACGTTGTAACGCAAACAAAATACGAGACACGTTACGACCCATTACGACCTCGCAAAAATCAGCCGCAACACGCGCACGTCAAAACATGAAAAATACAACAAATACACACAACAAATACATAAAAAGCTTACTTACAGGAAGATGGAGCATCCAGGACCTCGTAAACTAAAGTCACACCTCAATTTAAGTCAAATTAAAAGAGTTTAGACACTAAAAAATTCTCTATGCGAGAGAAAAAATGGGCGCCGAAAAAAACCGAAAACGAGGCTACAGCAGTCTAAAGACGCAAAACACCACCAAACACCTACGTATTTGCCAAAAAAAACACCTACAAGATTAGAAAACAAGGACGCAACCCGCGCAACCCCAAAAACATTACAAACACAACAAATACAAGCAATTAACACATAAAAAGGTTACTCACAGCAAGGGGGGGCACCGAGGACCTCTGCAAGTGAAGTTACACCTCCATTTAACCACAAATTTCGGAGTTTAGAGACCCGAAAATCACCTAAGCAAGAGAAAAAATGGCCGCCGAACAAAACGAAAAACGAGGCTAAAGGTCCCTAAACACGCAAAACACTACCATAAACACGCAAAACACCACCAAACAGCTATGGATATTCCGAAAAAGCCCACCAAACAGCTACGGATATTCAGAAAAACTCGCACGACATAGAAAACGAACGACGCTACATCAGCCACATTATATACACCAAACACCATTAGCTTACTTACAATTTCATTGCCGTCATTTTTTGACGGGCAATTCGCTAGTTCATTATAAGGCCAATCATGGGGAAAAGCCATATTCAATAAATATACTCTATTCCCTCTCTTATTTCTTTTATTATTATAGAAGTCCATAAGAAACTCTGAAATGCTGTGAATATTCAACATTTATTGTAAAATATGTTATTTATGCAGATGACACAGCTCCACACATTTGTTTCTGCTCTTGCCATGTTACTTTGAAATTATATAGCATGGACAATAGTTTTGAAGTTCAGTTCTAACAATATGCAGATTTATAGAGCATTCATATTCAAATGAAGTAGTTTGTATAGATGCTGCAGACTTGGATGACATTAAACTGTGCTCTATAGAAGTGCTTCTCAACAACTGATCTGGGGATCCGTGCCAGTCCCTGAGGCTTTATCTGCCAGGACTAGAGAGAAAATGGCACAAGGAACTGGCTGTGAAAATGGAATGAAGAGAAAGGAAGACGTCTTAATAGGTTAAATCTATGGAAATGATAATCCACTCAGAGAGCAACCTCTTTTAGCTCACTTGGGCCCGTCACAGGGAGAAATATCCTGTAGTGTATCAGCCTGGTCTCACTCAGTAGAGTGATCCAGCCCCGAAATACCAGGCAATTCTACCCTTACCAAGAGAAACAGTAAACCCCAGACGTACGTTTCGGCCTTCATTGGCCTCCTCAGTGAGGTGCAGCTGAACGCCATAAGGCACAGTGAGCAAGGGGTCTACATCTGTAGTCCCCTATCACCCTTAAGAAGGCTAAGCCTAAAGGGTCATTTAAATAAACAAAAACAAATTGAGTTATTCAATCAGAGAACAAATCTTGCTAATAGTGCCTTAAGGAGTTCAGCTACACCTCACTGATGAGGCCCAAGAGAGGCCGAAACATATATCCATGGTTTGCTGTTTCTGCTGTTCTCTGATATACTACAGGATAATTCTCCCTGTGAAGGGCACAAATATGCTCTCTCAGTAGGTAACCAGACCTATAGGACATTCTCAGTTTGAGCGCCTCTGAATTTATTTTTGTTACCCTTAATAATTGTTAATCATTGCTAATTAATTACTAAAAATCCCTAAATGAATTGCTATACTTAATCTGAGCATGTGCACACTTCCTGGGAGAAATTAGAAATGATCTGAAAACATTCGCTTGTAGGACAAAGATATAATCAAGGGCTAAGGGAAACGATCCCAAAAACTGATTGACAGACAGAAATTACAAAATCCAGCGTACGTTTACTGTAAGATAATGATTTTTTATAACATTACATTGCAAAGGTACTCCTTATTCATTATAGGTTTATAAATATTTGGATCCCTTTATCTGTACATTTAATATGTACTTTATT